>JAAWXA010000047.1:3796236-3815840 GCA_038090715.1 Florisuga fusca | reverse complement strand
CCTGATGCAGCTGCTGCCGGGCCTGGCCGCGGTCGGACCGCGCGGAGGCGGCCGCGGGGCCCGGGCAGAGCGCGGGCCGCGGGGGAGAGCTCCGGGCGGAGCGCGGGTCCCTCGGAGGAGCGCTGCGGGCTGGTTTGCCTGGGTTTGCCTTGCCAGAGTGCCCTGCCAGAGCTGTTGACTTCTGCTCTCTTCTACAAAGACACAGCCCTTCCCGGGATACATTGCTGAGGAGAGACAACACCTTTCTTTACTGATGCTTTAATGTAGTGACCATAAAGAGGTTCTCCCATCCTCCCATGCAACGTACTGCAGGGGAACACTTCTTCACAGCATTACGATGCTCTTTAACAACGGAATTTCAAATAATGAGCCAACAGCTGCTACTGTTACAAGTGCATCCTACGACAAAGTCCTTGCATCATATTACACTTTCTTTGCTGAAAGATGCCCTAGTGGCAATGTACAGTGGCAGAGACCTCAACAGATTTAGAGAATGCTATTCCCATTCTTCCCTCATTGAGCTTTCCTAATAGTTTCACAGTTCCACAGTACAACTGAACTCAAGCTTTCTTTTTTCTTTCACTTTTCTGCATGCTGCTTTCTGCCTTCCAATAGTCTTACAGTTTTTTTGCACTGGAAAACAATTAGCAATGTTACCTTCTTAAATGTCTTTTTCTTTCCAATTTGGTGTTTTTTTTTTAAAAAAAGAAGTCACAAAATAATCCTGTTCAGCCTCTCTGGAGCAATCTGGGGCTTTTGTCTCCTTTACTCCTGAAACACAGTTTAACCAAATGCTTTTCCCTCTTGGTGACAGCACTGCAAGCTCCGGGTACACAGTGCTGCTGTGCTCAAGCTGTAGGAGCTGAGCGATGTTGCCCAGCTGCAGCTGCAAGACAGTAGGACAAAGCTTTGTGTTATGTCGTTTCACAGAAGTGACAATTACTGTGTTTTGTTATCTGCCTTTTCACTGAGATGGAAGAAACTATCCCCTTAGCTGGACTGGGGGCATTCATTTTAAACACATCCAAACTACCAGAGACACAGAAGCTTGGACAGATAGGAGAGGGCTCCTAGTGTGCTCCAGCAAACCAAAGGCTGAGCCCATGTCTGCAAGCAGGGAGGTTCAAATGCCCTCTCTCTTCCCCTCCACAGCCAATCCCCCAGTCTAAGTTATGATGCCTAAATGAGACTACTTACAAGGCTTACTAGTAAGTTCAGAAACATCACTATACTGAAAGAGCTGAAGGAAACAAAGGAGTACATTGCATTGTAATAGGAATTTGTTGTTATCACACACTGGCAAGTGTCTGATTCCTAAATTCCTAAATTTTCTGGAAGCACAATCCTAAGCTGTGGGATGACAAGAAAAATATGATACCAATGGCACCTCCTTGATGCTCTTCAGCCAATTGTTACTGAAATATTAAGTCATCTCTTTATCTTCCAGCTGGCAGGACTGGCTGTCATTGCCTTTGGTCTATGGCTGCGGTTTGGTGGGGTTATGGCAGACTTTGCTTCAGACAAAAAGTCTCCAGAGTATTTCTTCATGGGTAAGTTAAAGTGCCTGTGATGCCAGTAGCTTTTAGCCATCGTTTCATCCTGGGTCACGTGACACACCTTATGCATTAAACTATATGAAGGCAAACAATTCCTGGTCTGAACTACACAAAACTGGACATTCTTGCGCTGTCATATGCTGATAGCTTCCATCCTTTTTGTGCTTGGTATCGAATCCTTTAGGCCTAACTGAACTCTTCTTTCAGATTTTCTGCAATCTTCACGTATCTTAAGTGAATTACTACTGTTGGAATAGAAATTGAGATGAGTCAGACACTCCTGGAACATGGGACTCACCAACATATCCTTACAGAGGTTTCTGTGCAGCTGCAAGCCAACAAAACAAGAGTGTCACTTCTCAGTGTTTCTCATACCAGTGCAGCAGCAACATTTTTCTCAGTATTTCTCTGTGTCTGCACACAGAGGCCCTCAGTGTAACTTTAGGTATCAGAGCAAATCCTTCTACAGCTAAACAGTAAAGCTACACAGTGTTCAGTCATCTCAAGAACTGATTATCCAATGATCTAGGCAGGAACCAACTAGTTCCCCAAGTGCACAGAACTGGCATTGGTCATATCTAATTTTAGGCATTTAAGATAAACTTTTTTCTCTCTAGAATTTTTGGTTGAGTTTTCCAGAAATGCCACCTGTGTTGCTTATCTATAGACACCCCTAAATAGCAGCAGTCTAGGACTGCCATCAACTGCATTTCTCTGTGCTTTTGCCATTGTAACAAGCCCTTATACCAGAAGAGTCAGATTTTTTTGTTTTAATATATTGCCTATGGAGGTGGACTCAATAAAATCCAATGAGTGCAAACATTTTTGCCACCTACCTGTGCAGTGAATGAATACCCAGTACAGAGAGGGTGGCCAGGACTGGAAGTTGACTGAAGTTGTGCTGCAGCAGTCAGTTACTCGTCACAGGAATAATGTCTGGGCTGTGCAGTTGCTTTAAATACCTCGGTTCTTCTAGTGGAGACCTTGACTCTGATACACCACAGTACTAAGCCCAAGCTGCTTTAACATATGCAGTCAGGCTAGAGGCACAGAGCTGACTGTGGGAATAATTGGGTAGTATATGAGGTCCTGAAAAGTTTCTGTGGGAGTTTATAAGGCAGAATAAAACCATTCAGATGAAAAATTTATTGGGACCTGAGGGTTACTGTAAAATACCCTGTAGCACCTCCACTTACACAGAGAGCCAGGAAGTATGATTTACTGTTTCTCCTATATCTGAGCTGCTATGTCAGCAGCATATTAGTCACCAACTTCATTTCCAGATTGTTTACACTTGCTGAATTTCCTATGCTGTATCTGGGAACTTTCCCCTGCCTCATACACTTACATTTGACCCATAAGATTCAACACAACAGAAAGATGCTCTGCCCTTCACAATGAAGTACGATTGGCTTGTTAGAAGCCAGAAAGGAATACATCCTCTAGTGGGAATAAGCACCACAGTCATTTCACAGCTTTGCAGTACAGACTGTCACAGTGTGTAACATGTTATTCTTTGGTGCTGTGTGTTTAAATCTCTAAAATATTTCATCTGCTTCAATACTGATTAGGAACTACAAAAGCTGTTCACTTAGTTTTAAGAAGTCCTGGGGAATTTTCTTGAAAAAGTTTAATCATACAACATGACACTCAACTATTTTATTGTCACATGGATTTATAGAACTGTATGTTGTAACATGCAGCAGCTAGCAGAGGAAGTGCTAAGGAGCAGGACATAAATATTTTGGAGTTCTTTTGAATTTGCACTTGTGTCTGAATTCTAAAGCAGAAGTTTCGCCTTTTTTTGTAATTGTGCTCTGAATGGCATTCCTATTAAAGAAAACAAAAAAAAAATACTCTGCTGCCCTCTCATTAATTACCACATTAAATGATGCGGATACTTAGCACCTGATGAGGCAGTCACTCAGAAGTCTGAGGCTGTTAATAATCTGTGGTAAGACACAAGTCCTAAGTTCAGCAATGGTGGTTTTTTTGCAGCAGACCAGGCTGCAGTTGATGGTCATGTGCAAGAGCTTTTTACCTCACTAGGAGATTTCAGCTCTGAGTCTCCCTCAACAGTTGTGCATTGAGCCCGTCCCAGAGAGACCCAAGGACTGTTGTTCATTTGGTATTGTGTGTTTTGTCTGTAACATGCATTCTGGGTGACAGCCAGAACTTTGCACAGGAGTTCTTAATATGGAACACTGTGCAGCACACACAGAACTGCTGCCCAGGGGGCTGAAAGAGAAAACAGATCATCAGGGTGACTTGGAGATACAAATATATGGCCATATATTTAATTTTTTTTTTTTTTTAGCTCTGTTCCATTGACTAGCTTTGTGGATGCCTTATGATAACCCAGACCCCTGTGATCAGATCAGCTTTCTGCCAATGCTTGGAACAGTGCAGCCGCATTCAGAGTTTGCTTTGTAGATTGAAGCACTGTCCAGGTGTCCAGAATCACCATCTTGTGGAAAACATCTCATTTTCTTGCTTCTAAAGAGCAGTACATTCTGCTCTTTTTGAACCTGTATTGAGCTGCCAGCTGAGTCTAACCAGCTTCTCTCTTGTGCTTATAATGCTTTTTTTCCTCGATCTGAAATGTTTAGTTTAATATAATCTATAATTATATCTTTGCATTTTCCATTAAGCCAGAATGAGTATCCATAAGTAGGCTTGTTCTTTACCAGCAGTTCAGCTGCCTTTTCTGCCCCCTGGAATAGTTCAGGCCATGACTTGGCAACCAGACCTGTTCATCTTTTCCAGCCACTGAAATGTTTTTGTTGGTTTGACAGCAAGTTACAGGCGGCAGTGCTGAGGTCAAGCACGTATGTGGTTTTAATTTTCTGTTGCTTGTGTTTTTGTGTTCAGTGATCCATATTCCACACTGACCAAATGGAGAAAAGACGTAAAATAAAAGGAATCCCCTTGGATTGTTCATCCTTCTTGGGACCACTATGCCAAGACTGACAAATTCTTAACTGGGCAGGAAAGTCTGCAACAATCACAAGCAAAAGAGAGATTCTTGTGAGAACCCAAGATGAGACCATTGCTGTCTCAAAATTAATAAGTTCTTAATGTCTTTGTAGTCATGCTGTTCTTGAATTTTAAAATGCCCAAAGCACAGAAGTAAAAGAGTGACTGCTGAGTGCAAGCTGAGCATCTGTACAGTAGAAACTAACATGGGCACTTTTTAAGGGTCAATTCAAGACAAGTGTTCTCCCTTCTCTGCTTCTGGTCTATGAAGAGGAAAATCTGTTCTGATTCTTGGGCAATATGAAGGACAAACTCTCTGTACCCCTAATAAATTAGGTGCAGAGGTTCACTTCACTGCCAGTAGCAATAAAAATTAAGTGTATGTACTCAACAGGCCCCATCAGGAACGGCAACAAAACCTGATAAATGTGAATGAATCAATCTGAATTACTCTTTCTCACAACTGGCAGCACTGAAGCATTGCTTCTCCTGTACAGCCAGAGCTCACAAACTTTATGCTTTGTTACATTCTCTTTTCTCTAGTTCCATGATCCAATCTGTGGTCCAGGCATTCATCAGGGCCAAACCAGCTGTGTATACAAGTTTCAGGGTGGCTGTGGCTTTTTCTTGGGGTCTGTAGAGCATGAGTGATCATTCTGGCTTTGAAAGGTACAGTTAGATGGTGCGTGCCTTGGGATATGAAGTCATGTCTGAAGCTGAAGGATATTAGTAGTTTTTCTCCATAGTAGTGGGTGCCCATACAAACACAAGTTGCCAGCAGTTAAATCCCTGTAAACTGCAATTCCCTGCTCCTGTGCCTCTTTTTGTTACATTCTATTCATATATTTTGGAGTCAAGCACTGTGCCTTTACTCAATAATATTTTCTCTCAGACTGTGTCACCCTTTAAAATGTGAGCTATTTGAAAAGTATTTTTTGTGTACACATGCATCAAAGAGCACCAAATGGTCCTAACATCATTGTGTAATGGTGAGGCTTTTAGTCTGTACTTAAGCTTTACCAAATGAACTCCTCTTTCTTCCTGTCATTTTGTGTGCAGGTTTCTTCTTCTGCAGTCAAGGATAAGTGGTTAAGAAAAGGCTGATAGTGGCCCTGAATGGAAAATGAAAGCTGCTGCACTGGAAAATTGCTTTCAAAATACGACACCACCACTACCACATCAGGGAAAAAAAAACAAACAAACAAAAAAACAAACAAAAAACAAACAAGCAAACAAAACACATTAAAAAAAAAAACAAAAAAACAACCAAAAAACAACCAAAACCCCAAACAAATAAACAAAAAACACACAACCAAACAAAAGAAAAAAACCCACCTTACTGTTAATAAAAGTTGTTCAAAAGTTCTCAGTCTATATGCTGGATCATCAAACCTAGCCATCAGATCCTAAGAGGTAGTATCCCACCTGGAAGAGTAAAGGCAAGGCCACCACTAAGTTAGAATTCTTACAAAACAAGATAGATAAGGCTAATGGAATCATCTGTCCATCTACCTCCAGTTGATTGTTTTATATTTGCAATACACTGAGATTCAAGACACTTTTTGTTTTTTATCAGTCACTTAAGCATGATAATGCACTTTGTTTTATCCCTGTTAAACTGTCCTTCTTAGTAAACCTTTCTCCCAGCCCACTCTCTTACTGAGTAACTATCTAAAACTTGCCTGTACACACAGCAGCAACAGCTGAACCGGCAGTTACACCATTTCCTGCTTTGATGCACCCTCTTCACCTTCCTCTAGGCAGCTGCAAGTCACCCTGGTGCTTTATCTGCACATCAGTGGATAAAGACAACTATCTGCAGAGTACCCTGTTTTCTGTTCTGGGTGGCTTGGAGCCTGTGCTCTAAGCATTAGAAGTGTCTGATTGCTGGTATCTACAAACCAATGTATGCATACACACAAGATTACTCAGGGTATCCTAATCCAGAGAGGATTGCAGACAGAGAGGCAGTGTCCTGAGATGTTAAACTACAGTAAGGTTAATTTTAAACTTAAATTCAGATTTTGTGTATCAGCAGAAGCCTACAAACTGGCTGGTATCTGTAATGCTTTTGTGGTTCCAGAAAGATTAACCATGAAATACCTGTTGAATTCTCACAAGACATGTAATTGTCTGTACAATATACTCAAATTAGGTGCATGTTCCAATTCTCTAAAAATTTGTCTTCCTCAAAATACTCTGCCTCTCTTATCCAGTATTGTAAATGTATTTTATAGATAAATGTACTTTTAAAAAATGTTAACACAAAAATTGTAATCTCTAGTAACAAACCTTTTTCAGAAACTGACTTTAGTTACCACTTGTGACACACACAGCCGTCCCCAGTTCCCAGCTCCTACATATGTTTCTCATCTCTTTGAATAGTGGATTTGCACTACAGGCTTCTTGGTGCTCTACTAAGGGCCTGACAGCCTTGTGGAGGAGTGCATCTGCCTCCCAGACTGTAATGCACATAACAACCACAGGAAAATCCCTTGGAGTCATGTCTGTGTTCTAGGACTCCTGTCATCACTGTCTCTGGATTCCTTATATCAAGAACAGACCTGCTTGTTTTCTCAGTGGCGTATGAACAGTTGGTCGTTTGTTCTGTGTTACTTACTCAGCCCAAAAAGAAAAAGAAGAATTATTTAAAATGGAAAGTGACCATAGCAGCCAGGTAAACAAGAAACCCACGTGAAACAAAAGCCAGACAGAGAGAAGTTTGTCTGCTTCTGCTCTTTCCACTAGGCTCTAGGCAGGGATCTGTAACTCAAAGACATCACAAAGGAGGGAAAAAAAAGTCTATTTCAATCAAGAATTTGAAGTGATCATACCAACATTGCTGCATATAGTCCACTAGGAAAAGAAATACTATCCCCCTGTCTTATATCTGGGATGTTTCTGAATATACTGCTTTGATATCCTTCCTAGAAATCATCTTCCAGTTGAGCATACTTGGATCTGGGTGCTAGGAAACCTCACAGTACAAGCTGAGAAGTAACCTGGTCCCTCTGAATTCTTTTCATTTGAAAGATTGCATCTGTGAATATATATAGTATACAAATAAAAACGTCTTTAGTTTTGTGGAAATTTTTAAGTGTAGTCATTATTTTCCATCTAGAAATAGCTCTCAGAGGATCAGCAGCTACTAATCCTAGGCTGAGAAAGGACATTCTGGAATGAACTCTCCTGAGCAGAAGATGGAAGAAGCTGGTTTTAAATTCTTGGCTGGCTCAATTGTGGGGCCAGGCACACATCAAGCTCAGCTTTGTTTAGTGATCGGTGTGAGTTCTTCCTGTAACACGCCTTAAAAGGGAAGTTTTGGTTGAGGTAGTGGTTTAGCTGTGAGTCATACGAGTGAAATGTTAAGACTGTTTCTCAGACAAAGGCAAATACAGATTCCTGAAGGTGGTCTCACCCCTGAGCCTCAGAGAGCTTTGTCTTTGCTAGCTAGCAGCAACAAAAAGAAATGGGAAGACTTCTTTCCAGTCTATTAGTAAAAAAGTAGAAGTTTTTTTGCCTTTCCATTTCATCTTTCGTGAGTGCTTGACCTTCCTCTCCTCAGCCTTGTATACCCTGATAAATCCCTCCCTCAGTAAAAACCACTGTGTTTTGAATAACTGAACAAGTATTAGCTTGAGGAATGCTCAGTCCTAGTAAGGCACAATATGCTTATTATTAAAAATCTAGAAAATACAGGGTAGGAGCTGCCAGCACAGTCAGGAGCAGATCCCACATATCTGTTGTCACAGACCTGACAAAGCTATATTATAATCGTTATATTGCTATCTAGGAGAATATATTCCTCAGCAGCATTCCTTGGCACAAGAAAGGTACTGCAGCAAGAAGTATGGAGGTGAGAAGGATCACAGTAGCTGGGATAGCTCCCTGGCTGATACACAGTGACTGGGCAGTGACACATTAATGGATGGGCAGCCGGCAGGGGTTTGCTTTCTGCAAGCAGGATGCATCTGTGTGGCAGAGTATCTAGATGCTCTGCACTCCTATATTTAATGTTTCATTTTCCTTATGATCATTGCCAATGTAATTTGTAGGGCTTTCTGGTCTAGGTTACACAAGGCCTACTAACAGTAAATCCCAACAGCTCTGTTAACCCTAAAGATTTGGGCTAGATTTTAAAATCGTGTTTTAATTGGTAACTGAGAATACTAAACATTCTCATTAAAAGTTTGCATAGTCAAAGCTGGGAGCAAGGCTCACTGTGCCCTCTAGTGTGCAGTCTGTAGTTCCACTGCCCCCTCACAGCATGCAGCAAATGAAGCTGTTGTCCTGGTGGTGGATTGTCATGGCAGATTTCTGCATGTCCTCCACGTTGCCCACACAAGGCAAAGACTAAAGTTACAAGGCACTATACTGATCCTGTTCCACGTTGGCTGATATGGTACCCAGAGACAAGGCACAAACACAGCTGTTGTGGTCTGATGAGAACTGATGCTGCACAGGAACAGATATACTGCCTAAGTCACAGATCACGTAGGTAAGCTTACGTGTGAGGAAAGGCAAGTTCTGTGTTCTGGTTTCCTCTTGTCCTAGATAAAGCCCATACCAAAACAAAACAAAACAAAACAAAACACAAAAACAAAAAAGACGTGGAATATATTTCTAGCAGTTTTACAGGTGGCAGAAATGAAGGCTATTCATGTATCATACCGACATCTCAAGAGAAACCTGCTTAAATTCTTGTCTGATTCTGATTTTTATAGGACTGTATGTATTGGTGGGAGCAGGGGCTCTTATGACCACAGTTGGATTTTTCGGGTGCTGTGGAGCAGCGCGGGAGTCTCAATGCTTACTTGGAGCAGTAAGTAAAAGGTCTCAAGGGCCTGGGCTGCGCAGGAAAATGATTCAAAAGCTGATGTTCTGTGTCATTAGTGGAAAGATCTTTGCTGTCCAGAACCTGAAGTGTCTTATGTCCTTTTACTGGCTAATCTTGCATCTCTAGTCACCAAGCTATTGCAGAGCTTCCATATATGAAGAAATTCCATTGCTTGTCTTATGTGATATTTTTCTTGGAATTACCTTCTGTCCTCTCTGAAGCTACTATCTGAGGCACACCTTTGCCATTTCCACCTTTGTTACTGTATTACAAGGAATCTGACTTGACACCCTTATTACTGACCCTGCTTAGCAGCTTTCATTCAGTTACTGTGGAGGCTTCTGAGGCCTGGGCAAGGATGAGGAACTGACTGGCAGTCCGTATAAAACAAAACTGTGAGACATATTAATTTAATGTTATTCTCTTCCTCTGCAGTTCTTTGCTTGCTTGTTGGTGATATTTGCAGCTGAGGTCACTGCTGGAGTATTTGCCTTTATAGGCAAGAAAATGGTAAGCAGCAAGCAACTTCTCATGTAATAATGGGGTAGTTATGAACTACAGTGCAACCTGACCTAAGGTCTGGCTCTTGCATAGGATAATTTTCCATAAGAGCTTGTGTTATCACAGGTCCAGAATGAGATGCAGTTTTTGCCTCCCCTTTGTTAAGGAAAACCTGTAGGTGTCATTCAAACTTACATCCACAGGGGACATGAAATAGAATTATAATCATGAAAAGATGGTATTGCTTGGGAAAAGGGCAAATATATTTATGCACTGAACTTCTCCAAATAACTGTTTAATGGAAACACAGCATAAGTACACTCTGACCCTTTTGAATGCCATCAGGCCACATACTCCTGTTTTACCAATCATGCTACCTCAGTTTACCAGGCATAATTTTCTGCTGACCTGGAGGTTGGTGACAAGCTGGAAGTCTACACTGGACTGAGGGTAAGACTTATTTGACACTCATTTGGAAAGTCTGATTTCTGCAGGCAATACAGGAAGCCCAGAAAATCTACGAAGACATTTATGATGACTATATGAAAAACCCAGGAGGAAAGGTCAACATGACTATCTATCACTACCATTTGGCTGTGAGTAGTCCTCCTTTAATATCTTGCACTACTGCTACATTACCTTTTAAAAACCAGGATGGATTGAACTGAGGTATGAAAGAACAGAACTGAGTGTAACTTAAGATGGAGACAGAGGTTCACAACCCAGTTTCCTGATGGTTCTCGCAGAATTCTGGTTTTCAAATCCCAAGTGATCCCTACCTTTGAAAATGGCCAGGCTTTTAAATTTCAGCTGATGCTTCTAGTCCTTGCTGTGGAGAAGATATGACTATTATGGATCTTTTGGATATTAAAATCCAAGAACAAATACAGATGCAGAGCAGTAGAAAGGTCTGAATCTCTCTGCATTTGTCAGAGAAAAAACTGCATGTCCCAGGGAAGATAATATGGCAGATCCTGTCACTGAAAGTAGATAAAATACCAAAAACACACATATGATTTGGTTCAGGCCCCAAAAACTTAGTGTCTGAAACAGAATAAGAACCTGTGACTTCCTGAATCCTATTTGTATCCATCCTGTATCTCCACTGCCTCCCACAGAGATCAAGCTGAAGCTTTGTTGCTCCCTGCAGCATTCCCACGTTCTTTAGGACAAACATTTCACAACCTTGGACCCTTGTGTCCTTCTCCCATAGCTGTTATTTCTGACCCAAAGAGGAATTACAAGCATTTTGTGGGAGATAGGCAAACAGGAAAAACAAACCCTCTGAAACACTGATTTATTACTGTCTCCAAACCCAGCACTATATTTTGTCAGAAATAAAGATTCTAGCATTCTTTGGTTTAGCTGCTGTGCACTGCCAATAATTCTGTGTGCACTATTTGGACATTCTACTTTTTCACTTTAATAACTCCTATTTCCTTGTAAGCCAGGGTTCTGCTTTTCTAAACTATGCTTGTTTGCTTTGTTATGAGTTACTGTGATAAAAATCCCTTCTGGAATTTTTCTGTTTGCTATGGCTTCAGACAATTGAAAACTGATTTTTGAGAATTTTGTCGCATGCATTTGGAATTCTATCAGAGGTAGCAGTTGATACAGGGAATAATTTATTATTTGATCTGTATTGTTTTGGGTTTTTTAGTTATTGTCTCTCTTTTGGTAGGAAATCAGTCTATGATTTCTCCTTCTTTGATTCTTTATCTCTCTCTCATTTAGCTCAAATGTTGTGGTAAAGATAATATTGAACAAACGGGATTACCCTGCCCAGAGAATATCCAGATGCCAAAGGCAAGTGTCCTCTATTCTGGTTGTTCTAATATTTTTTTCATGTCAATTGTTGAGTAAGAGCAAAGACATTCTGTAACTAAAAGAAAGGAAGATTTCCCTTTTTTCCTTGCAAATTCCAGCATGAAATCCCATATAAAATGGTACAGAGTGGAGGCAGAAATAAATTGGAGGTCATATTGAACATGCCCAGCTCTCATTTCTGAAGCCCATGGTAGCATCCCATGGTAGCTGAGACAATCTGAAAAGTGGAAAGGTCATAGCAGAATAGGAGTCCTAAATGAGAAGCCTGTGAAGGCTGAGTGTTTGCAAGTGCCTGCCTTGCATGGAGACTCCTGACTAGAAGCTATATTGGTGTTAAGGACACTGTTACTTCTGTCTGTTGTGGAATCAGCTTGTGATTACCATGTCAATCTGAAGGGCCAACCTTAGCATGGCCTGTCATACAAAGGTTTCTGAATGTAGGGAAATTAGATTGTAGGAAAATTATTTGTATGTATCAGCCTGTACAGGTCAGAGGTACAGATGTCTTTCTAGAAAAGAGAATATGCTGTGAAAATTGCCCAACAAAACACAAGGCATAGATGCAAGAATTAAAACAGCGACTGCAATATTTTTCATGTCAATTTTTGTTGTTTAGAAAAAAGCTAACAAAGTTGATTGCAGTATGTTTTTCTAGGAGTAAAAAAACTTTCGATTTTGTTTTTAATAGAACTGCCTGGTTGAAATACACAATGTAATTGATGCTAACCTGCATTTAGTTGGAATTGTTGGAATAGCAATTGCTGGCATCACAGTGAGTAAATTTATGTTTTCATTCTCAAGTTTATATTTGAGCCACCCTGTCCCTTACTCAGAGTTTGTGGAAGGCATTTTGCAGCAACTGGTGAGGTTCCTCAAAGGTGCAGCTATTCTTATCATGGTCAGTGTGTCTCCTCTCTGGAAACTGACTGGTGCAAGAAGACATGCATGAGTTTCTTTTACCAGTTCATTTTGTGTTGTTAGGCAGGGTCCAAAGTATCTAATGAAAATCTTATTTTGTTGTAATAATAGGGAAGTGGAGTGCATATGAACCAAACTGAAAAGGAAAAGGCCATAGCAGCATTCCATCTATTAAAAACACATGCAGTCTGAAGGTTTAGGCCATTTGAGTATCCAATCCCTTCCTTTAAATTTCATAAGGAATATAGAGTGTCTACCTTTGTATAGGAATGGCTTTCCTGGAAAAATAGGACAAGGGGTAATGGGTACAAATTGGAGCATAGGAGGTTCAAATTGAATATTCGAAAAAAATTTTTTACTGTAAGGGTGACAGAGCCCTGGAACAGGCTGCCCAGGGGGGTTGTGGAGTCTCCTTCACTGGAGACATTCAAAACCCGCCTGGACACGTTCCTGTGTGATGTGCTCTAGGTGGCCCTGCTCTGGCAGGGGGGGTTGGACTAGATGATCTTTCGAGGTCCCTTCCAACCCCTAGGATTCTATGATTCTATGATTCTATGATTCTATGAAAAATGCTGGCTGTAGCACTGGCTCAGTGTGAAAGACAGTTTATAAACAGATTTTCTAGGTCATAGATCCAGTGATCAGTATGTGTTTTGATTAAGGAACAGGATTTAAACTGCCTAGTTTTCAAAACAGCATTTCTTTCCTAAACATGCAGCACCAAGTTACAGGTAGCTGTTTCATCAAGTTGTGTCATCACACCATCGATACCTTTCCTCACAGTCCACCTTCTCCCACAAGTGTCTATTGCTGTATTCCCAAGGTCTGCTCCTTCATGACAGAACTGTGACCAATAGATGTCACCCTGCTGCAAGGATATGGCAGCAGTGGGATGTCTGTATCCAACTCGGGCTTTAACAGAATGCATTTTCCAGCACACTTTTGCCAGAACTTCCTTCAGAGTCAGAAAACATCAGTAGTCTGAAGCAGCACGAGGAACCAGAATATTAGTAAAGAAATACATCTTCAGCTGTTTGGAGGAGCAGGAGGTTCACAGATGTATGTGGACACTTAAAAGTAGATGAAGGGTTTATGTATGTAACACAAAAAACATAGTGAGGCTGAAGGGGATTACCAGTCCTGTGATTTGTATAAAACATGAAGGTGTGCTTAAAAATGCAGCAAAGCAACATGGGTGGGACAGAGTTCCAGTAGCCTCGGTGCTCAGCAAGGATACTCTAGAAATATGAACTTCTGTGCTATGGTTTCCCACCCCAGATACAACATAAGTTATTAAAATTCTAACCTCTTTAGCAGCAGAAACCTGAAACATGTTGGTATATTTTTCTGCTCTTGCTTCTGACACTCATGGGGTATAACTGGTCGGCCACCTCCCTCCTTAGGGAGGGGATATGAATTCATGGGTTCAACACCTGATGGAGTGACTCATCTCCCATCCATGGCAATAAAGTGTCAGGAGATAGCTGCTAACAGCTTTGAAGAATCAGCCTGTGGCAAAAGAAAATAAATTCTGGACACTGTAGCAACATGACACATTCTTTGCTTTTAACATTCCCTCTGGTTACTGACTCCCCCAAAAAGAGCTTTATGTTTATTGTATAGTCTTTGTCTTGAGTAGTTGAGAGCTCAGCTGTCCCTGTA
Source organism: Florisuga fusca (assembly GCA_038090715.1). Lineage (NCBI taxonomy): Eukaryota > Metazoa > Chordata > Aves > Apodiformes > Trochilidae > Florisuga > Florisuga fusca. The sequence continues at coordinate 3,801,563 of JAAWXA010000047.1, read as the reverse complement.
AAACAGCAATGCTCAGCACAACTTCCAGAGTCCTGACTCCTCCACAATAACCCTTTGCTCTCATTCAAATGTACATACAGTATTCCATGTAGAAGTATGCTCTGAACATTTTGGTGCTATACAAGGTACAATAGCAATACCCATAGTAATTTATGTGAAACACTGGCCTGAGCATTTAGAATAAAGAACAGTGAAACGAGTGTGAGCAGATAAAACCTGGGCTTTGGGTTTCAGTGAAATCTCTCTTTACGTTAATTGTCTGACGCATGATTGTAGATGGAGGCAGCCACTTGCTGCTCTGCCATAAGAATCTTCAGATTATTCTGACAGGCAGACTATTCTATAACTGTTTTGTGTTTCCCTAAATTGCATCCCTTCTCTTCTAGATCTTTGGCATGATATTCAGCATGGTGCTGTGCTGTGTGATCCGTAATACAAGAGACATGATCTAAAACTTTCACTGCACAACTATGTCCCAGGAGTTCCAGACTAAGCTTTACAAGAAGTGCTCCTCTACCCAATTTAATAATTGTAATGCATTTTAATTAGTGTTTTAACATACTGAGAGGAAAATATCCCATTAGGTAAGCAGGTGAATTGTATTAGTTACAGTAAAACTGAAGTGAACAAAAAGGGGTTTTAAAATGTCCTTTTTAATGGAAAAAACAAAGTTGCACCTAAGACTAATCTGATTTTTAATGTTTGTAAAAGTGCAATTAAGAGTTTACACATCTATAAACGTTGTGTAAACATATTGCATATCTCTCATTACAAATATATATGCACATGAGCAGGTATCTGTATATTCAGTACTGCACAGTACCTTGTTAGGTAAGTATGTGCAAATGTTCTGTGTGCATGTTTGAATGCATATTGTTCCATAGTTTCACTATGACTATGCAAGAGTGCACATACACCCACAGGTATACAGGGCTTGCAACCCTTTTGTCTATAGTCCCTCTTTGCCAAAAATTAGCAAAGGAACAAATGCCCTTTTTAAAAGTAAGACCTATGATCCTTTTTGTAACTGTTCTTTCTAAAGACCAAACAGCGTAGAATTAATAAAATTGGACTTATGTACTGCTTAAAGATCTGCTCCAGCAAACCAGTTCATGTGAGCAGACCCATTGACTTCACTGTCATGCAGACTGGGTTTGTTGGGGTTTTTTTAGGACTGGACCCTTCATGCAGATGCAGAAAGCTCTGGGGGAGGAAACATATCCTATGAGATCCAGGCTAAAGGAAGAGGGGGAAAGAGGTGGGAAGCTTGAAAGATAATGCAGTCATTTGACAGCAATTGAGGTGCAAAGTGTGCTTAAGCTTCCCAAGCTAGCCTGACACACACAGACAAACAAAACAAACAAACAAAAAAACCATGACTTAAAGGGGCCGCTAAAATCTCTGTTAAGTCCCTAGACTCTAATTGGTATTTATGCTGGTGCAGGAGTGGAACCTATTTTCAGAAAACCAGCAGCTTTGTCAGGTACTCTGCAGAATCTAATTGGCCTGTGGAAGCAAACTGTTGAATAATGGTCAGGGAAAGACACACAGCACTTTAATATCTTGTTTCTGCTTCTGTGACTATCACAGCTTCCATGGGGCTCTTACTTCAACCGCTTACCCTTTCTTGGTGTGTAAAGCAGGAGAGAAAGATGGGGCATTTTACAGAGTCATAAATTAAATTTTCTTACTGACACCTATAGATTGCATGTTAGGTATAAAAATTACACTGTGTGCTTGAAATACCTCAGGGCTTGTGTTTACATAGTTTGTTTCTATATTTTATTTTTCTATTTGTCATATTTATTCATAAGAGATTGTTCCTTTTCAAAATAGCCTAGAAGGGAGAAAGGTGATCCCCAGAAGGGGAAAATAAATTACATCAAAGGCACAGAATCTCTTAATTTTTGGCTGACTTGAGATAACTCACCATTTCAGAGAAGAGCTTTTAGCTAACAATATCCACACAGCAGCTGTCTCTCTCTGATGATCACTAGTTCAGACTTCTGATGCAGCTGTTCCACACAAGATGGGGAAAAGTTAAGCTAAACTACTCAGCTCACTGAAATTGTGTCTACCAGGACTTGGCATTTACGGGTTATGAGGTCTTTATTTCATTGAAACACAATGGATAGAAGTAGAATTTCAGAAACTGTGTGCATTCTAGGGTGCATGTTTGTGTGGAATTTACGTCCTTCATGATATTTATCTCTCATTCCCCAAAGAAACTCAAAACTCCCATCACTTTTTCTGTTCCTTCAGGACAGAAACCGTGTTGCTGTTCTACGTATCCAATGTTATTGATACATGTCACTGTCTTTTACATATCTCTCAGATTGTTCAGCCACAAACTGTGACACTGAAGCAACTGTGCAGTAGTGCTAGGCATGCAGCAGGTACTGCCAGCTGAGCAGTTTCCAGGCTTCAGGTACCCAGCTGACAGGGAGATACTGGGTTATAGGCCAAGGAGGAGTTAGGCTTGTATCTGTTCACAGCTAATTAAGTACGGATGCCATGTAAAAGCAGAGCCTAAGAATTTGTTGTGAAATCATCAGAACAGGAAATAGGGCCTTGATCTGCTGTCTTCTCTTCAGAAAGGCTCAACTGAGAGAATGACACTGGAAGAAAATTCATGAGGGTCTCAAACTGAAACTGAGAAAGTAAGTTTCTTGCAGCAGACAACTGACATAGTCAAGGCAGCTCCCTAGATTCTAGGTACACTTGAGCCTGTCCCTTCAGCTGGTTCTGCTCTAAATAGGTAAAGGGATAGCATACACTTGGGCTGAATACTTCCAAGGTAATATTGACAAAGAAGAAAACTGTGTGTGTCATTTTTATCATTCAGAGAAAGGCAGCTTTCTAGGAAAATCAGTAAAACAGCACAATGGCAAAGCCAGTGGTTCAGGTTCCAAGGCTATTGCCCTACAGGGATAGAAATTTACTGCAAATAAAGCTATCCCCTTCTGTTACAATTCTCCTTTTAATGACAGTATTTAATTTATTTTAAGCACATCTGCATACAATTGGTTTTAATTCCTCAATTTTGTAGCACCAGAATGAGGATCAGAGTTTAGTGTTTACTTTTTCTTGAAAAAGATGGAAGACGCCCACTCCTGCTTTTGAGATGCACTGAATAAAAAGGCAGCTTGCAGAAACTTCTGTTGCTTTCCCAGCCTCACAGTCCCTGAGAAGTACAAAAACATCTAAGTGCCTTATGAAGAAAGGCAAGAGCAGCAAAGAAACCTGTAAATTCACTTGAACAACATAACTTTCTGCTGAAATGTTTTGGGTTGGTGGTTTGTTGTTGTTTTTTTTTCTTCCTGTATACTGTGCATTTGTTTTTCAGAGCATCATTACTGCTTATTCTTTAGGGTTCACTGCTATTTAGGTGTACAGAATACTTGCACTGCATGTCAGGAACAGAACAATAGCAGTTACTGGTGAAGTCTTTAGCAGAATCCAGAGATACAGCCTCTTCTGTTGCTGTCTGCTGTTGTGAGGTGCACAATACATTTTCAGTGTCCTCTGCATCATAGTAACTGAAAGTCTTTTTTAAATCATTAAGAAAGTACAGCTGTTCTTCCCCCCTCACCGTTATAAGAATTTGCTAGCTAACAACTCCAATTTCCATTGATTAGCTTGAGCAGCATCTTTTTAAATGCTCAGATGTCACAGGTTAGGGCTATCAAAACTGGGTATGTAAGGCCCACAGTTTATTGTGCTGCTGCTTTTTCATTTTAGCTCTTGCAAGTGCAAAATTTTCGCTCATTGTCACCAGTACAAAATCATTACCAAGAAACTATACTGTATGTCCTCAGTAACAAATCTTTGCAAAGGCAACTAACCCAAACGAGTATATAAGCTTCCTCAAATACAGTTCCCACTCCAGAGTTGCATGTCAGGTTTTCATTAACAACTTCCAATATTTGTATGCACCAGATAGACAGTAAGTGCTGTACAAGTCAGCAGACATACTCATTGAGGTCTGTCCCTTGTACCTGTTTCAGAGTGTTTCAGAGTGACAAAAGATCAAATTCCTCCAGGTAATCATTTTGAAAGCACATCACACACATTTTTTTCTTCTCCTGTCAAACAGTTTGTTTTAAAGCATAAAGATGCAAATTGTTGGTGCCCTTAGTGTATCTCTTAGCATCATTAATCACATTTCTTGTCTTAATTTTTCTAAGTAACTTATTTCAGGGCAAAGCTTCATTTGTTACAAGAAAACCTTAAGTCAGTTTTAACACCTTGCAGAGATTGCACAGGAGCTGATGAAGCACAGATCTCTAACATCCCTACAATTAACATTCACATTTCAGTTTTCTTCATACTGAAGGTTACAGCATTATAGCAAAATACAACAAAAATTATAGCGAAAATTTCATAAGCATTGAAACAGAAACTGAGTTACTTTAAGCTTTCACTTGTTATAGTGTACAGGCTTTGGATGCTACAGATTAACAGCATCACGTGCCATTCATTAAAAATGTACATAAATAAAGCTTTTCAATCTTACTTTGTCCTCTCTGTTGGTGCTCTAGCCACTAGGTTCTCCAAAACGCAAACCTCTTCCAATATAACGTATTTGTACCTATGGCACAAATTCTGATTTTGTACAGGACTGGTCTATCAATTTATGCTGCAAAGCCCGCAGCAGAATTACCTCTGTGGCAGCTTTCTTTGAGAGAAAATAAAAACTTAATATGTTGCTGAAATCAGCTTTCATTTCTCTTGAGCCTAACGTGTTCTGAAGAGGTGTTTAATCAGCCTGTGTATTTTGAACTTGAAGCAACTTTCTAATAAAAATAACCTGAAATAAACGACTACCAGAGGGAACTCGTCTTTGCCCTCCCGTGTGCGCCGCCGGGACCCGCCCGTCCCAATGATCCCCGATCTCGGGCCGGGCAGGTTCCCGTGCTCCCCCCGCCAGCCGCAGGGCTCACCTCTGTCTCTGGCCTCAGGACTCGCAGGCGCAGCCGGCGGGCGGGAGAGCACCGGCGGGGACGGGCCGGGGAGAGGGGGCTCCTCCGGCCCGAGGGGTCTGCCCGGAGCCCCTCAGTCATCCTGCACACCACGAGGGGGGAGGACAGGCTCCGAGGCAAGGCGCAGGCCCCAGGAGTTGAGGTGAACACGAACCGAGGCAGGACAGGACACGGCAGCAGCTCTGCCCACCCCGACTCGTCTCATCTCCGGGACCCGCGCGGCCAACGGGACCGCCCGCCGGGGCGGGGCCCGCTCTGCATTGGCTGCTCACGCTGCTGCCGGTGTGCGCGAGCGCTGCGGGGACGCGGGGACACGCGCCGGTGACTGCGCCGGTCCCTGCGGCC
>JAAWXA010000047.1:3768709-3796225 GCA_038090715.1 Florisuga fusca | reverse complement strand
CCCTGCGGCCGCCGCTCGGTGCAGACTGAGAGCCCCAAGGTGCAGCCGCTCCACGCACCGGTCCGGCGGGCCCAGGGGAGCGGTGACCTGGGCGTGCGGTACAGCCGGTGCCCGCCCCGCCCCCTCAGGACCCGCCTCCCGGCGACACGCGCGCCGCGTGCGCAACAGCGCCCCCTGGCGGCGAGAGGCGGGAGATTCCCTCGGGCCGGCGCTGTCACATTCCCCATTTCAGGATCAGCAGTTTGGGGTTGCTCTCACAATGGAACGCGGCACGGCCACCGCCGAGCACCTGCGTTGAAGTAGCCTGCGCGAAGGAACTGACCGCCGGCACGGGTGGATGAGGAACGGCCGCCCCCACTCCCTGGTTCCGTGGTACCGCGTGGGGGTGGTGGCAGTCGGACGAAGCCTGGACACTCGGGACCGGAGCTGGTTAGCAGCAGAGGAGCTGCAGTTAGAAGACGACCCAGATTCCAAGCCGCTCTCCGGTAAGAAAGGCCTGACTAATGTGACAGTAACCTCAGTACTGAGGAGCAGGCTGATGACATTTAACGGACAAACAAGCCTCAGCATGGCAAACCAGTTTGCAAACCTGTTATGAAATACTTTTTTATTTATCTGTAGTTGTGAACAGAGAGGTACATTTCAGCTGCATACTGTTGGAAGCTTACATGTTACAGAGCTTCTGTGGTTTAGTGCAATAGTTTGTCCTAACCTTCTCGTGAACACAGTCACTATAATCAGTGTTACATTTACCACACTTGCAACTCACGGCCACAGGGTAGGAATAATAAGGGATGGTGTGATGAGGACAGCCTGGAATCAGTGCTGTTTGATACAGCATCTCTTTATATGTGCACACATTCTGGGACAGAGCGCTTTTGAGTAGCAGCTTCTTGCCATTGCTGTCCTACAAAGAAAAAAGAAATGTATTGTTTCACTGAAGCACACATGAGTGTTAGAAGATTGCTTTTGACATTTGCTCAAATATTCAGAAAGCAAACCTCTGCTCTTAGCCAGGCTCTGATATTTTCAGCATGCTTCTGTTCAGACCCACGATTTTAAATATGCATGTGACTGGGCCTCTCTGACTGTGTAGTTACCTTCACCTTGCTGTTATGGTTTCAGTTAACCTGCTTGGATCAAGGTGCTAACAAGGTGCTTTGTAATCTGCATTGGCTAATATTGACCTGACAAATGTTGAATGTTTACATGCTATGTTGAGCTGCAAAACACAGCTGAACAGTCAAGCATTGTGTTTGGTATGCCTACATGTGAGATATTATCCAGTGCTAGCTATCATAGCAGTAGTGGCATTAGAAGTTACCTAAATCATTTACAGTAAATAAGTGTCGAAATATAATCTCCTTCTCAACTGTTCCATCCTGACCCCACAAACTGACTACAGAGGCTTTGCAGTGACAACAGCAGGCAGTTCTCTGCTATGCCACTGGTGCTATAAACTTCATAATTCCAGAGGCTTGACATTTTTCATCCATACCTTCTCAAAAAACTCACTTTAAAAAATTATGATAGTATGATTTTTTTCTGTGACAAACAGTATTAGAACTGAATCATTTACACACAGTTTTCCTGTGAGAACAGAGACGTGTTTTGTAGTGATTGCCATTATAGAAACAAGTGCCTAAACCAGAGTAACGCCTTGTACCCGCGTCATGCAAAATCCAGCGCAGATGGTGGTGTTGATGACCAGGCAGTAGGCACATTCCTTTTTCTCCACATGGATTGTATACTCAGAAGGAGCACACAGGGATGCTGTTTGACCAAAAGTCAGGCCAAAGAGGAGAGACATTGCAAAGAAGAGACTCATGCTAGAGAGAGAAAAAAAAGAAAGCAAACCTTGAGTGAAGTTAATGTATCTTTTAGCTCTTTTCTCAGAATTTGGCAAGAGCAATTATGATAGTCACAGACTAGAAGTAATCTTAATTTTTCTAGCTACAGACTGACAAATTCTTTCCACTCTCAGACCTCTAATTGAAGTAGGATTAACCATAAAACAGAAGGGTGAACAGGCCATTAACAACATATAACATATTCCATTTTTCCCCATTGAAGCATATTACATGGAACTTGTCACAAATGAGAAAATGCTTACATGTAAAACTAACAGGAGATAGAGGATTTTAAATTGTGATAAATGTGAGAGAAAAGAGCCTCAGAATTAACCAGCGATGCTAAAATAATCTCACTGGCTTAAAAACAATTTCCTAAAGAAAGCATCTTATAAAAGGTTCAAGAGAGAAAAATAAACAGGCATTGTAATTTTACATAGCATTGTAATTTTTACTTTGCAGTTGGCTTAGAGGCATGATGAAATGGGAACACTGACAATAATTAAATAATAGATTTAAGCAAATTGCAGTAAAGAACATCAGCAAAGAGTTCAAATCAATGAATCCCCCCTTTAGCTGTCTGTTGTGCTGGCCTCTTTTCTCAGACCTGCTGGGAGATCCTGAGAGCAAAGCTTTGATTAGCTCTGAGACAATGCCAAGATCTACTCTCCAGCCTCTAAACTACAACCTTTAAATGACAGTGTCTACAAACACATGGACATCACCCTCTAGTCTCTTCCAGCTGTCAGTTTCCCCTAGCAAAAGCCATTCATTACACAGTCTGGTTTACCCTGTAGCTGCAACAACGCAAGTCTGGAAAGACCAACCTCTTGTCAGCTGAATTCTTCCCTATTACAGGAACCTGATTCTGCCTTGAGCTGGGAGAGGCAGTGACCCAGCAGAAGCTCTCTGTGTGTGCTTTATACTCTCCAGGCTAATTCCAGGCTGATCTTACTGTTTATATAATTGCACCTGAATTGCTGCTTTCTTATCGCAAAGTCATCTATTGAAAATTCATACTGAACCACAAAGCAAATGTGACAGGAACAAACGTGTCCATAATATCCTAACCTGGAAACTGGAGCTGGAAATCTAATTATTTTAACAGTCTTTCCTTTCTCAGGCTTTTAAACTAACCACTGATTTAAGAAGTTATTATTGATGAATTTAATCGCTACACAGGACAGCAACACCATGACAGGAAGGCTAGCATGGAAATGGAGTCATCCTGAGTCAAACACAACTAGTACACACCGATGTCTTGTTTAAGTTTAATGAAGTCTGGTTCACTCTGCTCATTACTAGACAGGCACAACCAAGAGATGGAGTGCTATACAGAGTGACAAATCTCAAATCAAAGCAATTGCTCTACAGTGTAGTAAGGTAAAGCCTGGCTTGCCCATTCAAACAAAACACACCGAGACATTATCTGGTCTTGAACCAAGTGAGCAAGTATTGGAGTAAAAAGCAATTCACCCTGAAATACTAATTGATAGGGGAAAAGCTTTTAAGAAACCACTCAAGCTTTAGTCAAGCTTTACAAGCTTTAGTCAACTGGACATTGGTTCTGACAGAAAGACCCCACACTCAGGTTTAAAGTGTCCTCAATTTATCCTATGTAGGCAGAGGACAGATCAGAGCACAAAAGCATATCTTTGCTGCTTCAAAGTTCTCATTTCTCCAATATGAGAAATATGTGTGCATAGGTGGAATCCAGATTAGGCTAAAAGATTAAGAATTTGCTTTAAGAAGATTTAGGGAAATGTCTGCAAACATCGATAGCAAAGAGAAAAACACATTAAAATCCTTGAAAGTATAGAGAAGATTAAAAAGAGAGTGCAACAATAAAAAGTAGCAGGGAAAAAAAAAAAAAAGGAAACAAAACAACAGTCACTGTTAGAAGTGAGAAAATGTAGAAAACTCACATGGGAAGCTGGAGACTAGGAAATAGACTTTTGTCAGGACAGAGGCCAACAGTTACATCTAGGGACATTACTGGATGATGACAAGCTGTTGATACAGAGTAAGTGCAAAGTCACTAGCTAATGCTAATTTCAACAAGTCTTGAAATACTGAAGAAATTTCAAAACATTAAGTGCTAATATTATGCCAATATTTAGAGACAGAATGTTGACCCAAGTAACTCTCAACCAACCAGCCTGACATCTATCCCTTATAAATCAGGTAAAATAACAGAAAGTTGATATAGGATTTGAGGAATAAAGAATTAATGGATGAGAACATAATTAATGCCCGTCAAAATGGTGTTACATAAAATAGGTCATGCCACACAAACCTGATTTCATTCTTTGGGGTGATTACAAATTTGGTTGTTAAGGCAACTACATAGATGTAATGTCCTTAGTTGCATCTGTCCAGAGCTCTAATGCCATGAAGGCAGAGTCCAATGTGGTATATGCTGAACACCAGGAATTATTAATCACTGGAGCAGGTAGTATAATTTCAGCAGCACGTTTGTTCACTGCAACTTGCTTACTCAGTTTCTGAATGTGCTGCAGTGCACTAGAGAAACATCTGACCAAGTATTAAGAATGAAAATTCATCTATCATGAGGAACAATAAATTAGTCTGACTAGACCTGGAGATTAGTGTGACTACTGCTGCTTAGACGCTGGCAAGCTCCACCCTAACATGGACACAGAACCTCTTGAGTACTACTTCATCTTTGCTGGTATCATATTAGCTTGCCTGTCTGCCAGAGATGTACTAAATATCACCAGAGGGATATAAACATTCACAGCTCTTCAGCAGTTTAGGCAAACTGGTAGAAAAACTATTCCATTGTTATTCTTCTGGATATGACCATTGAGTTTGTTCACTATTGACCTCTCTGAACACTTGACAGGAGATCCCATCACCTACTAGGAGAAGCAAAACAGAAGGCTGGTAGGACCACAAAGTCTGATGTGGCAACCTGTGAGTGTCTGAAGCTTCTTCCATAGTTTCCTAAAATCCAGTTAAAAACCTGATGCTGATAGATCCATGTCTTCAGTTGCCCCCCTTCTGACCCGTAGACTATTCAGTGAGAGGTATTTTTAATGTGCTTGCACTGCCATCAGCTTTGTAGTCCTGTTCTGGAACAGCCAGATAGGCTGTTAATTATTTATCTTTAACCTTTCTGTTAACTAAACCAATCCATTTACTGACACAAGATATTTTACACTTTCATTAAGTGAAAGACAGTATGCTGATGTTCTCCAAGAAGTGTTTTAAGTTGTCTCTGTAAACAGAATTCAGTCATCATAAAATTCTTGGGCTCATCAACAAGGCACCTCTGCAATGGGCTAGAGAAATTCAGTGCATAGCAGAAGTTTATCCATAAAAGTCATTCAGTAGGATTCCCTGTCACTGACCAATGCCTAAGGTAAAAGTAAGAACAATGAGAAGTTATCACACATTATTCCTACTCCCTCTTCCACTGTTAGCACTACAACACGATTAAAACTTTGTGATATAAGCAAGTTAACTTACAGAGCAAACTCTTGTTTCCATTGCATATAGCACTACGGATATTAAAACATGTCCATGCTTTCAAACAGAAGATATGCTGATGAAAAACAGACAAAGCCAATCAGATTTCTGTAAGATTACTATTCTGGTAGAGGAATTATTTCCAACCCCATCCTGTTGCAGACCTCCACTGGTAAAAGGAAATAAGATGCTAATATGTTGCTATAGAAACAAGTGGTTTTGCCAGGTTTTGCATTTAAACAGACTGGCTGCTGAATTTTCAAAGCTGATCTCTCTATTGCAAGTGTCTCTGTAGAGCTTGAAACAGAGCTCTTGTCTCAAATTCATAGATTCACAGATGACAGCTTTTTTTTTTTTTTTTTCCTAGGATTAGCTGAGCATTTCCTATCAGCCTTGGATTTAAACTGCAGTTCTCCTTGTTGCATATCATATGCCAACAATCTCCATTTATGGCCTGAAAATACTTCATAATCCTATTTGCTGTTTAGCTCCTATGATAGACCACTTTGTATTCCATTTCATTTCTTTGGAAAGCATTAGATATTTCTGTTGTTGTAAGATACACAATTGCTACACTGAGGACAAAATGAAAACGTATGCATATTTTATTCCTTATGAGGCTGAAATATTTTTTAAACCAAAGTAGTTTTATTGAAAATTCAATTTAAAATTCAATTTCAACTGTTTTAACATACTAAAAAAGTAGCTACTAAACACAGTCTCGAAAGACAGTTCTGACAGTATTTAAAATGAACAAGAAACCAAGATGACTTCAGGTAAAAGTGTGTGCATTTTAACAGCTTCACTATTTATTTCACTAAATAATATCCTTCTGTGAATTATGTATTAAGAATAGGAAATTTTAAATAATAAAACTGAATGTCCTTAAACCCAACATTGCTGATGTCAGACCTCTCTTTGAAACAACTTTCTATGTAGTTATACTTATTTCTAAATTCTAAAACAAGGCTAATTTGTGTCTGGTCTTTATAGCAAAGGGAATGAAATGTAGAAAATGCTCTCCAGGTTGGTGTAGTTATGTATCTAGAAAGTTTCTGTAAATAAAGCAAATGAACATGTATTAAACACACTGAGTATTACAGGAACATGCAACAATGTACTAACTCTGAAAGAATAATAATGCTGTTATTGGTTATACTAATCAGTTAATGCTAGGGCACTAGTTTTTTTTTTTTTTTCATTTTAATTAAAGAGCTTTTCAGCTTCTTTCATTTTTCTTTTCCTGTCCATTTTAGAAACTGCAGTCCATCCAGCCTCTCGCATTTTTCTCATGGTTGTAAGTTTCAGTACAGAACCTGGAGTTTTCACGTTTAATGTAGGTGGTTTCTAAGAAGAAGAACAAAGCCATCCATTAGTTTCAGAGCCAAAATTACTAACGGTTCATTTTGATATGAAGAAAAGCTAAGATACCTTTTTTGGTGTCATGCCACATAAATGTGAAACTTGAGGATAATCTTTGTACAAGGTTTTAAACATCTCTTCCTCTGAGACTATGCTCTTAAATTAAAAATAAAAAAGATACTTAATTATGCTACATTAAAAATACCATCTTTCCCTTTAGGAATATTAAAGTACGAAAAAAAAAGAAAAAAGAAAAAAGAAGAAAAAAAAAAGGAAAAATGAAAAAACAAAAAAATTAAGATGTGACTAAGAAGCCTCAAGAAATCAATTAAAACAATGTAAAAAATTATTATAAGAGTTAATATGTATTTTTGTACAGCCATACTCTATCATGTAGGTCCTAATTATGTAAATAAAAATACAATTCCAGAAAGAACTACTGAAGTAAAAATATACACATTGCTCCACATTGGTCTTGGAATGAGAACCTCACATCCCTTAGATACATTCTTAGATAAAGCAGTTCTCTTTATGCACACTGCTAGGTACACTGCTCTCTGATTTTTACCAGGAGGTCGCTGTGTTCAGAGCTATCAGACTGAGCATCCAGCCGTAGAAAAACTTTTTGCTTTTTCCTCATGCACTGTTCTGCATGGAGATTTGTGCTTTCACTTTGCAGCTTATGTATTGGAGGAGTCTTTATAATGTATGTCTGGGAGAGAAAAAAATGGCATTTAGAATTACATTTTCAGTGGTAATTTCAGAATCTAAAACCCAGATTACAGACCAAGTATCCTGGAAGACAGTAGAGTGATGCTGTGGAAGAACAGAGCTTTATGGCACACTGTATCTACCTTCTTCATGCTTATCTGCAGAAATTCATGTTATTTTGAACTGTAGTCACAACACACAGACTAAAGCCAACATTTTTTTAAAATGCAAATAAAACTTGAGGAAAAGGCTTTCAGAAAGACACAAATAGCAGTATAAAGAACAAGATTGTTTTTACTTAAGTAGATCTTTCGCTAGAAGTTAAAATTTCTCAGAAACATTGCAATGGAACAATGCAGCCCCTTTTTAGGAAGGATAATAAAAATGGTACATGTTTCTGTTGTTAAGACAAAAATGACACAAGCTTCTGACAGAGCAGAAGCTTAGGTTTTACAGTTATGATGAAGCAGTCAGGAATACTTTGATAATTTTTACAGATACACAAGCAATTTTCTGTTCCTTAGAGAAAAATGTATTTTGCAGACATCATTTTTCTTTCAATACTGAGTAAAAGAATGAGAGATTATTAAATTCACAGTTCCTCTAGGATGGAAATTACTCCTGATCAGTGATAACAGTTAAATTAAGTACGTGAGCAAGAAAGATGACACACAGTGGAAGCCCTTATACAAACTGCATTCTGGTATCACTATGGAATGCTAGCTACCTTTGAAATCCCTGCTTACCACAACACAGAATAGATGAGCATGAGCAAAGTAAGAAATAGTCCAAAAGATAAAACAAGAACAATTCCACTATTATGAGTTACAAACCTTTAGTGGTGGACTACCCAATGGACTTTTTGCAGATACTGAAGGAGGCATTTTTTTCTTTTCCACTATGTTGCCTCCTGTAGGAGTATCAGTGTGAGACTTTCTATTTTTTACATTGATAGATGTAGAGTCCAGATGTATATCAAGTTTAGGAGTCTCAGAAAAATGTGTTTGTATTTTCTAAAATTAAAAAAGTTTATATTAAAAGCATTGAAATGTATTTTGTTAAGTGTACATAATTTATCATGGAACTTACATTAGACTGCATGCATAAGTATTACCAAATTCTAAAGTTAATGATAAGGTTAAAGCTACCTTGTGCTTCTTTTCATTTTCAGGAACCATATTTGGGGAGTGTTTTTTTGCAAGGTTCTCCTAAAAAAGTTATATAATAGGATGTAAATATTTTATGTGAATTCAGTTGTTGGAAGTCATCTTGGTGCAATTACAGCAAACAGCCACAATCACACTGTTACAATAAAGTTCACAAAAATACATCCCACATTTAGTAAAACCGCAGCATTCAGAAGACAGTGCTGTTCTTATTCATCTTCTGCTACCTGTGCTAAGAAACTTACATATCATCCCTCTTTGATGAGAAAAGACTCCCTAACCTGATCCTCCACCACCAAAGCTAAGTCTTCCCTTCTCCAGGCTTTCCAGATCCCATTAAATACCACAGCCTCCTCTTAGTCCTCGGTCATCGGAATTCCTGCACATTAAGCAGCAGGTGCTGCAGAACCCTTTCTTACTGCCCTTCACTTCTCTTGTCAGTTTTACCTCCACACTAATTTTCCTGACATCATCCCTGCAAGCCAGGACAGTTCTTCACAGGATTTCAATTTGTCCCCATTTCCCTCATCCCTTACCAATTAAGGAGTAAAGCAAATATTCACTACCACCAGAAATGAGAGGTAGTGACTTCAGAGAGCATCAAGCTCTTGAAATTGGACAGCAAGTGTGAGCAAGGCCTAGAACCAGAAGTGCATGTCATCACATCTGTCAAAATTATAGTGCTTAAGACCAGGCCAAACATGCCACCAACACTGCTATGTTTAATTAAAGAAATACCTTCTCTTCAATTTCTGCTTTAAGTTGTTCCTTAAGGGATGAGAGTTCACTTCTCAAACACAAAAGCTCACTTTCCTAAAACAATTACAAGATAGGGTTAACTATATTAAACCTGAGAAAAAGACAACAGTTCAAATGAAACAGTGATGAATAGGGATTATTCACTATTTAAAAAAAAAAAATAAAAAATTCCATTTATTCAATAGAGCTAGCATTCATAAAGTTATCAGGGCAAGAAAAATCAACAATTAATTTTCAGAATGATTCAATCACTACACTAACAGAGAATCAAGGCATTCCCAAATTAAAAAAATAAAAAAAACCAAAAAACGCCAAAACAAAACAGGTAAACTTGAGTTATGTTCTCCTTCTATTAAAAAAAACAACTAAAAAAAAAGAAAAAAATTTTGTGAGGAAACATTCTGTAAGGAAAAATGTCAAAAAAACACTGCATTGTATGTAAATGACGTAGAATTACACTTCTGTGAAAGCCCTGAGGGGATGTCAAGTCTCATCAAAACATTTCTCAAAGCTAAGTGTCCCAAAAGGAATGAAACTACAACTGTAGACGTGAAGTTTTGTTTTAGTTTGTTTTAAGAAGAGCTGAAGTACCACTAAGAAGCAGGTATTTTACCAGAACTGTTAAAGGTAAGAACACTTGGAAGAACAGGGGAATACAACTACTTCATATAAATGTTTCTTATTTAGATAGCAAGGTTAGAAGGCAACGTACAATCAGGAGAAGCTGACAGAAGAGCATAGCTACTCGAATTTGGTTTTTGGTACATATGGGTTTTTTAAATACACACAATAAAATCTTACAGAAAATAACAGTAAACAGAAATTAGTGGGTTGATCTTTACCGTTCACAAAAGCAGACACTTAAAACCCCTAAGTGTTAAACAGGAAGAAGTCTAATATATTTATATGTATATTACACTTTAAGGACAAACAGCCCCACATTTAATTTTTTGTCACTGAAGAGTACGCCTTACCATTGATCTTTTTGCTAATATCTGCTCTTGCTCTTTTATTTTATAAAGTTTTAACTCCGTGTCTTTTTCTTCAACCATTTTGTCATATTCATGCTGTGTTAAGAAAAGAAACAAATGCAAAACATTTGACTAAATGTTAGAATTGTAGATCTATCTAGTCTTAAAACATTACTCATTGTTTCAAATAAGCCTCTTCTGAGGATTCAGAAAGCACCATGAATAAACACTGGTGTTTCAGCAGAAACTGAAAAACAGAAAATGCATAAGCAGTGTTACTTTGTGGGCCAACAGAGAATGCTTTGTCTCTAGGCATTAGTACATGTTCCAGCACAAAAAAGCTAGACACTTAATTTTTATTAATTGTATCTTGTAAATATACTTCAAAACAGAGTAGTAAGGAATGTAAATTAAAATACGTTAAGTGAAACTTCTAAAAGTCAGTAAGGAATCTCCTCACATGGAGAGGCCCAAACTGATACTGAAAACACTGCATTAGGATGGTATCAAAGGAAGCCTGGCTATTAAAAAAAACAAACAAACAAAAAAACCCCACCCAAACTTAAGAAATTTAGATAATGGAATCTATCTGCCAGTAGGCATGTTTTCAAAATCTGAAGATTAATTTATTCAGACAATGAGAAGTTAATCACATGTTCCACTTCATTTTCCTGGTGTCAGGTCTTCATTATGAAGCTTTGCTTTGTAATTTGTAATATTCTGATTCTGAAAGGCTTTTACTTGACATAATGCAACATCACAAACCACAGAAACCATTAAATTATCTTACCTTATGTTTTTCCATAAGTGCCACCATTTCAGTTATCTTGTGTTGACATCGGATATCAGTTTCTCTCTGTGTTACTGTTGCTTCATCTGCAAGCAACCTCATCTTTTCTACCTGTTAGTACCAAATTTCATCTAATTCATGAGCAATTAACAACGATATATTTGAAAAAAAATTTCATTTCTTCTTACACCTTTGGGTGCAATGTATATAAAAGTATCATTTAGGGTAGTTATCATTTGCTTTGAAGGTGCTTTTCCAATCCTCTGTCTTTAAAATACATTGTTAAAATGGGCAAATAAATCTAGACTAAAAGTATATCCATTCTTCCATGGCAGATAAATGCCATTTTGAACCACAGGGCCCTTTCAATCACTGCATCCTAAGTTTTTAATATTACCACCAAAATAGTCTGAGTAGGAAAATACTAATATGGGATTAAGTTATATTCTAATTTGCTTCTATTGTATTTATACCTAGAATAGTATTTATGTGAACAGTATTTTGATAAAAAGAATTTTAACTGGGTTATTATTTTTAGAGACATAAAGATACTTCAGCTTAAGGTTCTAACATACTAAAGTTTTGCTCCCATGAATGCACAAGATGTTCCACTTATGCTGATAAGGCTGCCATGTGGGAGCAAGGACCTTGGCTGATATAGCTTCACAAAATGACCATACATTAAAAATTAGTTAAAAGTCACAGTAAAAGTTAATAACTCTCACCTCTTCAAGAAGTTTATTTTCATTTACTTTTTTTGTTTCAATGTCTTTTTGATAGCTGTCAACCACTTCCTTATGTTGCTTGTTCATATTTTCCATCTCTAACTGTAATTTATTCACCTTTTGAGAGTGCAGAATTATTGTTGTTACTTGTTAAGAAATAAGTATGCCAATGGTATTTTTTAACCTCTTATTTTTAAGCAGAACCACTCTGTTATTTTCAGGCATATGACTGAACTTTATCCTATTGAATGCTCAGCTTTTTTTATCAAGTGTTTAACTTAAGTCTGAAGCAAGTTAGAAAATACTCATAGAAACAATGGCAACACCACGTTGGAAAAGACAGCCCCTGCCAGCTTTGTGCACCCCAGTCCACAAAGTCAGACAGCTAGAGGCTAGCCAGTTACAAAGAATTACTCCAGTATAAGAGAATCATCCATTAACAGTATGACACTATTCTGCCTGTTGTACAAAAGACTTCCTTATTTTCAGTGTTGCTGGCATGGAATGCAAGGTGGAAAAAAACCCAACTCCTGAAACATAAGGACTTATGTTTCCAATTCAAGCTTTTTAACATTTTTTTTTTAATTAAGTGAAAAAAAAATTGTCTAGAAATAGTTTATTTGCAGAGTTTTATTTAATTCTAAAAAGCATTAATGCATTTTACCTGCTAATATTGATGAGAATTTTATATGAAACAAATAAGAGTCTGTTCCTAAGCAGACACTTTCATGCTAGGAAATCTCAAAAAAAAGAGATACAGATGGAGCTTTTATTCTGTCCCTTATAAATCTATTTAAAGATTTTACCTAGCTTATATCATGTTTTCCTCCCAAGTGTGCATTGTGATTATAATTTTTCTTCTAGAGATTCTCGTCATACCACTCTCAAAACAGTCTCCCCATCTTTTTCATCTCTCTTGAAGCGTGGTACCAAAATGGACAAATATTCTAGTTCGGGACTTACCATTGCACAGTAAAAAGGGAATAATATATGTATTTCTTTTAATTATTTTGCTATTTGGATGTATCCCAGATCCCTAAAACAATTAAGAGCACACTTCATGTATTATCATTTGTTACACTGGGATTTAAAATGCCGAGTCTTCGCTTTACCTTTGTATCTTGTACGTTAAGCTATTTAAACCTACCTTCCCCTCATAAATACTTGCTTTCTTGCTTTCTGCAGTAATTTTCTTTTTCAGCACCTTATTCTGTTAGGGTTAAATAAACACTATACTTTAATAAGATATTAGAATTATATAATTATTTAACTGTGTCAAGTAGGCCAGAATCTTGAAAATTCCAGCTTTCTGCAAGCAAAGAATTCTTTGGTATACAGCTCAGGGTCCAGATCAGTGCTCCAAATAAGAGTGCTCAACAACTTACCTTAATAATACTGTCACATCACGACTTTATGAAACATTCCTCATGGACAAAGAATTAAAAGAAGGCACAGAATGCAAGGAAAAACTAAGATACTGTGACTGAAAATGCACAGATATCATGATAAAAAATACGAGTTATGTATTTCCAAAGTAGTCATTAACACTTTGTCCTAATGCACAGTTATTTTCTACTAATGGTAACTGAAATTAATTTGAAGCATATAAATGATACCATCTACTAAATGAAAACAGCAGAAGTTTATTAAATATAGTATTTATGTAATTGCATTTTTCAAAAGTAAGGATAATTTCACATATCAAGTCATTCCAAATGGGACTCCATGATTTTCTCAGACTTAGGATTAGAAAGGAAATGTTATAAATTATATAGGTATATCTCAAGGTATGACAGCAAACAAAAACTGTTGAAAAACAGTATTTACCACAAAATAAGTAATTTTCTGTGTTTGTGACTTTTAAGAATTGCACATACCTCCTGTTGCAACTCTTCAATGCATTTGGTTTTATTTTCCATCTGTTTCTTTAAATTATTGAACTAAAAGAGAGATTTCAACCATTAATTAATAATAAATTCCTAAAAAATTACTCAGTGTGTTAGAGATTACAGTCAACATTCTTAAACATGTATTTGCACCAGTCTGATTAATTTCAACAGGACTGAAACACATGCTAACATATTATAATGACTGGAGTTTTAACCAAAAAGTATCACAGCAACTTTGCTGTCCCAGTAACCTCAACATTAATGGAAGTGCACTAGTTCCTCAGTGGTTGTAGAGTTCATAAAGAAAAAAAAAGTAACTTCACAATTAAAAAAATAATCGTTCATTATTGTACCTTATTTTCTAGATTCTTCAACTGCTTTTCCTTTCTTGACATTTCATTTTCAACACTCTTAGCCTGGAATTAAAATTTTAAATATCTGACTTTTACAATAAAACCTTGAAATACATTATAATACTAAAAAAAAAGGCTTGCTTTGAAACTACATTTAAAAAAAGTAAAAATATTTTAACATATATAAATTAAGAATCATTAAATATTTAAAGCTAATCCATACCCCTCCATCACTAAGTGGATATATAGAAGTAAAACAAGGTGCTCCGTTTGCCTGAAATCTAACATATCTTGATTTTTAAGCCTCCATATAAAGAACAAACAACCCATTGAAGGTAGTTGTCTTTTAAAATTAAAAGGCACACCATGTGTATATGTGCAGCATTGACAGAAGAAAGCCTCTGTAAGAGATCACATCTCTAAGTAAAGTGTTACAGAAAAAAAAACCAGTTTTATATGTAGATGTTGCTTGTTTCATATTTTCATGATAAAGCACATATGACATACATTTTCTTCTGTTTCATCCAGTTTACTTTTAATCTCTTCACCTTTCTTTGCCATCTTCTCCTTCAAAGACTCCAGTTCATTTCTAAATGTGAAATTAACATGCATTTGTAAATATTTACTTAACTTAATTTTTCCTCATAAACTGTGCAATGAGTATGTTCCTAAAATGAAGGAAAGTGAAGGATGTGAAAGTGAAGGAAAATGAAGGAAATAGATCCTGGTTAGTTACAACCTAAAAAAAAGCATTCATCTAAAAATCACAGAAAGCATCGTATGAACAAAGCATTAATACTCACTCGGAAGGAACAGAGTCTACTTTCTTTAAAAACATACAATAATATTTGGTTTTGCTTGCCTTAGATGGTCATTGGCTTCTTCCAGTCTTTCAACTAACTGCTTTGTATTTTCTTCTTTTTTTCTACTATCCTAAAGAGTAAGTAAAATGAATATAATTCAAAGTGAAATCTTCAGAAACTCAGACATCTCAAGCAGTATCTTGACCTACCTTATTCTCAAGGGTAACTGTACACCCTTTGTATTTTAAACACAAAAATTAGTTCAGATACTCTACAGAACCATTCTGTGTTGCAATTTACCATATGATTTACATTTATAATTTAACATTGCCCCTTAAAAACAGCTCAGAGTTTATAACTTGCCTCATTACTTGCTTGCAGTTTCTTGAGCTGTGTAGTCATACCACTCTGCTCTTGTGCTATTTGTTCTTTCTCTAATAAAAGCTTATCAATATACACTGTTAGTTGTCCATTCTTTTGCCTAATTTAAAACAATTAAATCAAACTTTCTCTTCATGTTAATGAAGTCACAGAGATATGCAAGAATTACATACATAGTAAATAGAGAAAATGCAATTTATAAATATAGGTACATAACTGATACTTGACTGTGTGCATAGGTTCAAAATTTTCATTAGTAAACAATTTCATTGTATAAACTTCTACACAATAAGAATAAATACTGTTTTCAAAAATTTAAAAAATTTTCATACGCCTCTCGTTCAAGATCTGTATGCAGCGTTGTAAGCTCTTTTATATAACTTTGTTCCTTTTCAACTGTACTAGTCAGCTGTACTTTCAAATCGCTTATNGACAGAAGAAAGCCTCTGTAAGAGATCACATCTCTAAGTAAAGTGTTACAGAAAAAAAAACCAGTTTTATATGTAGATGTTGCTTGTTTCATATTTTCATGATAAAGCACATATGACATACATTTTCTTCTGTTTCATCCAGTTTACTTTTAATCTCTTCACCTTTCTTTGCCATCTTCTCCTTCAAAGACTCCAGTTCATTTCTAAATGTGAAATTAACATGCATTTGTAAATATTTACTTAACTTAATTTTTCCTCATAAACTGTGCAATGAGTATGTTCCTAAAATGAAGGAAAGTGACTAGTAAATTCATGTCTGACCCAGATATACTTTTTGCAAGTATGGAAAGATGTTCCCCCTATCCAAGTGAAATATATTTTAATCTGTAATATCACAAATATGCAACCTTTAACATGTTTCATGGATACATTATCTCTTGAGCTGGTGGTACAGAAAGCACTTCAGCAAACAACATTTAACCAGGTTTACCTGTTCACATTTAATTCATAAGCTTTAATTTTATTTTGATTTTCTTTGACACCTAAGACATTACATCAAAACAGCATAGCTCTATGTCATCCAAAGCTTTTGGTAAAAATTGTTCCTATAGCAATAGGTATTGCTAATTTGTAGAAACATCTATATGGCCAACATCAATACTAAATAGATCCTGGTTAGTTACAACCTAAAAAAAGCATTCATCTAAAAATCACAGAAAGCATCGTATGAACAAAGCAACATACAATAATATTTGGTTTTGCTTGCCTTAGATGGTCATTGGCTTCTTCCAGTCTTTCAACTAACTGCTTTGTATTTTCTTCTTTTTTTCTACTATCCTAAAGAGTAAGCAAAATGAATATAATTCAAAGTGAAATCTTCAAAAACTCAGACATCTCAAGCAGTATCTTGACCTACCTTATTCAAGGGTAACTGTACACCCTTTGTATTTTAAACACAAAAATTAGTTCAGATACTCTACAGAACCATTCTGTGTTGCAATTTACCATATGATTTACATTTATAATTTAACATTGCCCCTTAAAAACAGCTCAGAGTTTATAACTTGCCTCATTACTTGCTTGCAGTTTCTTGAGCTGTGTAGTCATACCACTCTGCTCTTGTGCTATTTGTTCTTTCTCTAATAAAAGCTTATCAATATACACTGTTAGTTGTCCATTCTTTTGCCTAATTTAAAACAATTAAATCAAACTTTCTCTTCATGTTAATGAAGTCACAGAGATATGCAAGAATTACATACATAGTAAATAGAGAAAATGCAATTTATAAATATAGGTACATAACTGATACTTGACTGTGTGCATAGGTTCAAAATTTTCATTAGTAAACAATTTCATTGTATAAACTTCTACACAATAAGAATAAATACTGTTTTCAAAAATTTAAAAAATTTTCATACGCCTCTCGTTCAAGATCTGTATGCAGCGTTGTAAGCTCTTTTATATAACTTTGTTCCTTTTCAACTGTACTAGTCAGCTGTACTTTCAAATCGCTTATTTCTTTCTGCAGAAGAAAATGAAAGCAGTTTTAGTATACATACATAAAATACAAGCTGTCAAAATGATCAGAAATGAACTAACACAAAGTTTTAGTATGAAATGAAAATATATGTGCCATAAATTACAACTTTGCATCTCTGGTGTGATATGGAAGCAGCTGAGATACTGACCTCTACTACAAATGCTAAGTGTGTCCCCCATTTTAAGTTTAGCCAAAATTACTGACAAAATTTAGCAAAATTACTGACAAAATTATCTTCCCTTGAACATTAAATACATCTGCTTCTGACATCATAAGCTTCTGCACTCATCTAACTAAAACACATTTTTAAAAAATAATCACAGAATTCCAGTACAATGTGATAGAATAAGCACATATTTTTGATGCTTCCCAAACCACAAAGCAAAACTCTTCCTCAAATATTTACTGCCATTACACAATTAGGCAAGCCTTGTACGCAATGTGGTTTGTAATATATAAATGCTCTGAATGACGTTTTCTCCAAATAATTGGTGACACACTGACACCATAGGCACTGGCAAGCAGCTGATGGGGAAAAGGGGGAGGAATTAGGGGATTAGTTTTTAAGCACAGCACATAATGACCTTCTGGAATTCCTTATCACAAAGGCTATGGAGGGAAAGAGTATGAGGAGGCTCAGGAGAATGAGACAAGTGAACATGAACAAGTCCATAAACTGAGAGCAAAGGCAACTGACAAGTCCTCAAACATCCTTAATACAGCTACTGTAGAAATGCAAGGGCAATGGACCACAGATAAGAGTCTTCTGCAGTCATCATCATGAGCAGAGCAGTGCACTGGGTGAAGCACTAGTCTGTGATACTTCTTATAGTCTAATATACACAACCCATCTATTAAAACATGTTACTATCACCATTCATTCAGACCTCTCTGATTTGGAGAGCATTTTTCATTTCTTCTTCTCTCTCCTGCAAACTTTCCACAGTAGCCTCAAGATCTTTCTTCTTTGTTAGAAGTCCTTCAACTTTTCCCTTTAAGAACATTTGTGAAACTCAGTTTAGAAAATTCAGTGTATACAAGGAACAAACATAAATGGCAAAATGCAAACCTGGTTTCACACTATATTACTTTAGCTGATTCAGTTTCTTGTTAGACTTGTATTTACAAAGATCATAATTAAAATAATCCTTTATTCATATAGCTTAGACTCCTATAATAGAAAATAGGACAGTTCAGTAGGATTTGCTGAAGCCAGAGGTAGTTAGTTCAGGAAAGCTCACTTTAAGCAAGAAAAACACAGCCAGTGCAATGGAAATACATGGAACAGGATGTTACAACCCAGAAGACCTTTCTGCAGGCTCTTAAAATGTTTTCTCTGAAAAGGAACATGAATCAACAGAGCACACAATGCCTTATAAATGCTGCAGCATGGAGGACACCTCACTAACACCCTACGAATAGTAAAATAGTAAGAGATTTGTGAAGTAACAGATCTATGAAATTGTGTGTTAGTTTCCTCATTTTGTCACACAATCTTTCACAAATTCTACTGCCTTTTCTGGGTGGTGTCAGAAGTCTGGTTATCATTTAAACACTAATGAGGTAAGCCTTTACATTTCATTATAAGATTATTATGGAGAAAGCTAGTCAACTGAGGAATTATCATTACTGTCAAAAATTAAACAGTTCCTCAGCCTTAAATGTGATATGGATGGTGCTCATAAGGTTTGAGTTAATTTTCACTAAAAAAGTATTTTTCAGAAACAATACCTTTCAGAATGATGAAAGTGATTGCTAGACATAAGTAAAAATGGGAGTGGAAATTGAACAGGTGTGAATGAAGAAGGAACTTACCAGAAATGTTGACTATGAAAACCAAAACAAAGCAGAACAAAAACAACATCAGAAAGAATCAAGTCCATCAAAACAATAAACAAAAACTGAAATTGTAGCAACATAAGGGAAATTAGACAATGCTTATATATGGCATTTAAGATACTGAAAAAGCAAAAAGGACTTCAGATGAAGAGTAAAAGCCATGAGACTAATAAAATATTTACCAGTGTTTCTGACATCTCTTCAAGTTGCATTTCTTTGTCACATTTTAGTTTATTCATCTCTTCTACAATACATGAAAGATTAATTGAACAGAAATAATTTTAGATATTTAGCAGGCCTGGGCATTTCTTCCTGTGCAATGCTGAATTTTCCAAACTTGTTGGATTAAGTTCAGAAATTGTAAAGCTAAATTATAACCTAAGTTATTACAATCAAAATGTAGGATTCTCACAGGCCACATCTTACCTTGTTCTAGAAAGGCATTAGCAGTAAACGTCTGTACATTTACCTTTAGATGCCCTCAATTCATACAAGATCAAACTGTATTTCTCATCCATCATACTTGCAACTAGAGACATACGCTGCACACAGGGAAAACCAAGCTAAAAATGGCTCTCCTACTCTAGGGGCTAAGAAGCACATACCTAGAAATCACAGGATATTAAAAAAATATTTAAAGCTAACCCCTATCAGTGTGATTCTACAGCCAACATGGCAAGTGTGGTTGAAAGCAAAGCTTAATGACAGTGTTTTGCCTCTGCTGCTAGCTAAGAAGTCATTCCTGGAATCTACTGTTTGACTCTACCTCACAAACAGGTCTGCAGTGCTATCAGTCTCATCTAGATGTGTGCCAAGAAACTAAAATGACTTCCAGGAGAATCCACACATGTACGGTCGTACTACCAGAGCTCTGCACAGCACTGGTATTTGACTGTCACAATGACCACCAAAGAGAAGGGAGTCAAATGAGTAAAAATAAATGTGAGCATTTCTGACAACTACAGGGTACTGTAGAGCCATTTTTCCAAGCAACAGCAATAGTCTGATTTTCAGAAAATATTTTTATTACTTTCTAGTTCATTTTCTCTACAGATCTTACCCAGTTCAGCAGACTTATTTCTGAGCTCCAAGGCAAGTAGCTTTGACTCATCTTCATATTTCTGCAATCTAAGAAAATGGTAATAATAAAAAAAATAAGTTGTATAGTACAAAGCACTGTACTTGAAACTTAAAAGGACAATAAGGCAAAATCTAACTGCAAGCATTTTAAGAATATTTGCTTCTTAACAGGCAGAGATATATCTGCCTGCAACATGTATAAAATTTCACTTTTATAACTTTGGAACACCAGGCATAAATGTAAATAATTTTATACACATGTAAACCTGTATTTCTTAAGAATTACGAAAGTCAGGGGAGTGAGGGAGGGGGGGGAAATTTGCTTTCTTATAGACGAACATCAACTAGCACAAATAAAAAAAATTACACTGAGTTCTCTGCAGCTAGACTAGTGCATCAAAAAAAATATTTCAGTTTCATATCCCTTTGTTCCTATATTTGTCATAAATTGCAACTACTTATAAAGCACCTTAATGCCATGTAGCAAAAATCACTGTTTTATGAAAAACTCTGCATTTCTAAAATACATCTCTATTGCTCTAATTTTTAGAAAGGTTGATTTTCATTGCTATCAGGTTCTTTGAAAATTACTTTTCAAAACTAAAGAAAACCTGTAATACAGTAATACTAGGCACTGGCAATAAACAAGACTAGTATCACTTACAAAAGTGTATCTCCCTCACTAGATGCTCCATTAAAAATTAACTGTCACATACTAAATGAGACTACTGTGCTCCAAGTTGAGATGTATCTATCTGCACAAAACCAAAGAGCATAACCTTTCTTCAAGTGCAAATAACTCATATAACCAGACAGGTAAAACATTTTTTAGAAGAGATTAGTGATTTTAAAAAATATATATGTAATTACACCAGATCACATATGAAGTTTAGAATTTATTCCCAGCAGCTCAGTAATCTAGTATTTTATTTATAAATCCACTCTTTGAATTTAAACTGTTTAATTTACCTAGTTTGCTCTTTTTGTAGCAAGCTTTTCAAATTGGAAATAGAAGCCTCAAGCTCCTCTTTGACAGATGCATGCAACAACTCAATTTTTTTACATTCTTCCACACATGCTTCTTTTTCTTCAGTGACCTGAGTTAATGCTTTCACCGAGTTCTGCAGTTCAGTTTCTAAGATCTTTTGAGTAACCTAGAAAAAGTTACATAATTTCTAAACATGTTTTGCAACAAATAGATAAAATTGTTGCATATCTTAAGTATCAGTAACGATTTATTCAATTACTTTTCTAATGCATTTATACTAGAAAATAAACAGCCTATACCTCTTTTTTTTGCAATGAAAGTTTGGCATCTTCCAGTTCTGACCTCAAGTATTCTTGATTGATCTTGGATTCTTTCAACATTTCTCCTTCATGTCCTAAGCAAAAATATATTTGCTTACACTTAAGAAAAATATTGACTAAAAAATGCTTGCATTTCTAATTTACAGATGCATACATTCCTACAATTTAATTTATGTGATATGTCATTTTTAGGGAAAAAGCCTCTGAGATTATTTATTATTGTGCCATATTTACTACACAAGTCCAGCTGAAATGGGTAAAATCTCCATAACAGAGGCAGGGTCATACAGTGTCCTGGTAAAATTTAGCTCTGTTACAGAAAAGAAGTAACAGGGTATATATGGCACCTCCACATTTTCACACTGGCGTTTATTGAAGAGTAAAAGAAAAATCCCTCACAATGAAGCTGAAGGCTCAACCCAAGAAAGCCTTTGGTCTAAAATAAGGGCCTAAATTTTACACATACACACATTACACTACCAGTCCTGATCCTACATCAGCATCTTGTGTTCCACATCGAAACATGGCCTAGAAGGCCCCAAAATTCTACTGCTGCATAGCAACAGGGTAAAATTGTGATGATCCTGTTTCCTATACCTCTATAACTAGTTACATTTTAACATAGCAGAGAGACCTCTTACTTTTTGCTTCTTCTAAGTCAGCTATCTTATTTTTGGATTCATGCAGCTGAGTCTTGATGTCTCGTATTATACCATCTTTTTCATCATTCTGTATGGTAAGAACTGAAATCTAACAAAACAGTATCATAATGAAGTCTAGAAAAAAAGGATGTATTCTGATTTTCATTTGTGCATTGTTATTTTCATTTGATATAGCAGTAAGCCACGAAAGCAAGAGTTGAAATATTTGCAAGATGTGCTTCACAAATAAAGCTGTACTTATTAGATTGTAAAACTGATCAAACCTGCTTTTCCTTCATGCTGACTTCCAGTTTGCATTCTTTTTCAAACTTGTCCACTTTTTCTGCTTCTTCTTTTACTTTTGAGATACAGTAATATCCATAGTTAATATACTAGCTAAACTCTATTTCATGTTAAATTTTCATTTTAAGATTGCTTTTAATTGTACAGCTGTACAATTTGTTTCTTAAAGAGTAATTTTTGAGGTCATGTTTGAAATTATTTTCTAATCAGACTAATTTTTGCACCAGCTTTCCAGAAAATTGGTCCCTTATTCCAAGTATTAATTGTTTGGTATAAAAAAGTCTCAGAGAGGCACATATAAAAAAACCACAAACATAGTAGCATAAACAAAGGAAACAAGTAATTAAAAATTCTGTAACTATACACCAGTGCATTATCATTTATGTAAACTAACTATACAAAATAAGTAGTGATCTCTAAACTACATTTCACAGACAAAACTTAAGACCTTAAGTGACTGAAAAAAATCAAGATTCAAATCTGACTCAGTGGAAAAACAGTATCAGAGCCCAGACATTTATAAGCAGGCAGCATGAACAAAAGAGGGTCCAGGCTGTCAGTGTGAACAGTTCCCCATTATAGAACTATGTATCTTTCTAGACCAAAACTATATGCAATAAAAACTATAAAGTACAAAATTGTTAAGCCTACAGCATAAACATAACAAACAGAATTCTCACACTTGAAACACATTTCCAGTCTGGTGTTCTCTGCTTGTACACGAAGTTCTTCAAATGCCATTATCATTCTCTAAAAATAAAATACAACATACAAGTTCATATAAAACTAAGTACTTTGAGCAATTAAGAATTACTTTTATGGCCTGTAAGCAAACAGAACTACAAGCTTGTTCATATCTCAACACATGCACGTAACTTGTATCTCGAGACATCTATGAAACTTAGATCACTTACTTCAACACTGTTATTAAGTTCCATATATAGTTGTCTTGTTTCTTCTCTTTCATGCTCATCTGTCAAAGCAAGAATGTACCATAAAGTCTGCCTTTTGAAAAAGAATGCTGGCTGTCAAAACTGTTATGCTTGATTATAATAAAATAAAAAAGTAAGTATAGGTTCTTTTCTTATTTAGAAAAATAATTAAGAAACAGGGTGCCAGCAGTTATATAATGTGTAGAAAACATATACTGCATTGAACCTATGGCTTCACTTCTAATTTCACTCAGATGCAGTCGCATACAGTTTCTATCAGCCAGAGAACATACTTGGAAAAAAATTACAGCTTATTTCCTCCAAGAATTTAGAATTTAGAAGTATGTTTGTTTTTATAGATCAAAATTTAAAAAGCACTTACATTTGGTAGACTTCTCTGTGAAATGACTACAGGTCTCCTTGAGCAGATTACACAGATGCCTTGAAGCACTGTTTCTTAAAAAAAAAAACAAAAACACCAACATGACAATAGGTTGTCAAAAGGAATGCATGCTACTTTGCCTACTTAAGTAGAAACAACATGAACACCCCAATTATCTTTAAAATTTAACAGCTATATGTAACTTCCCATACTAAAACAGTTCTCAGCACAAAACCTAAGTATTTTCACAAAAATATTGTCTGTATTACTTACTCCTTTAAGAGATCTTTATTTTCACAGATTTCATCTTCCAGTTTTAAACTTAATTTTTCATTTTCAAACTAATTCCATAGGGAACAAAAAACATTGTTATTGAAATATATACTAAAAATACATCTCTGCTTTTCAAATCTCACATGAAAAGGTGGTTTTCTGCATGCAAAGACAGAAATCTTTTTTTATCTGATATTACAAGCTGAGCCATCTTTTTTATAGTTTGTATGAAAGACATAATAAACAGTAACTTACCAGCAACTGCAATACTGTCAGGCATGCTATTCATACATACAATCACACACTACAGGTGCACACCTCTTCTCAGAATAACCATTTTCTCAATGCAAAAGTCAAACAATGAAATATGTTATGAAGCCAGGTTAATAAAGCCAGTGAAAACAAACAAAACCAACAAAAAAGAAGGACTAATAAATTGTTTAAGGTATGTATTTCAGTCAAAGCTGTCCAGCACTACCAGCAAGATAAGAAACTGGGATAAAGCAGAGTGCACTTCCTGTATGTTTTGACTACAGAAATAGGATTGAGCATAGTTTACACATACCAGGAGGATGAAAGGTTATTCAGTCTGGAATAGATTTCTGAGTAACCAGAGTAAGTAAACAATAAAAAGATGATACGTAAATTGTTAAAAAGAGGAAAAAAAAATTTAAATCCAAAACATTACTTTTTTCCTTTAACAGAAGTAGAGCCACAGGCAACAGGTATCTAGCCAAATGGCTTCTTTCACATTAACAGTTCAAAATTTCTTCAACCTCTGCTGCATTCATTAACAATTAATTGCAGAAATAGTGTCTTTATATTACAACAAGGACTTTTGTTCTATTTTACACATTCAAGCTATATTTTACAATACTGGCCTGCAGCTCTTGAATGGCTTTACGCTGGGCTTCAATAATCTTTCCATTTTCTTGCAGTTTTCTTTCTTTCTGCTTTAATTCTGACTCTACAGTTAGCTTCCACAGCTTGATCTTCTCAGCCTCTTTGTAGAGCTTTGAATACAACTCATTCATTGTTTCTATAGTCTATTAAAACAGGGTCCATAATTTAATCCTGAATTTATGTTTCAGATAAAATATTTCTCTTTAAAATATCATAAAAGGAAATTTTATCAGAGGTGGCAAGATACATACATACAATCTGAAACTGTTTAAATCTTTGTGCACATCTGCTGTGTGTCTATCAACAGACATTACAGAACAAGTAAGAGACACAAACACAAGTGAAAAACACCACAGTGCCTTCCGATACATTGAGGTAACCAGATAGACTTAAAGATATGGACACCTACACTCCACCAAAAGCAATAAAAGTCTTGCTAGAATTATCAGTAGATGCAAGATTCCTTCTTTGCGTTTTCTCACTCGTATTTCCCTCCACTTATTTTGACAGATACTGCTGAATTAAGCAAAAGCAGCTTCAAAGATCTGGTCCAAGACTACCTGCAATATGGTTTTGCAGTTAACTCATACACAAAGCAGGAAGGAAAACCAACGAAACTTCCAATCTTGTGCTGTTAGAACATCTCTGAAGTGCTGTAGAAGGTGCATTTGATCAGTGGCTTACGTAGGTAAGAGTAGTACAGCAGTTCTGCAGTTTGTTTTAGGTATGCCACCTAGCACTATCCTTGTTTTGGCTGCACCATGCTATTACTACAGTCCTGACTGTTCTTTAATATCTGCTAAGTCTAAAACAAGCTTACTCCTCGAGCATATGAAAAACATTAGCAGGATAGCAAGAACCATGCTCCATTTTCTTGCACAAAACAGCATTTTGTACCTGGGAAGCATGGGGAACTACCACAGAAATTAGTAACTTCATCGAGCTATATTAAATCAGAAAAACATCAGTAAAGATGCAATGAGAAGAATTAAACACTTGAGGAAACCACTCCACTAAACTACTTGTTATATAGATAAAACAAAGCCAGACAGAGCAATCGGCATACTCTGCTTTGATTTTGCAAACAACAGTCTGACTACAGCCCTCCTGCCTTCCAGCAAACTATTCAGAAACAGTCTCACAAAATTTAAGTGCCTAGCTCTTACTCTGATTAAAACTCCCATACTCTCCAGGCACTTTTAAAACTGAAAAACAACAAAAACTTTGAAATCACCTTAATATTTAAAGGTTTCTCTCCAGCCATATTCACTGAATGACAAATACCTCCTCTAAGTGATTCAGATTTATACGGGAGACAGAAAATAATTTTCCCCTTCAACTATCTCCCTTAACCCTGAATCTAGTGAATAGTGCTTTAGGCACTGTTTTGGGAACATATTAAGAGGGTCTAAGAAATTAGATAAACAGAGTTTATACTTAGCTGACCTCTTCATCTACCTCAGAGCAAAGTTTTACTTGCTGTGAAATCGCATCTGAAATACGAAGAGATTTTCATCAAAGTTGTTTCTGAGAATATAACAGTGGAATTCTACTTATCAATTTCACAGCTATGACATTGTTGAACTGCCCTTGAAAAAACACTGACAATTTTTTTTTAAATATAAAAGAAGGTGCAATGGAATTGGTTGTTTTATTCTTACCTGAATCAGTGATTTCACCATGGTTCGATGTACTCATCATTACAAATGGCAAATTAAAATCATCATCTGGACATTTGTTAAAACCCTGAACAAATTTAAAGATTAGTTTCTTATGGGAAGATTCTCAAAGGATTATTAAAAAAAAAAAAAAAAAAAAAAAAAAAGGCTATCGGTAATTACTTTGGAACTCTCCTGCTGAATTCTCACTTCACCACAGCTTTTCAAACTGTTGGTCTTCTGTATTTTGATGTACAGACCAGGCTGTGGCCAAAACGGAAGCTTTGGATGACAAGAATTTACAAGCTATCACACACCTGTACACATTTGCATAGTAAAGGACTCATTAACCAAAATTATTTTTTTCAAGCCTAGTACTTTATACTTTTTTTATTCCCCACAGTACTTCTAAAACACATCTGATTATGTTGTAGCACAAAAATTTTGCTTTACAAGGTGTTTTACAAGTCACAGAAAATGGTAAATAGTGTCATTCATCTGTCACAATATCGCGTTTGAATCAAAGCGTGTTTCATAAAGATCCTCAACATGAAAAAAGACCTTGCTGAATTCACGTAACTCAGGTCGTAACAACAGAACATTTTTACAACACACTTGAACTGGTGAGACAAATAAATCAAGGCCAGCAAGGGTACCAGTGGTGTACCCCCCACTTACTGAATTACCCCCATTAAACAGTATTTATAATCAGTACTGTACAGTTAAAATACATTGCAGATGCTTAAGATGAATCTCCTCAGTTTTGGCAGGTAAATAAAAAAAAAGCCTTTGAATTGGAAAATTAAAGATTTCTCCCCAGGCACCGATTTTATGTTTGCAGAATAATTAGTTCAGGGCACTGTCACGCATACGTATGTTTTCAGAAGGACGGGGCTTCAGGACCTCGGGGGGGGGCCCCCCCCCACCCCGGTTCCCCCTGGCAGGGCCCTGCGCTTTTCCACCCCTCCCGCCCC
>JAAWXA010000047.1:3711401-3768475 GCA_038090715.1 Florisuga fusca | reverse complement strand
CACCCCTCCCGCCCCGCCTCCCTCTCCTCAGCCGTCGCCTCCAGGCATGCGGCCGCACCGTTTACCTGACACAGCCCCGTTGCCCGAGTGCTTGTCTGGGGTTTAACTGCAGACACCTGACCACCGCCCAGGCGCGGCGGCACGAACAGTTTAAACGGTTTTTCTTTTTCCATGGCCACGGGAGAAAGGTCCGGCCTCAGAGGCAGCACCTCATGACGGGCACGCTAACGGCACAGCTCGACAGCCGCTGAGGGAAAACAAAAGGCGGGAAAGGGCGGCGCGCGACGGAGGCGAGAGGGGAGGTTGCGCGCGGCCCCCTCATGGCGCCGCGGGGGTATCGGTGCCCTACTGCAGGTCCCAGACCTCGCAGAGCAAGGAAGTCAGCCGGGGGTCCTTCGTTCTCCATGTCACCAGCACTTCCGCGTGGGTGTGGTTGAGGGTGCGCAGTTCCGTGAGGCGCCCAATAAGGCGTGCGAAGTGCTGGGGGTCCTCGGGGTGATGGATCTTCGAGTACTTGTAGAGGATGCCCAGGAGCGGCTCCTGCAGCTCTTCGACGTGGCGCTTGTTCCTCAGGAGCGGGCGGTCTGGGAGAGCCCCGTGGGAGAGCGCAGTTAGCAGGCGATCCCGCACCTCGGGCCGCTGCGGGAGCGCGGGCAGCGCCCGGGGCGAACGGGAACCACTCGCCTCCCGGTTTACCTGAGAAAAACACCGTTGTTGCTACGAGCAGGGCGTACTCGGTCTCTGTCACTTTCAGTTCCCCCATGCTTCTGTAGAAGTAAAACAGCGCGGTAATGAACTCCTCGGTTATACCTGAAGAAAAATAAAATAACCAGGATGTTATTTCAGTGAAGAAACAGGCGCTGCCATTCCGCGTTATGTTTGCCCTGATCTTGTACGGGCTGTTGGCATTGCATGAAACAGTGAATTTCATGAAAACAATGTTAATCTCTAAAGTAGCAGCAGAAGCTTTATTGGAGCTGTAATGTGGAACTGGTATTTACAAATGTTTTACCGAAGATGTACAAACATGAACACCACCTCTCCCTTCCATGAGGGCACATGAAGCAAAGCAGTTCAGGGGAGGGGAAGGTAACGAGCAGTGCCCACAGCGACGGCGTTTGTTGCTCACTGTGATTAAGAACAAGGTCAGCAAAGCAAAAGATTCCCAAGTATTTTGATTCTGACACCTCCATTACCTGTAGTAGTAGTGGAAGTTGGACTCTCTTCATTGTGAGACATTTCCATGGAATAAATGTTTTTATCAAGGTTTTGAACATAACATGTCCCATGATCAGAAAGTCTTACTTGACCTGAAACAAGAGAGCAACAGTTCCCAGATAAGTTTAATGTGACTAAATAATTACTCTGCCTCTGCTTTGCAGATAAATACTTGAAAATGTGTGAATGTGTCCCAGACTCAAGCAGGTAGAAAGAAGTTGTCCTTTTTAGCATCTAGCTCCAGGTTAACTTGTTGCCTTATTTTTCATCCAAGACTCATGTTAAACTTGACAAATATAAAATGTAATTAATATAGCTACTATTACCCATCCAGCCCACAATTGGTGCAAACACTGAAAAATTTTTCTTTGTTTGTAACCAATGGGCAGTTGCTAATTGAAAAAAGCCTATAAAATATAAGTGGGAATTACTGGTACTGTTTTAAGTACCACTATGCTTGAACAAGAAATTATTTGAGATTAAGTGAATTTAAATTACTGGAAGTTGTTCCAAAGTGGCAGAACCTCCTACTGGTGTAGCTAGAAAGCTCGTTAGTCAAACTTACTTTGACTTGTTGATGGTTGGTATTCACTAATTCTTTGGTTATAGATTTGAGCTGAACGCAAAAACATTGCCTCAACTGTTGACCCTTTTAGCAGTGCAAGCTGATCTTCACTGGCTAAACTTTCAAACCCTGCAAAGAAAGACACATATTAAGAATAAAGGAAGACTGTGGCTGCATTTAAGCCCCTAACATGAACAGATAGAATGATGTTTTTAATAAGTGCCTTTACCAGAAAGGAGGAGCCATAGATAAAATACCCATGTACCAAAGACTGTTGGGATCTTTCTTGCTAGTTTGCAAATTGAAGAAGTGTAGTTTTCAGTGTCCAGCATTAGAAAATTCACAGGAAGACACATGAAAAATTTTGGCACAAAACTAGACATCATTGGAAATTTCTTAATATTTGACTTACATCGTGTGGCCTAGTATTTTATAAATTTGCTACATTCCTTAGTGAGTGCACATTTTCGGTATTCATTGACATCTGTTGGGTTTTTTTTATTGTTTCATCTTTTGTCTGCCTGCTATCCACACTTATTATTCAAGAGCAAAGGAATTTCATTCTTCTCTTAATCCTAATCAGAGCATCATATGTAACATAAAAACCCCAAACATCTTATACATTCATTCCAGTCTTTTCCACAGTAGTGCTAGATTACATCAAATATCTGCTTTAGATGTGTTCACTGTCTTTTGTCAGAAAGTTTTAAAACTTTAAGAGTAATGACAACACCCTCCCTAACAAGTGTTATTCTGTAAACTTTATATTGAAAAGTAGTGAATTTAATTGCATGCCCCCTTGCTATTTATTAAAGGAAACTATTATTAGTAATACCTGTTAATCTCTGCTGTATTGCCTTTTCCTTTGAAGGAACATCTGTTTTTTTCCTTGATGACTATATGTCATGGTTTAACTAATTGAGAACTGAAGTGGATTTCAGAGAATGTGCTAAAACAGTAATTAACTCAGGATGGTATTAAAGTCCACATATTTTCAGAAAATGTCTCCACTCCATGTTGTAGATGGAAGAGAAACCAAATCATAACAAGCTTTTGAAGTATTAACTTCAAACTTGTTCTCCTGACAAGCAAATGGTAACACTGATCATTAGAGTTGGAAGATAAAATAATGAGTTGAATGAGAATTTTCTTTAAAGCTGAATTTTTCTACTTTTCTCAGATTCATGCCATCAATGTGATTTCTGCCTCTTAAAATAAAAAATAAAACAAAATTTAAAAAGGTCACCTGGAAGTCTTTTTGTGAAATCTACTAACACTTGTACATGGATGACTGCTGTCTCAGACAGATGGAGAAAACTTTCTTCAGGACTTGCAGTTTCTTGTAGCTGCATGGAAGAGCATTTAGACATCTGATAAAGCCCAGATACAGTGCTTAGGATAATAATAACTTAGCAATGAAGAATGATTGTTCTGTATACATACAAACTTCCTTGCTTCCTCAAGGGGAATTGTGTATTTTTGGTGTGCTGCTACAATATGGTCAAGAAGCTGATGTTCCCTGGGAGTAAGTTCCATCTTCTCCAGAATCTGTTAAAAAAGCAAAACAATCAAGTAACAGTGACTTGGAGCAAAAATAAATTGTAACAAGAATTATCTTAAGTAGAAGAATATCCCACTTTTCCAGATCTTGTTGTAGATGATACATGCTTACTGTTCAGTCCTTCATCTTCCAGTTTTATGTTACAAAGAAAACTGCTCTTCTGTTTGAAATTCTTTCTGAGTCGCTTTGACTTGCATTGTACTTCAGTCAGCAAACCTGTAAGGCATGGAAGCATGTATCAGTATGTACATTTTCTAATAATTACAATTTGAAGTAATCTCTTTTATAATTACAGATACAATAAGTTTTGCAGCACACAAACCACCACCTGTAAGAAGCTGTGCATCCTAGAGAACGTGGCAATGTGTTATTGTCTATGTTTAGCCCATATGTGGGCCTAAACTACAGCAGTTGCTTTGTTACCCAGTGACCTCCCAGTCTGAGAAAGGGAATGGGGAAAATGGGAGGGAAGCCCATGGGCTGAAATGAAAACAGGTTTAACGAAACAGCAGAACTACCACTACTGCTAATGCCAATATAAAGTGTACAAAGTTTTACTCAGCCCAATAAACATACAGCAATGACCATAAAGAGAAAAAGCTGTCCTCATGAGCAAGACCTTCCAGGGATGCTATCCCTTGAGAAGAACAGGAAGAAGCAGCCCTTCCACCCTCAGCAAACTTCCCCTTTGTCATGAGCATGATATTTATGGTATGGGATACACCTGTTAGCCAACTTGAATCAGCTTCCCTGGCTTTTTCCCCTCCTAGTTCAAGCTTCCAAATGACTCAAACTACTCATGGTTTGCACACCATGGCTGTCCTATGATTCTATGCCTGCAAAACCAGGAAAGTTGTTTATTCAGTGAATTAGTGTTCAGCATCTACCAGAGGCTGGAGTGGTTGAAGTCTTACATTATCTTGGTTATGACTCTGTGTGTACAAGTGTGAGGATTTTTCATTAAAAACTATTGTACTGTTTTTTTGTTTCTGAAACACAAAAACACATCTGATATGTTTTCTTCTGTCCTGTCAAGGTTCAGAAAGGTAGTATTGTCTTTGAACTCTAGTCCTGCTGTATCAGGAGTTACTTCCCAAGCTGTGGGAGTTTCTGCAGATGGTGCTACAGTGCTACTGACTCAAAGTTAAATTTTCTTACACCTAAATCAGGTTCAGACTGATACCATTGAGCTCT
This sequence comes from Florisuga fusca, assembly GCA_038090715.1. NCBI lineage: Eukaryota > Metazoa > Chordata > Aves > Apodiformes > Trochilidae > Florisuga > Florisuga fusca. The sequence continues at coordinate 3,763,937 of JAAWXA010000047.1, read as the reverse complement.
AATGGGGAGAAGGGTTTGACTTTGGTTTTATCCATGTTGATTAGTAAAGTAGCCAATATGGAAGGAGCACTTACATTCTGCTAGCATTCCCACAGCTTTACATTTCTTCAGGCGACATTCCTGACACTTCCTTCGCATGTACATGTCCATTTCACAATGACCACCATTCTTGCATAGATATACTGCATTTTTGGTTATGCTACGTCGAAAGAAGCCTACAGATAAGGATTAGGTTATGAGTAAAGAAATCTAATGAGCTTTGTCTCATAATGATTTAGAGAATAAGTGTTTTGGGATTTTTTTTGTTTGCTTTTTTTGACATTACTTTGATTTGAAATTTGCTTATTAACAACATAGTTATGTCTTATTCTTTCTGACTATGATTAATAATTGATTTTTTGCCTGATAAAGCAATTTATATTTAAATTGCTCCCATTTATATTTAGCAAGTTAAAATATAAATAGCAAGTAATTACTACTTGGTTTTATTTATTTAATACAGTTATTAACACTGAAGTAAATCTATAGTAAGTGGTCATGAGACCTGCTTAAACAGACACTATTCTAGCAAAAATCAGTTCCATTAAATGCTCATATTGAATAAACACTGTGAAAGCATTTCTTCAAAGAATGTTATAAAAATGTAAATCTGGAGTGAGTGTGTTAGAAAAAGGGCCCCTTAGACAAAGGACAGTCCTCTGTAGGAACAGCAACTTAAAGAATAATGAAATCTTTTTGCTTAAACCACAGATGTGGGACATTATGTTGAGCATCGTGGGGCCACAGTGCTGGGTCAGGTAGAGGTCAACCTGTTCCCCTCTTACCTTTACATCCTTCACAGGTCAGTGCATTGTAGTGATAGCCAGAGGCCTTGTCCCCACACACCACACACAGCTCCTCCTGCCCCTTCAGCTTCAAAGAAGAGTGGTTTAATCTTGGCCGCTTCAGTCCTTGGTATCCACCATCATCCGTGTGGGGAGCCAGGAAAGGGGGTTTGCTCAGTTCACAGCTGCTGCTGCTGCAGGGCCCCTCGCTGTACAGGGGGTCCAGGCTGTACGTGGTGTACTGGGACTGGGGAGGCTGCAGCACTGGGGGAGGCAGGGGAGCTGGGGAGTACTGGCAGTATGGCACAGCCTGAAAATCAGTGTCCTGCATCTGGTAGTTGATGTGCTCAGATAAAACATCTGGATACAGAAGAAATTGAAAATTTAATAAAGCCTTGAAGAATATTTTGACATAAGCTACCTAAGAGTTTTTAAATGGTTTATGTCTTAAATATCTAATCATAAATATTAGAGAAATACGTTTCTCTAATACCTCAGACAGGCATCTGACTCATTATTTTTAAATGTGCGACATGGAATGTTTGTAAGTAAAAGTTTAAATACAGAGAAAATGGTTTGGACAGTGTCATGTCCACTGGATTCTTGTTAGTGTGCAACTGAATGTCACCTAACAAGCATCTAACAAGCATCAAATGTCACCTAACAAGCATCTGAGAAGGATGGTCCAGAAATTATAGAGTGGTAAAAATTGCTGCAACAGGAGTCTTAAGGTTGAAATTAAGTGGAATAAAAAGCGAAGACTTGTTCATTCAGTATTTTTTCATGTACAATCCTCTATAGTTAAGAAATTTTGTTTTGGTAACCTGTATGTACAGAATTATGAAGAGATCTTCTTCATTCAATTCTGTCTGTAGAGTTTTAATTTTATCCAACTCCTTTTTAATGAGCAGAGATGTACTGAAGAAAGTTTGTGCAAGAATGAACAGATGTTAATTTTTATTTTCATAAAATAAGAAATTTGCTTCACTCACCATAGTACTGTATGGGCTCAGGAAGACAATACCCATCAGGTACAGTCACAAATGCATTTGCCATATTCTGCTCCCAGCTACGCTGTGTAATTCACTTTGCTGTGTGATAGACTTCTAAGAAGGCAACCTAGAGAAATGGAAAAACAAGACAAACATCAGGTGAGAACAAATTGCTGGGTAGGTTTAGCTAAAGAGCTAAAAGCAGAAAACTCCAGAAGATGAAATCTGCAGTTCACAAGAAATCAGAAGTATGTGCAGCATCACATAATACTTGCAATGAGGTTGTGAAACATTTGATTGTTGTAATAGCACGGATTCACAATAGAGTCCATTCCTAAATTTTCAAGTTATATTTAGAACTGTTTTGCTCCTAATTTTGCACTTAATCATGTGGGGGAATCAGACTAATAATTGGTAAGGTTTTTAGTTCAGGAAACAATTAAAAGGATTTTCACTGGATAGAAGAACCTTGCTTTGAGAATGACTCAGGGAATTTGCACTAATGTGGATGCAGTGGATGTCCTTTTTCTGCACAAAGATGGGCTTTTAGTGAATTTGCTTCATTCATGTGTTATGCAAATTTGAACCAAGTAAATACAGGAAAATAACCTGGAAAGGCCAGCACAGAATATCCCTTCTTCCTATAAAAACTTTGTTATGGAGTAAAATTCAGCTTTGCCCCACTTTTTTCCCTGAAAAACTCATATGTTGGGTTATCTATATATGAAAAAACTCATATGTTGGGTTATATCTATACCTTGCTACAGCTGAAAAAGTGAATATATAATTTCAGGGAATTCGAGCTGAAGTCATGTCTTGAAACACACACAGACCTTCCCCCCAAACTGGACATGTCTTTGGAACTGAACACTTTCTTTTTGTGTTGTCAGCAGAAGATGGAAAGATGCAATGAGGCTGGAATGCTGATTTTTTGTTATCTCTGCTAGTAAATATTTGTTTGAAAGAGAAATGACTCACTGAATCATGAGATCCTTATCACATAGATCAATTTGGCCTGGTCAAAGTCTACATTTTTCCAAAAAAATGTGTATCTGCTGAATAAATGTGTTTCTGGATTCCACTGGTTCCTTTAAATAAAAATAATAAAGGAATACAGGCTAAAATAAAATTACACTGATCCAGTCTGATAAAATTATTTTGGGGGAAGTATGAAGTACATGTTACCATATGCAAGATGATTGTTTTATTATAAATCTTGGAAGCAGGCTCTCATTAGGCAAAATGTACTCAATTTGGGTACTACAGGAGAATAGATTTGACTATACAGGCCTACTCATTGATTTTTATGGCTAATAACAGTGACCAGTAGTAACCACAGATTTCCCAGCTTAGCATGATAGTTTGTAAATGAAACCCGTAAGGTCAGAGGATGTTACAACAGTATCAATAGTAAAACTAGTGGTTGCTTGAGGAATACTACATTGTCTTGAATTGAGACTTAATGTTTATACCTGTGCATGAATATAAAGTCTTTCGTTTTCTGACACTTGAGAATTTAGCCTAACAAGCTTGTTCTTACAATGCAAAAGCACTGAGCTTTTTAAAACAAAAAAATATAAGAACAGAATAAGATATGTAAGGAAGGAACTTCATTTTGTAGGACACAAAGCCTTGGTGATTTATAAGGCTGACCACCCTAGTCCTGTGTCACATCTTTGCCTCACTCTGTGTATGAGTTGGCCAGCAGCAGGGAAGCTTCCTCTGAACTCTGGGACTGGCTGAAATTTTGTTATGCATTATCTGCTGGTCTCTAAAAATTCAGTAGCTGTTGATGAGCTCTGACACCTCAGTGGGCGTGAACCATGACCTAAAGGAAGCTTCTTACCCACATGTACACTCATTAACCCTTTGTCACGCAGGCAAGGACATTCTGCATGCACACAAAGCTCAGCTGCCTGCTGTGAACTGGTGAAATCCATGACAGAATGAAGCATTCATGCCCAATTGTAATTTTCAAAACACAGTAACTTGGGCAAAGTTGAAGTAGGATTGGAGTAGGAGTTTTGGGTGTTTGGGACAGCTATACCATTCCCAAACCAAAATATTTTGTGTTCATTTTTTTTTTTTATTTTCTCTGTGCTCAGAATACAACCATATGTGTGTTTTAAAAAGGAAGTAAGAAAAATATATTTCCAGAGATGGTGCATAAAGGTTAGCCTAAAAGGTTGAAATAACTATGAAAAAAAGATTAATTTTTCAGTAACTTGTTTTGTAGAATTCTGAGCAGTAATACAGAATGAAAATCTTTTGTCCTTATTCAGACATACTGATTTCACAGACAATGTTATCTGCATAAAGGCACATATTCCCTGCTTTTCCTTCCCCTCAGTTACTTCTGCTGGGTATTTTCATGTGTGATATTCTGATCATTTGAGGGGAGAAGGTTGTTTGTTTTTAATTTTAAAAGCCTCTACTAGTGGGATAATTTAATTTATTTTATTTTATCAGAAGATGTAACCTAGACTCCAGGTTGCATGTTTGAAAATGTCACACTTCTACAGGCTTAGTTGTGACAGTAATCAGTCTTCTGAATTAATAAAGTTTGATATAAACTGGAATGTGTGTTAGTTGAAGGGGCTGTTTATCCATCTAATACAGAACTCGAGCAACATTCATTTATTAGTCTGAACTGAAAAACTTTTCAGTTTCTCAAAGATGAAAGCCATTAAAGAAAAAAGCAAAAAGCACTTAATTGACAAAAGCAGAACCACAAACCAGTCACTTCACAGAATATACATGTTGAGACTAGAATACATACAGTACATATATTTATTTCTTTTTTAAGGTGAAAGATGTTGGGTTTGCAATTTTTATTTGTATGAAGTATTATATCACAGAGTAACATATCATGGGGTTACTTCATTAAGATGCAGAACATACTTGTAGAAGAGGCTCCAGGGATCTCTTTAAGAGGTTTGTATTGACAGTACTTTAACTGCTAGCATAAATATTTTGACAGTTGAGTTACAGGGAAATTTCTTGTTTACAGGGAATTTTAGGAACTCAAGCTGAAGGTTTTCAACACTTATTTAACAGACCTTGTGGCAGATTAATGATCAGTTAGTGAAAGTAGGTTGTGCACTTTAATCTTGGTGTTAAGCACCATACTCTCTTTGCTTCTGGAAAGCATAGTTTAATTTTTTATTTTGTGAACTTTAAACCAAAACCTGAAAAAAAAAATCAACTTAGGACAGTTGGTGGCAACTCTGTGTGATGCCAGGTGATGTATTCAGTTTCACTCAAGCAATTGAATAATCACTGATTGCTGTAATTAAAGAATGATTTTGTAGGATCAGTGGATCGATCCTCTGTGCAGCTTACATGCATTATGAAGGCTTTATCTGTTTCTCCCAGCTTTAATGGGCCAGAAGCTCCCCAAAGTTGCTGTTTGAAGAAATCCCACTTATCAGTGTGTTCTTTCTTATAATTTAATAACCATAATAGTAATTGGCTTATGTTCACTAGAGGACCATGTTGCTGCAACTATCCTGAAGTCTTCCTTTGCAATTGTTATCTCATGAATTATTATTTCCAATGATAATATATATAATACTTATGTAATATTATATATATAATACTTATACATTGTAAAATACAAGGTTAGAGGTTGTTTGAAACATACAGTTTTCCAGGTATTTCAGGGAAGGGAAACAATTTATTGAAATGGAAAGTTGCTTCACTTCGGATAATATTAAATGAAGAACTGTTGGAACAAATTCTTGGCAGTAGGATACCAAATTTAAAAGTGCATGTTTTGTATTTTCATTTAGTCGGCCATAAAAAAAGAAAAAAAATTAAAGGAAAAAAGAAGTAAAAAGTAGAAAAAAGACCAGTGCCTGAAATATTTTCACATGACAAATTGATTTATGGCTAGAGCAACAATCTGTAATCCCAGAGCATTCAGAGAAGTAAATTAAATACTTACAGAAGCTCCAGAGTACCTTGCTTCCAGAGTTGAGTCTGCTAGGCTGTAGCGTTGATCCTAGCTCTGAGTCCAGCTGGAGCAAACTGGGACTTTTCCCTATTTATCAGCTTCTGTGCATACACGAGGCTCCAGACACTCTGCAGAGCAATGCTGCAGCTCTGAGACACAAACTTCCCACACAGTCTTTTCTAGGGTCGAAGCAAGGGCAGCTGCAAGTCCACATAAATCAAATAATAACTGGGTCATCAGGGACAGAGGCCATGGGGACCCTAACGTCACTGATTCCCAGAGTTCTCCCTGTCCAATTACTAAATATTCTGCTTTCTTGGTAGAATTAAAAACTCTCCCATTTTGATTGCTTAACATTGACATGTCTGAGTGTTAATGGATACTGTGCAGAGAAAACATTGCAATAGTATTATTTGAGCAGACCTACATGACATACTACTTGAATTTGGAAACACTTGCTTAGGCCACTATCTCCAAACAAAGTAACTGCTTTGTTCTTCCTTTTCTAGCTGGGACATACCTGTGTTGATGCAGCAGAGACCAGAGACAGGGCTCATGTGTGCCCCCATGATAGAAAATGGTTCTTAGCAAGTTTTGTGGCCTCCAATTTTACAAAATTTCATTATTAAAATAACCAAATATTTCTGTTATTAATAATAATAATAAATTGTTTGTTAAAAATTTAGGTTTTTGTAATTTCACTGGTACAATATGAGATCTTTTGGATAGGGCATGTTCTTGTTATGTATCATATCATTACACTTGATCAATAACGTGATGCAGAGCAGGTTGCAAATATACTAATTCCAGAAGGAGGTCATTTCTCTTCTGTGCAAGAGCAATTCTCAATTTACCTCAGGAAAAATGGTTCTGGTGTATACTGAATGGAAATAGATGGAAAAGGGGAAAACAAATTTCCTCTTAGTTACCTTGCTGCAAAATCACTTAAAATAGTCTTTGGGGACAACTGGTTCATGCAGACCTGTTAAAGGCAGCCCTATATAGCAACTTAAATCTCAAAAAACTTCAGTGGTAAAACTGAATTAACAATTGTTAGAACTAACATTTTTTTCAAAGCAGCATGTCTTTAACATACATCATTGGATGTTCCATACAGCTTTTCAGCCTTTCTTATGAAAGTTGGAAAAACAAGCAGAAGTTTGTAAAACGTTTCCTTTAGCTTATAAATACTTCTGACTTTGCTTTAGCACTTTTTCTGATAGAAGATACCTAGCTGGTAAGCTGTTCAAACGTACCTGTGGGACATGGGTGTTTAAAGCCTAGTGACCTCAGGAAACTTAAGACTGAAGCCCAGGTTTTCAGAAGGTATCTAATCCCTGTTTTGTTCAGTGTTAGAAAACCTGGGGGATTCCGCATAAACTAAATTTCTAAAATATGTATGTAAGACCCTAAAGTTTAATAGAAATTAACTGCAGTGCCACGTAAGCATTAGCTCATGGTCATTTACTCCAACCCACATACTATCTTCATAGCTCTGGTAAGAAAACTCTTTTACTGCATAGCCATGCAGTGATTCAGACCAGGTGACTGGTCTGTGTTAAATACATCAATTTACATTATTTTAACAGATAACTTCTATCCAGATCTTTGTATGACTATAAAAATGGGACACCCGAGTACCCACCAGCGTTGTGTAACTAACTGTTGTTAAGAAGAGGAAAATAATTTTTACATTCTCGTAAAGACTCAAGAAATAAAAAGGTTATTCAGGGGTAAGGAAAATCTCTAGATTTATATCTTCTAGATACTAGATCTTCTAGACACTATCTTCTAGATACTAGAGAAAGCAATTATGGTGGTTAAGAACACACTAAAATAACTTGCCTGTGCAGTCCTAATATTTTGAAGATAAGTTGGGCCACCTGAAGAACTTAGGAATTGTTCCCTCTGAATTATTTTGATCTGTAAAGGAGAAGAAAGGACTTTTGAAATCTCTTCCAGCTCTGTTTTTTGTTGTTTTTCCTGACATATATTAGGTTTGTAAAGCATTGATAAAGTCTCTGATCTGTAACATGCCTAGAGCCATTTTAATGGGCAAAGGAAATAATCACACGCTTCAAGCATGCTTTACCAGAGGTGAGTAAACAAAATGCTACTCGTGGATACAGCCTGAAAAGACTAGCTGAGCAAGTTCATGTCATGAGATTCCTCACATCTGGAGGTGCCACTGAAGTGGAGAATAATGGACTTGAATGTTTTTCATATAAGAAAATCAGATCCAATGACATCAATCCGACCTGCACACTTTGCACTGCACCACTGTGGCAGCCCCATTTCCATCATCACTGTAAACTGTGAGCTTCTGTGCAGTTTAATTTTCACAGAATGGCATTTATGCAGTTTGGTCTAAGAATCTGATGAGTCCTGAAACTGCAAATAAAGAAAGAGCTTCCCCACATCAATACCTGTTGAAATAATTAATTTTCAAGCTAAGCAGAATTCTTTGTTCATCTGAACTAGAGATTCTGGATCTCTGTAACTTGTTTGGAATCTGAACAGTTAAATGAAATCATATCTACTCCAGCTGGATCTTCTCTACATAACTGACCCATTCGGCTTGATCTGGTTTGGATTGTTTATATAACTTCAGTAATTAACCACTATCAGCCTCATTAATGAAACATAAACCACCTCTTCTGCTCATTTATAAAGCATTTGTCAAACAAAACTTAAACAAAGGGCAGAATCTCAGAAAAACAACAGTCCTTCAAAAGCTACTGGGACTCTGACTACAAGTAATTATGGTCACTTTGTTGATGTTTTTTCAATAAAAATGAAACAGAAGTGATGGCATTGTCTATGCTTTTGGCTAACTTTCCACAAAAACATCTGAGATCTGTCACATAAGGGCAGTGATGCCTGGACAACTATTTTGGCCATTTTAGTACAAAATACTGTTTGTCCAGCTCATTACTGTAAATCATTAAATGATGAAAGTAAGAGTCAAATACTAAAAAATTGGGAGCCTTTGGAAAACTTATTACTAATTACAGTAATGGTTGTTATATGTGAGTTAAAGGTTATATTGGAACACAGATTATTTCATTATAGGATTAAGTCTCTCCTGTTAGTCAGCTGTTCTGAACAGCGTTAAAAGAAAGCTAAAGATTAACAACAGAATTTATATATTAAATTGATCTAGCGTAATCTTTTCCTAGTTTTGTTTTAGAGAAATAAAATGTTTTAGAGGCATAAAATACACTGACAGACAAATCTATGCCAAAAACGTTGTGTCCTAAGAACTACTTGCATCTACAATTTGCTAAGGAACTCATGAAAAAACTGCAAGCTTTCTGCTAACACTCTTTTTGATTATTATTAATCTTTAAGAGGCAATGGTTCTGGCTGTGTTAGGAGTTTCTGTATGGTGCGGGTGACATTTTTGCAGATTGGTGTTATCTTGCACTCTTGATTCTCAGCAGAAATATTTAATTTGAACATCATGCATATCTGTTGTAGGAGGTGGTTCTGATTATTGTTTGTTGGTTAGCTTCACTATGCATTTACCTGTAGGCTTTTCACACTTATGTAGAATTGTAATGAGAGAGACAGACTGCTTCAAACTTACTTGAAAATCTCAAGACAGTTTGCAAAATGTTCCTGTTCCTTCTGTGTATTTTCTTAAGCTTGGTATGCAGGGAAGTCTCACTACCTGAAGGCACAGTAGGTACTAGTAAGACCATTCATTCAACAATTAGAAAATCTGTGGGCATCCTTATATCTCCATCTCTCAATACCCTCTGTCAAATCTTTGTGTTTCCCCGTGGCAGAAAGACCAAGATTTGTCAATAAAATGCTCCAGCGCATCTGTGTTCATCGAGGCACAACATGGAATAAAGTAAAGATATCAACTAAAACTTGATTACAATCTGCAATGATCTCAGAATTCATCATTCATAGGCAGTAATTGTAAATGTAAATTTAACCACAGAGGTTCTTAAATTACTGTATTTCTTTGTAAGCACAGCAAAGAGAATCCAAGTCCTGGACCAAATTTCCATAAAGCAGAATATCTTGACACTCTGTATTAAGCATTACAAAATAATTGTATTGGAATCCCTTGGTCAGCATTTTATCAGCAGTGGAGTCTTGCTGCTGAGAGGCTGAAATAGCTGGATATATCCATTTATCAATGATAATGTTTTTCCTTTTTAGCAGCCTGGATTCCATCTTAAGGACATTTGTTTGAACAGTAAGAAGAATATTAGATTCATAAATTTAAATGCTTTGTTGCAATGGGTGACTAAGATTTATCAAAGCAGGATAATTAGAATGAACAATATGACCACATTTTTTTGTAATAATTTTTGTCACAGAATGACTGTTTTGTGCAACAGTAATCCACCTTGAACTACAGTTTAGGAAGTGGAAGAAGAGGATTCACTTGGCCTCCTCCGTGAGTCTCTGTGCTGCAGATTTTGTTGAGAGCAATTCCAGTGAAATTGTGACAGCAGCTAATGATTGTCTTAACATCATCGCTTAATTTTAAAAGCAAACAGTTGAAAAGTGTTAGGGTGTGTGGTGTGAGAGGTCTGTTTTGCTTTTTAAACAAACTGTAGTTGTTGAAGTATTTGACTGTTAGACATTTGAGAAGGGACCTGTAGTGTAAAGGAGAAGTATCACATTCAGCTTTTGAAAAATTAATGGCTGCTGCATTCCTATGTGAGAATTGTGCTTTCAGAGATTCAGCCAGAATTTTTCAGTGCTGACCACACTTTAACATGACTTCTAACAAAGCCTACAAAAATTGCATCCCAGAAATTTGTCCTTTATTCCTTCATCTACTTCCAGCATTTTGATACCACACAGTTTCTCATGGATGTTGCCATTTCCTACTGGTCGATGCCTATGTGCATGACTATCCATTATGCATTCCACTGCCAGTTTCTGGATGTAACAGGCATTACCTGGTGCACATTGTTTTAACATCTTCAGTAACGATGCCTGAACTTGTCCCAGGTTTACAGATGTTATGTTGTCCTCAGGATTCTGTGCTGTGTCTGTTTAATGACTTTTTCTGTGCTTTTGTTCTGTCTAGATTTCTTTCTTTTTTTATGTTAATACTGTGAGCAAGAACCTCCTCAGCCATACTCAGAAATGCTGTGTATTTATTCCATCACAGAAATACTATTTCTGATTTTTCAAAGATGGACTAGAAATGGTTCTGTAGCAGCTCTTTGCTGTTTTGGAGAGCCTCAGTATGCTTCTATCTAGTGTATACTTTTCCTGCTAGAACGAATCCATGTTGCATTTGACAAAATACAGCCATGTGGTTTAGAGTTATTAAAAGCATTAAAGCATTAACCTCTTGTAACCTCATTTTTCACTTTGTACACATACATAAGTGGTTAATCGAATTGAAGTTAAACACTAAAAATTTTGAGAGGACAAATTTATACATTCTCTTTGGTTTATACAGAACTGGTGTGATAAGCTAAAGGAATTATAAGGCAACACAACTCAGAAAATGATCATCCACTGATTTGTTTAAGCTCTGTTGCTGCATACTAGAAGTTTTGGTGACAAGCATTCCCAGCAATTTAGATCAAGGAGCTTTGTCCTGCTGGGATCCAATCTGCATCCTGGCGCCACGCTAGCTTGCTCTGCTCTCCTTTGGCAAATGATTCTGTGCCAAAAGAGCTGCTGGAGAGGGGGTGAGACACATCCTGGAGTGAGAATAGAAGATCAAGCACTGTGTGGTGGTAGTGTTATCATAGAATCACAGAATTGGCTGGGTTGGAAGGGACCTCAGAGATCATCAAGTCCAACCCTTGATCCACTCCCCTGTGGTTCCCAGCCCATGGCACTGAGTGCCACATCCAGTCTCTTTTTAAATATCTCCAGGGATGGAGAATCCACCACTTCCCTGGGCAGCCCATTCCAATGCCTGATCACCCTCTCCATAAAGAAATTCTTTCTAATATCCAACCTAAACCTCCCCTGGCACAACTTGAGACCGTGTCCTCTTGTCTTGCTGATAGTTGCCTGGGAAAAGAGACCAACCCCCCCCTGGCTCCAACCTCCTTTCAGGGAGTTGTAGAGAGTGATGAGGTCTCCCCTGAGCCTCCTCTTCTCCAGGCTGAACAGCCCCAGCTCCCTCAGCCTCTCCTCACAGGATCTGTGCTCCAGTCCATCTTCTTATGGACTCCATCTTCTTCTCATTCTGCAATTTTCTTTCAAGAGGCCCATGGAGGGACTGAACCAATCTTGAAATGAAAGTCCTATCCAGCAGTGCTGCTCCACGTCTCCCTTTCTTGTCTCTACTTGCTATGAAAGGCCAGGATATTATCTTTGAAGCCAGGGAAAACTGAGTGTTAAGTCATAAGTATAAATACAAGGAACATAGCAGGTCAGGTTCAGGAATACCATCCAGCTGCAGCTTCTGCTGAGGTGCAATGATCTTTCACACCACACAAACAAGTTGTTGCTTTAGCTGACTTCTGAGTAGATGTGAACTGGAATTTCCACTGTTGCATTTACAAACGGCTGCCTGAGTGCCTCCTGCAGCACAGCTGAATTAGGTGGAATCTTAAAGGTGGGATGTTTGATTTCACAGAACTTCTTTATGTTGAGTAAGATGCAAAATGGGAAGAGACTGAACTGGTACACATACATCATTCTGTGCAGTTACATCAGGCCTGCCCCTGTGTGGCTGCTCAAAGGCACCTGCAGTGATGTTTTGGCAGAGGCTGTAGGGGCAGCCATGCAGCTGGGACCATGGGCAGTGTGCAGCAACAGAAGATGGGTCATCCTAGGATATAATGGCAGGGACAGGCGGTGGAACACTGAAAACAAGCACTGGCTACAGCTTAGGGATGTTGTATCTATCACAGGACAGGGCAATATTTGCCAACAATTGCCATAACTGAATGGCAAACACAGTAAAATTTGTCAGTTTTTGAAATGGCCCTGAGTTACCCATTATGAAGAGCTAATTCTGATAACAAGTTGTCTTAATTTTTTAGTGCTCTCTAATAATAAGAAAAATAAGGCAGGACCAGCAGTTAAAACATGCTATAAATCATGGTTTAGATGTTTAGTTCCATGAGTTACTATAAAGCAGCATTACATTTCCCAAATTTGCAAAATATCTCATACTTTACTAATTAATCTGATTCTGTTGAAATACTCCAGGTACAGCTGCTTACTCTGTTCTCCTCGGGGCTGTATGAATCTTTTTGAAATTGTTGCTTATAAAAATTTATCTTGTTCAGCACTTCTACACTGAACTTGCTTATCTCAGGGATCATAAAGAAACTTTTATCTGATAAAGCATCCTAGACTTTTTTTATGTGTTTGTCTGAATGGGAATTTAAACTTGAAATATGACTCAAGTAAAAGAGATTCCTGTTAAAACATGTAATACTGTTGAAAACAAGAAAATGCGTAACTAAATTAAAAAAGCCTTGTCCTACACAGTTAAGCAAAGCATCAAGGATATCAGAGATCTCCAACTGTAGCTTTAGTTAGCAAATAAATATGAAAGAAGTCAGCATTACAAAGCTTGTTATTTTAACTTGAGTAGAGGATGTTTACTGTTAAAAGGGACAAACAAGAGCATGAGATAAGATGACAGCTCGACAGAGCTCAGACCAGAATTTATCACACACTGTTTAAGGGAGCGTTTGGAAAGATAAGCAGACCCCCCGGGTCAAGGATCTGTGTTCTCCTGTAAACAGACTGCCCCGCACAGCAGCTCTGCTCCCAGCGAGACGCTTCCTGGGGCCGTGTCGTGACACGCTCCTGACTCATCACCTCCACAGTTCCCATCTCATCTCCATCCCGGACCCTTGGGAACTGGGAGCGGGCGTTGCGGGGCCGCTGGGACCCGGGGCCACCAGCGTGAGGCGGGCAGCAGCGAGGGGCCGGCACCTCCCGCCCCGGGGACAGGCGAGTCGAGCGCAGGATCCGGGGCTGCGGATTTTCCTTCCACGCCGCCTCGGTTCGCCAGGTGCCCGAGACATCGGCACCATCCGGAGCCCCGGCACCGCCCCGGTCCCCGGCACCATCCCGGTCCCCGGCACCATCCCGGTCCCCGGTCCCCGGTCCCGTCCCCGCTAGGGGGTGTCACCCGGGGGTGGGCGTGGCCGGGCACAGGCTCGTGGCGGGGGNCTGCTGGCGGGGGAGGGGGGACGTGTCGTGGGGTGCCGGCTCCGTGTTCGGGGGATGGGGAGTCGGGGGGATGGCACTGCAGAGCCGGGAGGGGGGGGTTGGCGGAGGGTGCTGGGGGGACTCCGGGGGCTTCCTGGGTGGTCCAGGGGGGGATCCCCAGGGGGTAGGGGAGGATGTGCAGAGGAGCCCGTGGGCAGGAGGGGTCTCGCCTGGAGGACCCCAGGTCCGGCTGTGTTGTCTGTCAGGGTCGCTGGGTTCCCGGTGTGGAAGGCGACAGCGTGGCTGGCTGCTTGGCTAGCTGGGGGGTCGGGTGGCCAGCAGCCCCAGCACGATCTGAGCTAGTACTGAGTAGCTCTGGGGATCTGATGCCCCCAGTGAAAAGTGGCTTTTTGTTTGTGGCAATAACATGCTGTGTTTTGCAGAGCTGTGGATCTCGCTGGAGGAGCACCAAGATGCATTAGAGCTCATAATGAGTAAATATAGAAAGCAGATGTTACAGCTTTTGCAGGGGAGAAAAGCTGAAGATGCACAACCAGTCTTGAAAGTTCATCAGGCTAATTCCTTGGTAAGGTGGGGTGATGACAGAAGAGGCCTCGGGATCCCTCTTCCCTGCCTCTTGCTTTCAGACCACCCTTGTTTCCAGTCATGTTTCTGTTCCAAAATGTTTTCTGAAACTCTTGTCTTTCTTGGCTGGTATTTTTTTCTCTGTTCATTTTACTGCATACAGGTTGTAAAAGATATCAGAGAGGATGCTGAAAAGCATAACCACTTTATGGCCCAGGTGAAGGCTTGTGTACACGAGGTGGTAAATTCCCTGGTTTAAGCTTAATGCACATGATTCCATACAGTAAAGTAATCAGCATTGTTACTCTTCCTGTGCAGTAACTGTAACAGAGGGAGAAGAGTCTCCTAATTCTCTGTGAGCTGCAGTATGTTTAATTTTCAAGAATCATCATTCCCAAATGTTTGTAAATCTGGGTCCTCTGCATTGGTCTAAGTGTCCTTTCATCAGTATTTGGTGCAATGACTTCAGAACTCCTGAATCTGTTTTCTCAGTCAGTCTTGAAGTCATTTCAGTCTTGATAAGTAAGGGGGCCTTATCTGCCTGACAGATGTGATTCTATTAACTATTATATTCATTGCTGACTCGTGACAATGGACAATAAGGCACCTGTTTCAGTCTTGAAATATTATGCAAGATAGAAAGGATTGCAAGTGCTTGGGAGGAAACACTTAAAATTGTGTTACACACTAACAAACTTAAAATTGTGTGAACTAGGATAGTAATCCAAATAAAGAAAAATAAAGTGATTTATTTAGAAAGGGATAAATTATTACTGCTACTTTTACTTGACTATATCAAATATATTACTTTTATGTCTTTCAGGAAATTGAAAGTCAAATAGACAGAATATGTGAGATGGGAGATGTGATGAGAAAAGCTATTCAAGTCGATGATGATCAGTTCTTTAAAGTTCAGGAGAAACTAGCTCAGTTGGAGGTAAGAACAGATACAATTGCTAAAGATAGATCAAGCTTTGGGAGTCTCTAGACTTAATTTACTCTGGATGTTATATTTGTATGTGTCAAGGTTTTATAACAACAGTTTGGGGGGGGGATCAAGAAATAGAGAATGTGATTGTTTATTTTCAAGTTCTTGATATTTTTATATATATACATAAATATAAATGGAGCCAGAAAGAACAGATAAGCTTTAAATGGGGTGATTTTCGTGTTGCTAGTACTGTTTTAATGCTTACTTTATGAAGTCAGTATTTTGTTTAGCTTTAAAGGAGTGTGGCTATTTAAAGATTGTCCTCCTGTATTCCTGAGAGAGTTCTGTTATAGTACTTTAGCTGTAAATTAGCTCATTTCTATTTCAGAAAAAATGTTGATTTTGCAGCTTGAAAACAAAGAGCTGCGTGAATTATTGTCAATCAGCAAAGAGTCTTTTGAGGTGGGGAGAGAAGATCTGCCTGACTGTGAAGCTTAGGTCACAAAATAACCTTATCTACAAATCTTGACTTCAGAGACTATTATGAAACTACCCTGCAAGGATGGGGTTTGATTTGTTCTTTCAGGTGTTTTCTTGTATGTTTGTTTTATCTTTCAAAATGTGTGGGCTTTTTTCTCTGCATTTTTGTGATACTACATACCCTTGATGCTAAAGGCTTGCATTACTGCTCTGTTCTAGTAATTGCAGCATACAGATGCTTGACAATGAAGTATTTGTGATGTGTACTCTGTTGTGATAGTTTATTTCCTCTTTTCAAGGAAATAAATAGTTAAGCTAATAATTCCAGATTTGCAAATGGCACCTAAATACACCTTGCCAGTAGCTACAGAACATAATGCAGGTTGTGATTATTTAATAGAAAGAACAAGAGATTGCAGAAAAATTACATTGTTTATGGTAGGTACACATCTTGCTCTGCTTGCACAAAGCAGGTGTGCAGAGCTTTTGTCTTGCTTCAGAGAGCTGCTACTCAGTATTTAGCTGGGATAACATCAAGAGAACAGCAGATAGCCAGGGGAGCACTGGAAGTAGTAACTTGTATAAGGAGTATTCTTTACGTTGATTTATAGGTGAAAATCAGAGTGGACAACCCTTTCTGATGTCTCTTTGTTTCTGAAGGACATTGTGCATCTTACCTTTTTTTTTTTTTTTTTTTTTTTCTTTATGGGTAGACCTGTTCTGGCTGAACCAGTGCTCCAAGGTTTGTGGATACTGGCTAGCTATGATCTGAAGGCAGTGTGCTGGAACCCTGCACAGAACACAGCACTCTCAGATCAGAGCTCTCTGGCCTCCCACCACTTTAAGGTTCAGGAAGAGTGAGCTGAGGTCTGCCTCTAAACTAAGCCAAAAAACCCCATGTAGACATGTTTTTAATGTTACATCACAGGTAAGTCTAGTGACAGATGTTAGTAGTTATTGCAGAATCCTATATGGAGTGAAATTAGAATTGCAGTGTTGTCAATATTGTGATATTTCTAATGGCACTTTATATAAAGATTTCTGTCTGTCTTACCTGTGATCAAGGAACGATCTTCCAAGAACAGTAAACATCTGATTTTCAATATTAGTTTAAATTTTTATGCCACTTTTTTTCCCAAGAGAGAATTTTGATAAATGCAGAAGGTGATTTACATTCCTGTGCTTATTAAGATACATGTTCTTGAAACCATTTGCAACATTCAGCAAGATTGTGTGGTGGATTCAAGGGATTTCTGTACAGGAGTGTTCTTGTATGCAATCCTTTTCCATTACAAATTATTTAAGAGGGAATAAAAAGCCCCAACGGGCAGTATTTTCTTGAGTGTATTCTGTTGTGTGAATCCTGTGGATAATTCCATCTGTTCTGCATGTACCCAAGTATGTCACACCCCTCTAATACTCACCTTGCCTGAATGAGATCAATACCCCAAAAAGTTGCATTTTATCTCTTTTAAATTAACATTGGCTGAAATGCCTGCAATGATGCAGTTTTACCTTTGTTATCCCAGTGTAGGTTAACATACCTGTAACTGGCAACTCGCTGTCCAGTCTGAAAAAGTGAAAACCGAATAGTTTGACTAATGAGCTTGGTATTCTTAGTGGGCCATAATTAGCACGGGAAGTTTGAATGTGTTGCATTTACTGCTGGATCTGCAAGTACAGAACCTGTGACAGTGTCCGGTGTCACAGACTCCCCACGGGCTGCTCGTGCTGACAACCCGTCTCGGGCTCCGGGACTGGCAATCCCGGGTCTGCCCGTGCGTGACATCCAGACACGAGGCGTCTGCCTTGAGCTCGGTGCTGCCTTCACCCATCGCCGTGCTCGTGTCCCTTCCCGTGCGCACCGCCCGCGCGGTGCCGGGGTTCGAGCAGCAGGCAGTGGTGTTCCGGGCCGCACGGGGCCTGGCACTGCCGGAGCCGCCGGTGCCGGTGCGCAGCGTCCCGGCGGTGCCGAGCGGCCTGAGGGGGGCACAGGCTCCGCCCCTGCTCTCGTGCGCGCGCGCAGCCCGCCGTACCCGTCCTGCAGTGCGCAGGCGCGGCCCCGCCCGGCTCTCGCGAGAGGCCGGATTTGTTCCTACGTGCGGGGCCGTGCTGCTCATGGCGGCGCTGGAGCGGGGGCGCTGAGCTGTTGGGGTGAGTGCAGCGGGCTCGGGCGGCGCCCGTCCGGCCAGGGGACACCGGGAACCGGCGAGGGAGGCGGGGGGAAGCGCCTCTGGGTATGCCTCCCGTTTGTGTCTTGCCGCTGCGGTCTTGGCAGGCGAAGGAGCCTGGAACCGCCCCTGGGCCGCGCGGACGCTAGGGGGTGGGGGCNGCTGGCTGGGCCTCGGCACCGCCCCTGGCGCGGCCCGCACTTGCTCCGCGGCCTCCATCTTGCTGCAGCGCAGGGAGGAGGAGAGGGTAGGGCCGCGTCGGCCGCTCGGGGCTCGCCGCAGGCCCCTCCTGAAGCCCTGTCGGTCTGGGTCCCATTTTCTGCTGTCTGGGTTGATACCAAGTGTAGGGCTCTTCCCCAGACTGCAGACCCAGTAAAAAACCGTGCTCTTGTTTTACGGTTTGTTTTCTTTAAATTATTTCCGATGTATACATGCCTTTACAAATGGCCTTTGTAGTTAATTTTTTTTTTCCTCTCCATAGATGTATTCTTTCAAAATAAGAGTGACTTCAGTAATGTAGCAAATGTCAGTGGCTGTCATGCTTGGTTGGGGTGGTCAGGAGCTGATGTTTAGTACTCTTTCCTGATACCCATCTGAAAAGATAAGCAATAGCTTTATCTCGAAGTAACATCTCATAGTGGTGTTCTCCATGCATCTCCAAAATGCAAAGTTTTGGCTTTATCATATTTGATGGTAGTCATGTAGGAGTGCATGTGCTTCTATTTCTATAAACGTATGTTCTAATGCAGTGAAACACATATTGCAATTACATCTTTCTGTGAAGAAAGAGGTAAAGCAAAAAGTGTAATCCAGCAGGTTCTACTCTTTGGCTCTATGGATGGTTTCTTGGTGTGAACAGCTTTATGACTTACTGCCATGTAACAAAATCAGCACCTTTAAGACTTCAAGAAACGGTACTTGTACAGTTCTTCCCTGTCTTTGCATTAATCCTTTCCTGTATTTCCTTTGTAAATACACAAATGCAGAACCCAGTGTGACTTGGGAGCTGGGCAGCTGCTTAGGGTGTTTACCATTTGGAAGAGTATTTATAGTAACTGAATAAAGTAAAGAATTTGAGGCAGACACACAGAGCAAGTTGTGGGGTTTTTTTCACTTGAATTATCCTTGCTTTACAATCTCATTTATTTTTTTTAAATTATTTGAATGTAGTAAACCAATCTTTATGTCAAATCAAACTGTCTTCATTTGAAGGGCAAAGCTTGTGCCTTATGCTGTTACCTGACAGCATTAGCTGTATGTTTGAGCAGATGTCTTTTTATTCTATTGAAATATATTACATTTTATGAACAGAAAAATTAGAAATGTAATATGATACAAGTTACAGCACTGATAGATCTCTAATAGTATTAGTCTAATTGTAAGAGAGAAGGGCATGCATAAGATGATTGCAAGTGTTGCTGTGCAGTTCCTGTGATACAGTGGGTGCTTGCTTCATTTCCCCTGAACTTGTTAGGTGGGATGCTCATTTGAGATCTGAAATACTGTCCAGAAAACAGTTCTGTCCTGAAAGAGTCTGTGATGGCAGTGTCCTGAATCTAATACAGAGGTGTGTGGAAAGTCCAGTGGTCCTGACCCTGTTTTGCAATACTTTGTCTTTATAAGTGAATCTTTTGCTGCAAACCTTTCATACCAGGCACTGGTTTGTACTGCTGTCACAGAATCACAGGGTTGGAAAGGACCTCTGAGATCATCAAGTCCAACCCTTAATCCACTACCACTGTGGTTACCAGGCCATGGCACTGAGTGCCACATCAGTCTCTTAAAAACGCCCAGGGACGGGGAATCCATCACCTCCCTGTGCAGCCCATTCCAACGCCTCACCCCAGTTCCTGTTCAGTCTTATTTCTGTATGTGGACTGGTCTGACAAGAAAAGTTATTTCATCTGGAAGTTCTTCATGGAGGTGAAAAAAAGCAGATCCTTCATCTGGAGGAGAGAATGAAGTACAAACTTCTGTGAAACCTGAGTGATGAGTTTGCATGCAGCTGTTGTGTGCTTTTGGGGTTTAGAGTTCTTATTGTAACAGCTGACTGCAGTCAGCATTTTCAGTGTGATTGGAGTTACATGTCTTTGCATTCAAGCTTTAGTCACTTCAGTTGATTCTTTCAAGTTGGTTAAAGGGAATTCAAAGCTCAGGGTGAATTGTGAAATTCACTTTTCCACTACAGTGGAGAAGTAAGTTTTGGGCACGTTTTTGTTCATTCAGTTGTGATTTAATATTTCATACCTTTAGGTTACTACATAATGTGAAGTTATATAGAGTTACATAGGTTTGTAGCTGTGTTGCTTCTTAAGAGCTTTAGTCTACAAAGTCTCCTCCCCTTTGCTATATATATCAAAACTTGATTTTTTTTTTCTTTCCAAAAAAAAGTTTCTGTTTCCATAATGTTAAATGTTTTTCTGTTAGGTGGCAGTTTGTCCAGACTGCTTTCTCATGAAAACACTAAGTGATACTGAAAAACTTTAGGAGAGAATTATTTTCTAGTTACTGCTGTAGAAAGGCTTCTCTGTTATGTTGTCTACACAAATATTAACTACATGTAATCAACAGTTTGCAAACACTGTTTTAAGAAGTCTAGAGAATGGCTCTGCAGTTATTTTACATACTGTGCCAGAGTACATGTTGTCTGTGCAGAATGGACATACAGCATCTGTGTGTATGTATTCAGATACCTGTGTCTTGAGGAATATTTTATGTTTATATGAAACTAAGGGTGCTTTAGGTATTACTAGTCGTTTACTTAGCTTTTGGAAAAAAAAGTATCAGGAAATTCTACTGCCTGGCTTCCCCCTCCCCCCTAATGCTACTCTAAAGGTGTGTGCAAGCACCTCATAGTTAAATCAGGAGACAGTACACACCAAGTACATCTGCAAAACAATCTTACCTAGGGTGGATCAAAACTACCATTTTGAGGGAGAGGAAACACACCTGTCTGTAGGAACACCTGGAACTGGTGTATAATTCCTTTTCAAGTGGTACTCACTGTTTTTTCCTTTCTCCAGTATGAAGTGGAACAGAACAGAATTTACCACCTGAAACTGCTGCTTCAAGTTCAGATCAGGAAAATAATATAACACATTGTAACAACAATTCAAGACCAAAGAAGAGGAAACTTACACTGAAGATACAAGGCTTGATCTGAAACAAGAAGTTTGTGCCTACTCAACAGCTTCAGAAGAGCACGTCCCAACGCTGCTAGTAGTCTTTGTTTTCTCCAGTGCTGTATTGAAACTGCCCAGGGCAGCAGCGTTTGTATTCTCTATTAGCTTGATAGGTCACGTTCTCTTGCTGTCTTTTTTCTTTCTCTCTCTCTATTTTTGTTTTGTTTTGTTTTTTTTCATTAATAATAGCAGTCTTCATCCTTAAAAACTTGTGCTGAAATAGAAGAATCGGCTAATACTACTGAAAGTGCAATATTTGAATATCACTGCGAGGTGGGTGCATGTCTTATATGAAGAGTTATGTATTTCTAAACTTAGCAGCAAACACATTGTCAGCAGAAGGGTGTGGGTTTCATTAGGTTTTTTAGCAGTTCTTTGCCAAGCCTAGAGAGATGGTCATTAATGGTTGTTTCTTCTAGTAATGGCAGTGTAGTTCTAATCCCTCTTTTTTTTTTTCCAAATTACCTCTACTTGGTTGTCTTTAATGCCAGTGAGTTAGTAAAGAAATATTTCAAGATTGAGCCTGTGCCTTGAAAAGACATCCCTCCTGCAAAAGAAAAAAAAAAAGGTCTTAATGGCTGTGAATTAATTTATTGCTTCATTACAGCTTTAATGTTTTTTTAGCTTAGTGCTTTTTTTGAAGTTTTCTCAGTCTCTCTAGCACTAAAGCTCCTGTGCTACAAAAATGTTAGTTTAATTCTGGGTATTAATTCCATGACTTGGAAAAATGTGTAAATACATAAAAGCATGGGGGTTTTTTTAGTATGAAAGGCTGAAAAGACAAACCAGGGACAGACTTTTATGTGAACCTAATTCTCTGTTCATAACTTTTGCATTTTTTCTAAGTAGAGTGCATTTTGTGTGTGGTTTGTTTTTTTTTTTTTCTTCCTTTATTTTTTTAAACAGATGAGCTTTGATCCAAACCTGCTCCACAACAATGGACATAACGGGTACCCCAATGGTACTTCGGCAGCACTGCGTGAGACTGGGGTTATAGAGAAACTGCTGACCTCCTATGGATTCATTCAGTGCTCAGAACGGCAAGCTAGACTGTTCTTCCACTGTTCACAGTATAATGGCAACTTACAGGAGCTTAAAGTAGGAGGTAAGTAAGCAACTTTCAGAGCTTCTTGGCTGACTGGAGACCAGTCTTTTCCACTTCTCATAGAAAACCCTTTTGTGGCCGGAACAGATGCATTCTGTTGCTTCTGGTGGGCTGAAGAGACAATTGAATTAACAGTCTGCCACTCCCAGTGAGAGAACTTCTCAGTGTTTAAGCTTTGTGCAGCTTGTATTAATAAAATTGTGGCCATTCTGAAGAAGGTGTGCTGTTAGTTCAGACTTGCATAACTGAGATGGAAGCAGGTGGAAGAACATTAGTTTTGTTTTTTTTTTTAATCAGTTTTAAGATGGCTAGACGTTTGTTTTCAGAACAAGGAGGCTGCTGCTTCATGCTACTAATTAATGTGGCAATGAAGTTGCTGATCATTATTGGAGTATATTGTGTTTCTAAACTTCAGTGTGGAGTCAGCTGTATAGTGAGTGGGACAGAGGGAAGGAATTATTGAGGGGCAAGCCATTACAATGGAATTGTTCATTAACAACAGGAAGGAATAAGCCAAATAGAGAAATATTTTAAATACAGTATCCTTCTTTGGCTACAAAAGCACCTGAGTTTTTCTTTGTGTTTGGCTACAAGCAGTGAACTGTCAAGTATAACCATTTAGTGTTTTATTTGGTGTTTGTTGTTATGTGTGGTTTTGTTGTTGGGGGGGGGTGGTTTTTTGTGGGGTTTTTTGTTTGTTTTTGTGTTTTTTTGTTGTTGTTTGGTTGTGTTGTTGTTGTTGTTGTTTTTTTAAACAAACAAAACTCCATTACATCATTATTGTGTTTGGCTGTTTTGTAGATGATGTTGAGTTTGAAGTGTCTTCTGATCGCCGAACTGGAAAACCCATTGCTATTAAATTGGTGAAGATAAAACCAGAAATACTACCTGAGGAAAGAATAAATGGACAAGTTAGTGCCTGTTTTTCATACATGTGTATATTCCATCTTTTTTTTCAGTAGAGAAGGTTAGATTGGTTTAGCAGGCATATTAATTACACACCATATTCAAATACACTGAAACATTTTTCTGGTAGAAATTCAGAGGTTCATTTTGAGCTAGCTTTTAGCTCCAAAAACTTCTTGGGGGCTGCATGTGTTTTGTAAGATTCAAACTTTGTAGCATGGCACTCCCTGTTGAGTTGCACTAGGAGTGTGTCCCTAAGTGTGTGGTACAGGATACTGAGATTCATTTTGTATTCAACAGTGCTGCTCCTGAAATGACTAGCAATGGATTTTTTTTTTTTTTTTGACTGGTAGGTTGTGTGCGCTGTTCCTCACAATTTAGAGAGTAAATCTCCAGCTGCCCCGGGTCAGAGTCCAACAGGGAGTGTATGCTACGAACGTAATGGGGTAAAGCTTATGTATTTTACTTGAACTCTTCACTGGTCCATCACTGTGGTCACTGAGCAAGAAAAAGTAATGTAGAGAATTGACACTGCTAAGAGCTGTGGTTCTTGGCCAAAGCAAAGAAAGCATGCTTTGGTATTTACTACAAACAGAAGTCTTAAATTCATAGCTTGCTTGCTTCTGTCTATGGAGAACCTGACAGAGAGCCAAGTAGTTGTTTTTTAAAACTTAGTGAAGCTGGGTTATGTCATGTATGTGTATCTGTGTCTTGAACTTTTAAAGTTTAGAAATTGACATTTAAAGGTGGCCACTTAACAAACCTTTCAACTTAAATTGCCTGTTACAGACTCTTCCAAACAGCAGGACAGGAAAAAAAAGTTTTTGCATGCCATGTTTTACCCTTTTCAGTAGTAAATATTGTTACTAAAAAAACCCCAAACAACCTGTGTTAATGTTTCTCTGAAACAACTGCTCTGCAAATATACTAATATTAGCCAATGTTAATTTACAGGAAGTATTTTACCTGACTTACACCCCGGAGGATGTTGAAGGAAATGTACAGCTGGAAACAGGAGATAAAATAAACTTTGTAATTGATACAAATAAACAGTAAGTTGGTATTGCTTTTCTGACTTTATACTTTGTTTTTGGTAGTCGGGCAGCATTTTAATCCTGTTCCAAGAACTGAAATTACCTTATGAAATCTTACTTTCTGATTCAGTATGAAGTTGTTTCAGGTTTACTCTCATTACTTTTTTCCCCTCTAGTACTGGTGCTGTAAGTGCTCGTAACATTATGCTATTAAAAAAGAAACAAGCCCGCTGTCAAGGAGTAGTCTGTGCCATGAAAGTAAGTGATGCTTTAGCTTTAAGGTTTGCTTTGAAAAGGAAATGCTGTTCTGAAAAGTGGTGTTGCAAGTAATGTATTTAGGTCATTCAGAGCAGTTCGGAGCTGTGGGTATAAACTGGGTAAAATTATTTAAATGGCTAATCTTTGACACTAATACTGTTCTTAACTAAGGAATTTCCATTTATTTTGCTGTTACATTTCTTGTGGTAGTCTGTTAGCTGTGTGCACTTGTAAATCTGCTGTGTCCATCTTCTGCTGTGTTTGATGGAACCTGTAAAATTTTGTCTTGGTATGTTAAGAGAATAGGCACTTAACTAAAAACTGTGTTCTGTTCTTAGGAAGCCTTTGGATTTATTGAGAGGGGTGATGTCGTGAAGGAGATATTCTTTCACTATAGTGAATTTAAAGGTGACCTAGAAGCCTTACAGCCTGGTGATGATGTGGAGTTTACAATCAAAGACAGAAATGTAAGACGAAATCCAGTAAAAACTGAAGACAAGATCCTAGGGTGTAACTGGACATCTGTCTGTTTTCTCAAATTCGCTTGTAAAAAGAAGGGGGGGAGTTAATGGAAAAATGTCTGCCTGTCCTCTATGGGTGTTTCATTTGTGCTTTTAGGGTAAAGAAGTTGCAACAGATGTTAGACTGCTGCCTCAAGGAACTGTCATTTTTGAAGATATCAGCATTGAACATTTTGAAGGAACTGTAACCAAAGTAATTCCGAAAGTACCCAGCAAAAACCAGGTGAGGTTCACTATTTGCCTAAATTTATGTGAAGTACTGCTCAGTTTGTGTTGAGTTCCAGTCAAGAAGAACAAAGGTTCCCCTTGCCCTTTAAGTCATCTGAATAAAGATCATGTCAGAGTAAAGGAGTAAGCTTGTACCTAACCTGTGACAGCCGTTGGCAGCAGCCATAGTATGCAGTTTTCTGAAGACTGTCAAGAGCTAGAATTAGGGCAGTGGTACATTTGGGACTTTCTTTCATGTTTCAAATACTTTCCATTGAATTTTGTGGTTTTGGGATGTATCTCTAAGGCAGCATAGACAAAAGGGAAGAAAATACTTGCTGGAATAAGCCTGATCTGTGGATTCCTGTGAATGTCAGCAGTTAATGACATTTTTGATGGAGATATAGTGACCTTTAACGTGTGTCTGAGGAACAAGTACAAAAGCAGTTCTCAAGTTTTTAGCTGAGTCTGCATTGTTGTTTTGGGAACATTTGAGCTGGGGTTTTTTGTGCATGTTGAACACTTAAGAACACTGTCTTTTTAGAAGTATTGTAAATATTGTTACAAAATTGTAATATTGTAAGTATTGTTACAAAATTACAGATTTAATTTTTGAAATAGTCTTAATGTATTTGACAATATGTGTTTCATGCTTAAAAAAACCCCAAAAAACAAATAAGCAAAATTACAAATCAGCAAGCAACACAAAACCTAGTTGCATTTGTCTGTGGATAGTAAATTACAAATTAGGAGTGGTTGAAATGAAGCATAGTGATCTGATTCCATCGGGCATTTGGAGATCACACTTCTGTTAGCATTGGTATTTCTGCCAAATATTTTATCTGCAGTTACATTGAACCAACATTTTCTGTTGGGTTTTCTGTCTGCTAGAGTGATCCGTTACCTGGCCGCATCAAAGTTGACTTTGTGATTCCTAAAGAACTTCCATTTGGAGACAAAGATACGAAATCTAAGGTGACCTTGCTGGAAAGTGACCACGTTCGATTCAATATTTCAACAGACAGACGTGACAAACTGGAACGAGCCACAAATATTGAGGTTCTCCCCAATACTTTCCAGTTTACCAATGAAACTAGAGAAATGGCAAGTATCTGTCTTTAAAAGTTTTAATTCCTGAGTGGGAATGAAAGTGAGACATTCTAAAGGTGGTGTAGTTACTGGGCTGGACTGAATGTTTTTGTGAGTTCCATCTTGCTTAATACCTCTGGCATGAAGGATTAAGTTTGTCCTAATTTGAATGATAAACTTTTTCAGCAAGTTTCTGGAGCACTTTTTTTTCTTAAACCAGAGGTCAAGGTGAGAAATTGATTATTTCCAACAGCTGATGTGGGGCACAGCATGTTCTGTTTATCATTCAGCCTTCCATTTCTAGTGGGTACCAGGAAGACCAGTAAAGTATTACGTAACAGGCTTACCAAAATATACATCCATGGATGAGATGGTCCTAACAAACTTCTCTTTAGAAAGCTTTTTAATTTCTTCATTTGTGTTTGGAAATTTGATGAGTTTCCTCTTAAACTTCCTTCTGACCACAATTTTTATTTCCCTATTATAGAGGTTTTGGTATGTTTTGTGTGTATTTTTACATAGGTACTGGCTTGCTGATGGGTGTATTTGCAGTTACCCCTTTCAGGATTGTGCTGTCTGTGTCAGTGATGTCAGGTTCTGTAACTGTAGTCCTTCATGATAATGGCTTAAATTATCTTGTCCAGACAACTGCATAAGAAATGAAGTTGAGAAGCAAGGCAAGTGTGACTTGTTTGAATTTCAGGTTGACCAGAGCTGTTAGCAGTGAAGTTTACAAAGCAGCATATTGCATGAGCTGGGAAGTGTTTTCAAGGGATTCAGGCCTTGTTTTCAGATCGTGACAGACTTTACGTTTAGGTGTGGGGTACCTGCAGACAGATGTCACATACTAGTCATAAAACTGTAATTATCCACTTGACTTTCCTCAGGGTGTGATTGCAGCAATGAGAGATGGCTTTGGCTTCATTAAGTGTGTGGACCGAGACGCTCGTATGTTCTTTCACTTCAGTGAAATTATGGATGGAAATCAACTCCATATTTCTGATGAAGTAGAGTTTACTGTCGTTCCTGTAAGTGATGTTAATACCTTTATGAAGTACTAGTTATTAAAGAGATGATGTGCAGGCTGTTGTAAAGCTGGTCAATCTTGGTTTTCAGGATATGTTGTCTGCCCAAAGAAATCATGCTATAAGAATTAAAAAGCTTCCAAAGGGCACGGTTTCTTTCCACACCCAGTCAGATCACCGTTTTGTGGGCACTATAGAGAAAGAAGCCACTCCAGCCAAAGCCACCAGCCCAAATAAAGGCAAAGAGAAGGTAATGCTGCTCTTCTGCTTGTGTTGTACCTGTTGTGTTTCTGGCTTTGGAGACTGAGGACACTTCCTTAAACTCTGTAATTGAACTCTCTAAAGTGCTGTTTGTCCTGTATAAATGTGGACTACACCACTGAATAGCTAATGATAGCAGTCAGCAAAAGCTAACTTCTGTGAAAGAGGATGATAAAAGCATTGTTAATGGTCATGTTGAGGATAATTTTCAGCAACTTGGGAGGTTTCTTTCTACCTGCTAGTACCTAAGATGCTAGATAGAATTAGTTAAATTTAAATTTCTAGAGCTAAAGAACCTCTATTTTTTGTCATGCTTTTCTGAACAATCCTAGAATAGTAACTTCCAATAAAAAACTTAAATGGAAATGGTGGTAATGCTTTCTTTTAAGATACTGTGTGTTATCACTTAAAGTTTCTTACTCAGAGTTGATTGCTTTCCTGTAGTTTTGAGCAGTTACTGTAAAAGCACTGTGGCTCAAGTGAGCAGTGGTGCTTGAATTGTATGTAGTAAACTTGTTTGCTTAAGGGAGACACTGATTGCTGAATTGTGATGTCTTGTCTTTAGGAGGCTGAGGATGGACTAATTGTTTATGATGACTGTGGAGTAAAACTGACTGTTCCTTACCAGGCCAAGGATGTGGAAGGATCTGCTAATCCCCAGATAGGAGATAAGGCAATAGAACTAAGTATACCATTGGGAAATACTTTTCTGTGCATTATGAGATGGGAACTTCTCTTTGTGTGTTACTGGATTTATTCTCTCTGTCAGAAAAAAATGAAGGACAAGGCATCTGCAGAATCTCAATCGTTTGTTGTCTTCTGTGCTAGGGCCAAATGGCTTGATCTTCTGTAAAACTATGAAAACTGCTGATACATATGTGAAAAAAGTGTCTTAGTTTGTTAATGATGCTTTTTTTTAAGCAAAGAATTTACTGTAAATCAGTGGCCTTCACTTGTGGATAATCAAGAAGAAATGAACATGAAGGCAATGGAGATGTCAGTGTTCAGAAGCCATGCCAGAAAGGCAGTGGTTCAAAAATCTCAAGCAAATGAACAAAGCTAGGCACATGCTCACAGTGGGCCACTGGTGATAAGTGCAGTGAAAGGATGCACATCAGATGAAGATTCTCATCGAGGCTGGGTTGCTGTACAGGTGTCACTGGTGTGAGTGCTGCTCTTGGGAATGCAGCAGAGGTTTGGTAGTTTTCCTGCAGAGCCTAGATACTGACTAGGGCTACACAGCTTTGAAATGAGTTATTTCAGGGTATTTTCTGTTGATAGCTGTGGTTTTGGTGGTTGTGGGGTTTCTTTCTATCTAATATTGATACAGTACTCTTCAACAGGTTGAGTTCAGTGTTTGTGAAGTGAAGAGAACTGGTCTGCAGACAGCTGTTTCTGTCAGAATGCTGGGACGCAATTACAGCTCTAAGAGACTTTTGGGATACGTGGCAGCCCTGAAGGATAACTTTGGGTTTATTGAAACAGCTAATCATGATAAGGAGATCTTTTTCCACTATAGGTGAATGGCAATTCTATTATTATTGTTTGAGGGGGAGGGAGTTTGGTGGGTTTGAGTGTTAAACACATTTGGACTTCACACACTTTGTGTGTGCTCATGCTGGGGGGTGTCTGTTCCCATTTATTGTCACTGCTGGACTAGTTCAGGCTTTTCAGCTGGTCAGAAGTCTTGGTGTTCTAAGTCTCTGAACTCCAGCCAAGAAATAGTTGCATATTTGAAATGCTTCACCTCATTAAATGAGCATTTCACGGAAAATGGATGGTTTCTGATCAAATTCTGTAAATGTTGGATGAGCATTGCTGTTGTCATGTACCTAAAGGAAAATTATACTCAATTTTATTCCTGTAGTGAATACTGTGGTGATATTGATAGCCTGGAACTTGGAGACACTGTTGAATACAGCTTGTCAAAAGGCAAAGGAAACAAAGTTAGTGCAGAAAAGGTGAACAAAACACATGCAGGTAAGACTGTACCTGGTATTTTCTACTTGCAAAGATCTTGAAAAGCCTGTCATTACTTATGCTGTGTTAAAGCTCCTGGTCTGAATAATTAGTTTTAAAAAAATAAAATTATCTGAATAACTTATTAATTATTTTTAAAAATAAAGTATGACTAAAGCATCCTGTCCTTGCACTGTTTCTTTTTAGTGAATGGTATCACTGAAGAAGCTGATCCAACTGTTTACTCTGGTAAAGTAATTCGTCCTTTAAGGAGTGTAGATCCCACACAGACTGAATACCAGGGCATGATTGAGGTCATGGAGGATGGTAAGATGTGTTTTTAAATCACAAGTGTTTTTTTCACAAATGCCCAAGAAGCAGAGAAGTTAAACTGTAAATAGAGGTGTTGAGGATTCTGTTCAGACTACAAACCATATTCATACTACTGAGTTAGCAGTGAAAATTTCTAATAATGGGAATAAATTCTAAATGTCCTCTAGCAGGAAATGATGCCTCTCAGTTCTGTCTTGTACTTTTTCCTCCTCTAGGTGAGATGAAAGGAGAGGTCTACCCGTTTGGAATTGTTGGAATGGCAAACAAAGGTGACTGTCTGCAAAAGGGAGAGACAGTGAAGTTTCAGCTCTGTGTTCTTGGTCAGAATGGGCAGACAATGGCTGTTAACATCACACCATTCCGCAGAGCCACCGTGGAATGTGTGAAAGATCAGGTGAGCAAGGGAGCAAGGGTTGCTGTGGGGACAGGGTGCATGTTGGGAGGAAAAACGTAGCCTGGAGCAGATGAGAACCCAGCCCAGCACTTGGATGGAGGCAGCTTGTGCACAAATGGATTCCTTTGTTCTCTGATTCAAGGGAAGTGGGTTTGTGTAACCCAAGAACTGGTTTGTGCAAGCCTGTGCAGTGTGACTTCAGTCAAGGTGAACTCAGGTTGGTGCTGGGTAGCAATTCCTGCTCTGGTTCATGCTGAGTGCCTGTTCCTGAGAAGCTCTAGAAAGTGAACAAACTGGTTTTCTGTGGAGCAGGACATTTAAGTCTTTTTTAAAAGAAGCAAAACTGAAGTTACTCTGCATCTAGAAGAAGCATTTTCCATCATTAGGCAGTGCATCTGAGATGCCAAGGCTGATTGCTGCCCTCGTATCTGATCCGAATTGCTAGAAAATCACATCTGAATGCTTTCTGGTTTGAGTTACTCTGCAGTACTAAGCTCTAATTATTTATGGAGAGGCTAGATGAGTTTTGCTGGTATATATATATGAGGGGAATGGTAAATGGAAGTAACTGACTTCTTATGCCAGTAACATGCCAAAAATTTGAGTGGTTTCTACTGTGAAGCTTTTAAGGTGGAGCCTTAGAGAAAGCCATGCCAGTGGTACTGCTCTGTGTTCAGTACAGCTGCCAGGACTTCTTGGCAGTTTTCAGAACTTGTTCTAGAGACTTTGGGGTTTAATGAGACTTTACAAACCCAAGAAGAGTGCCTAGTCTTCCAGAAGTTATTGTTTTCATGCAGAACGTTCTGTTCATTGTAGAAATTGCATTTCCAGTTCCATTATGCATTTCAGGATTTTTCCCAGAGGCAGTTAAACTACTGCTCAGGCAGCAGTGAGCAAGTCACTGCATCTCTTTGGATCCAGAGGAAAGAAATAACCTTACAATGTGTTTTTCAGTTTGGTTTCATTAACTATGAAGTTGGTGACAGCAAAAAGCTCTTCTTCCATGTCAAAGAAGTTCAGGATGGTGTGGAGCTGCAGGCTGGAGATGAGGTGGAGTTCTCAGTGATCCTGAACCAGCGCACAGGAAAATGCAGTGCCTGCAACGTGTGGCGTGTCTGGTGAGGACTCAGAGGGATTTGATCTGGCAGACTGTGCATGGCAGCAGGGGGTGCATGCTGCCTGTGAACTGAGCAGTTTGAGAGCTCTTAATCTCACTGGCTTCAGTGAGTCTCCTGCCTGAGAGCTGCCTTTATTAGGAGGGTGTCCAGTGCAGTGCAGCCCCAGAACTCTCAGCTTTTCTTACAGATACTTATTCTTCTTCTAATCTGTTCTTATGCAGCTCCTTCTCTAGCAGGATTTGTGGTACAGCTTTCTAAGTAGAAATTAAGAATGATAAGGAAGCTGGTGGTATTCCTATGCAGTTGCTGCTCACCATGGCCACCACAGTAACCTGTTCCCTGAAGGGAGCTTTTTAAATAGAAATCTGATGTTTTGTTTAGTTTAGTTTTCAGTGGGGTTGGAAAGGGCCTCTGAGATCATCAAGTCCAACCTTTGATCCACTACCACTGTGGTTCCCAGACCACAGCACTGAGTGCCACATCAGTCTCAAAAACATCCAGGGATGGAGAATCCAGCCCCTCCCTGGGCAGCCCATTCCAGTGCCTGATTAACTGGTTAATGCCAATGCTTGATGCTGCCAGGCAGTCTCTGCTTGCTGCTCTGCTGGTCTCTAGGAGTCCTGTTACAGTGGTTTTGAGGCAGGACATGAGGTGTCACCCGGGTTTGCTGTCACACGAGGCAGGTTATGGTACTGGGGAATGGGGAAGGGATGTGAAGTTGGTACCTTCACCCCAGCTCTGGGGAGTCACTGCTGCTCTGTGCTGGGCTCTCTTGCAGTGAGGGTGCTAAGGCTGTAGCTGCTCCACGTCCTGACAGACTTGTCAATCGTTTGAAGAGCATCAACCTGGATGATGCCAACGCTCCCCGCCTCACCGTTCTGCGTCAGCCCAGGGGACCCGACAACTCAAAGGTGGGTAGAGGAGGGGCTGCCTTGCAGAGGAACTGCAGGTTGTCTTTTCACTTGGAAAACAAGCCTGAACTGTTCAAAATGCTGTGTCCTCTCATTCTCTAGTGAGCTGCTCACTTGCTGTGTGAGATCAGGTTCCTGGAGGAGGTCAGGGGTGCCCTGTCCTGTGTCAGCAATGTTTCAGAAGAGCCTCTGTATAGAAGTGACCAATTTCTGCTTGTGTTCCAGCCTGTCATGGCTGCCTTAGTTTCTTTTTTGTTTTATAAACCTCCTGCTCCCCTTCTCAGAGTCAGAAAGTGAAATCCCTTTATCTAAGCTTGGTGTTCACAAAGGGTTCTGCCAGCCCTGGTAAGCAAAAGGAGTGAAGTCTCTGGGGTCACAAGCATCTGAACTATGAACATCACCTCACAGACCCTGTGTTGTTACTGTTTCCAAAGACTGGAAGTGTTCTCATGCTGCTGGGTTTGTACACAGCAGGTTTGCTTTGAAGGGTGATGCTGGATCTAAAGTTTGTTTTGTTTTCCTTGCAGGGGTTTGGTGCAGAGAGAAAGATCCGTCAGGCTGGTGTTATAGACTGACCACCACAGCCCTGGCTGAGCAGTGGGGGCTGGTGAAGGGTACTGAGTATCTCCCTGTTCATCCCTTCCTCCAAATTCTAAGAAGCTATTACACCGGTTTTAACACCTTCTCATGTTATGTTTAAAATAAATTTATGAAACCATTTTAAAATTATGCACAGTTGCATTCTGGAGAACTTAAGGTGGCGCCTTATAGTATCACATGTTAGAAGCTTGTTTTGAATGGTGCATTTAAGCAACTGGTAACTGCAAACCTACATTGCCTGTGTGAGTAAACATTAGAGACTGCTCAGCCCGGGCAGACCTTATGGAGTTCTGCACTACAGTTATCTCTGCTTTGTCCTTGTTACTTTGGCCAAGGTGTTCCCATGCCTTAGTGCTCGATTGCATTCAGTCCTTCCTTCCCTGGGAGGTGGAAGGCTCCCTTCAGCTCACTCTGCTCAAATTCTGAGGACCACGTGAGGATGGAATAAATGCAACTTTATATAAAATCTGTATAAACATTCTTAAGTTGATGGCCAAATGTTACAGTGTTTTTGTATTTCATTTAACTTGAGTCCTTTAGCCAGCAAAGTTGTGAGAGCTCAAGGAAAGTCTCTTTCTGGGGCAGACTTGTTTTTGTAGTGTTCTAAAACATGTGCAGTGCAGAATTTCATAAGGCTGAGGTGTGCCATCAGTGTGGTAATTTAAATATATTTAAAACGATGCACAAATCTGCTGCTGCTTAGAACACTGCAGCTTCTCAACCCAGTTTCTTTTACTGATTTAAATTTAAAAAGAAAGAAGTTGTGCCTGAAGTGAATACATTTTTTCTTCTTTGCAGCTGGCACCCAGTGTACTGTAAGAGAATAAATTTAGGCTTTCCATAGCTGTTCTGAGACTCATCAAGGTGAAATAGTTGATGTCTGTGTGCTTTTTTTTTTTTTTCACCTCCTCCTCCCTCTCCCACCCATTTTCCCAGTCACACTTTGTCAAGCAAGAAAACTGAATGATTGGTCTGAGTATTCCTTTAACCAAAACGATCAGGAGTTTCGTTCTTGGAATAGAGGCAGGACTGTGGTTTTTTTGTTTATTCATTTTTTTCACATTACCTCTATTCTCAATTTAGGGTTTTCTTCTCTGGGAGATGCATTATCTTTGTAAAACAAACATTGCTTTCTCCAATTTTTTTTCTGTTAATGGCAAAGAATGGAAATAGAATAAAGTTTTACTGATTTTGAAAAAAAAACCCCAGATCTTGCCTATTTTGTCCCCTTCGCCGGTGTCACGTGCCCGGAAGCGGCGCAGGCCGCCAGGCTCTTCCGGCGGCGGGTGATGACGGAGCCGCCGGGGCGGAAGCCGGAAGGCGCTGGGCAGGGTGTTCCGCGTTCGCGGGAGCGGAGGGGCCCGGGCCGCGCCCCGAGCCCCGCGGGGCAATGACCGAGTACAAGTTGGTGGTGGTGGGAGCCGGCGGCGTCGGCAAGAGCGCGCTGACCATCCAGCTCATCCAGAATCACTTCGTGGACGAGTACGACCCCACCATCGAGGTGAGCGGAGCGGCGGGGGGAGCGTGCGGTGCCCGGCGGGGAGAACCGCGGGCGGGAGCTCCGTGGATCCTGACGCCAGGCTGCTGCTGAGGGGCGTTTTGGCGTGGTGTTTTGGGGTTTTTTAATTTTCTTTTTTGTTTTTTTGGGTGGTGGTGGTGGGGCTGGTGGTTGTGGGGTTTTTTTCCCGTTTTGTTTTGTTAAAAGGCAAGATGCGGGGTCAGAGCACAGAAGAAGAAATCTGGGAAGGTGCTTTCACGAGTTCCCTGGACGTCCTGTTTGTCGCTCTCTGGAGCAGAGTGGGCAGCGAGCAGTGCCAAAGCGAAAATAATTTCACGACTAATCTGCACAGATTCTACTCCTGGCACTGCGGTGGTTATTTATCATATAAATGATTTTGTTCTGTTAAGCAGCTGAGTAATTTCTGAGGAAGACTTGTCTTTTTGTAAGAAACTTTGAGAGGGCTTAGAGAAACGTTTTAAATGTCAATGGTTTAGATACTGGTGTTTTGTTATTTCTTGAGGGGCCAGAAGAGCACCTGAATCATCTTTCTTTTTAAATTGTTATTCTTGTTCTTCATTAATGTCTCAAGTGGAAAATGCAGTACAAGGTTCTTCTGCAATCTAAAATTCCCTTGTTTATTCTGCAGGACTCATACAGGAAGCAGGTTGTCATTGATGGAGAGACTTGCTTGTTAGACATCCTGGACACTGCAGGACAGGAGGAGTACAGTGCCATGCGTGACCAGTACATGAGAACAGGGGAAGGATTCCTCTGTGTTTTTGCCATTAACAACAGTAAATCATTTGCTGATATTAACCTTTACAGGTGTGTCCTGGGTCTTGCTGCAGGGAGGGAAGAATGGGAAAAAGCTTTGACCTGTTTGCTGTTAGAGCCAGTGAACACTGTGTAACAGACAATTATTAAATCTCTCACTTCTTGTGGAAAGCTTTTTGAGCTTTCTGTGCTTTGTGTTCACACGTTATCAGTCAGCTGAGAGGGGCACAGGTCTCTGGATAGTTACCCAAATAACTGCTGGAGTGTGCAGAGTGAAGCAAATGGGTAATAAGGGGAACACCCCACACCAGGTCATACGGGCACTGGAAGATGGGGTGCACAGGGGTATTGGACACAATGCTGCCAGTCAGAACCCCTGAGGTTAGTTTTATTATGTATCTTTGTAGAACAAGGTTGTTAAAATACTGAAATAAAAGAGTTCTTATATTTAAAAAATAGGTCCTAACTTTTTAAAATTTGGATTTTTTTAAGGGAACAAATCAAGAGAGTGAAAGATTCAGATGATGTGCCAATGGTGCTAGTTGGGAATAAGTGTGATTTGCCTACAAGAACAGTAGACACAAAACAAGCTCAAGAATTGGCAAAAAGCTATGGAATTCCCTTCATAGAGACATCTGCAAAAACAAGACAGGTAAGATGCTTCCATTCCTGGTCAGACTTCTTCCTCTGTGCTCAGTGCAGAGAGGTCTCACATTTTCCCATGGACTTTTCTCCTTATCTACAGGAGTAAACAGTTTTTAACCCATTTGCAATGTTAAGCTCTTGATTTCCCCACTGACTCCTGCCTTGAGGGAGCTCTGGTTTTATCAGTGGGCTAGGCCACAGACAGATCACTTCATTGACCTTCCTTCAGGTGGGTCACATTCATATGAAGAAGAGAGATTCATCTGCTCTTGGTCAGACTGTGTGGGTTGTCATTCCAGAGCTGTTCAGTTTTCTTGGCTCCTTGCTGAACTCCAGCCATGAGGTGACACCTGCAGACTGCATCCCCTGGGCTGCCCTGAGCATGTGGCTCTGCCCAGTCAGCCTGTGGGCTGCCTTATGGGGCAGAAAAGGTGCAGTTATGAAGCAGCATACAGCACTGCATGGGACTCTACACCTGCAGTTTGTGTTCCTCTTTTCAAGGCTGTTACCCAGGACGTTTGCCTCAGAGCCAGGAGTCTGGGGAGCTGTAGGCAGGGGAGAGGTTTCTTCCTCTGACAAACTGGGATAAGTTGGCTGCTACTCTTCTGTAGAAGTATGTCTTTCAAATATGTTGAGGGATCCTGTGGTGGATAGAGCAGTGATCTCAAAAGCTTCAGGAAAGGAAACACTTGACCTGGATCGTTTGCCTTCAGGGGGTGGAAGATGCTTTTTACACACTGGTGAGAGAGATCCGGCAGTACCGGATGAAAAAGCTCAACAGCAACGAAGATGGGAATCAAGGCTGCATGGGGTTGTCTTGTGTTGTGATGTGATAAGGTGAGCTGTATTTTAAGCTTTTCATTGGCTACTCTGCTTAGAAATACTAGTTGCTATAGGTGGCTTTTTTCCCCTGTTATACAGCCCATTAATGCCCAGAGATTTCGGTCCTACAGTTAATTCTCCAAAATATTTTTTCCCCTCTAAGTAGACAGCAGAGATTAAGAAAAGGAGATTCTGTTCACAGCAACATTTTGGTAGTAGCCTGTGGATTTCCACTGAACTGATAATTGTGTGCTTTTCTGTATCTTTCTTATCAATGTCTCCCTTCTCTGGGAAACCATTTTGATTCTTTATAAAAATGTGTAAATTCTGTCTTGCACACAAGAAACACCTGAACTACAAAGAGGAGCATGCACAATTCTGTAGTCACCATTTGCTGATGATAGATTAACTCTGTGCTACTTATCTTGAGCAGTGTTCCTCTGGAATATGTTGGAAGATTAACCAAATAAAATGATGCAAGTAAGGAAATTAATGAGTTCCCCAGATGAGTGAAATTGTGAAATTCTTTCCACAGTTGCCTGGGAGGTGCTGCTTGTCACTGTAGAAGCAGGGAGATAGTCCAGCACCTGACCTACACTCTTGCACTGCACAACCATCACAACAGCACCTAACTGGAGATGCCTTTCTGTTCCAGATGCCAAGAATACGTGGTTCAGATGTAGCTGCTGGATGAGTCTTGATGCTGCTGTGTTGGGTCTCATGCAATGCCCTGCAGTATTTTGGTGCCAGTGACCAGACCTCTGTACCAGTTAATTCGCACAAAGTCCTTTTCTGTGCTCCATCTGAAGAGAACACCTGTGGCATCTACCTCCTTGCTCAACTAATAGAGCAGTCACATCTCTTGATGTGCTGGGATTCTTTTCTCACTGTGTTATCTGGGCTTGTCCAAGAAGAAAACCAGTCACAAGAAAAGTGAACTATAGAGACTAAATGCTGTGAAAAAGATGACACTTTACCTCTAGATTAAAAGCTAGAAGTGATGTTTGTCCCTTTTCTATTGGATTCTCATTTGCAGTGCTGCCAGAAGAGTGGCACTAATCATTGCTTGGCAGGTGATGTCAGAAATGGTTTTGCCACCACAAATGCTTCTGTCATGTGTCAGATTGGTATCTGCACCCTGTGCACCTGTGCAGCGTATTGGTAACACCTCCTTTGTTCCAGGAGTACCACTTACCTGATCCTTCACTTTCTGTAATAAAAAGGAGAGATCTTTCCTAACTTAGGAGCCTGTTTGCTAAGATTTGAAGTTGTCCCTGTTCCTTTGGGTTGAAGAAAACTCCAAGGACTGGAATCTCTTGGGAGCTCGTTGTCTTAAGTAGACAAGTCTTGTGTGGGTGATCTCTCTGCCTGACAGGATATTAAAACAGGACTTTGTAGGCTGAAAGGCACAGCAGGCACTTGTAAGACTCCTGAACGAGGGAGGGGGACAGTACTGCATCTCTGCTTTACTTTCTTTGGAGGTGGAACTGTTTATATTTTATGTTGGTTTTCTGCAGTATTCAGATCTCTTCCAAGTTGGACCAAACTAGTCAGCTGTTCATTTTTAATATTAGCTGCCAACATTTATGGGCAGCTTCTCAATAGTTAATCTAGTAACTGGAGGTTAGTTAGCTTGGACAGCTCTTAATCATCTTTGTCTGTAACTGGCAAATCATTTTACTCTGAATTATTTTCTTACCACCAGACTGTGAACATGGTCTCCCAGAATATCACTCTGTACAATATAGTTGGAGAGTCCTTGTCAGAGGAGGAGTGTGGGGTTTCCACAGGCTTGGTATGTCCAGCCTGAGGGGAGAAGGCAATGAGCTAAAACAGAAAACTGAAAGAGCTTCTGATTGCAGCATCCTTGCAAAATGAGGAAGGAAGCGAGTTCCATGATGACTACAGGGGTGGTGTACAACATAGGGATGGGAATTCTGGGCTTGTCCAAACAGCCTCAAAGCAGGAGAGGATTACTGTGGAACTGGGCAAGTTCTTCCCAGAACAAAACATGTCACCCTTTATAGCTGGGATGTACAAGTGTGATTGCTGTTGCAGAACCTACCAGGGTTCCTGTGTCATTCCCTGGTTCTTGTGCTGCTGAGAGTGGATTCTGTTCTCTGTGGTCAGGGTATCCCACAGCATAAATTCCCAGGTTCTATCCGATGGAGAGTAATGAACCTTCAGCCAACAGAGGGAGCATTCAGTCAGTCTGCCAAACCAGCATGAGCAGAGAGATTGCAGTAGGCTTAATTTCAGTTTGTTGGTGGGTGTTTCATACATCTTAAATTTGGAGATCTCAATTTCAAATGGAGACTAGAATCAGTAAATACTGAGAGAATAAATTGTTCCTTTTAGTACTGCTTCCTTTGCTACTCACATTGTTAATTCTCTTCTTGGAAGGAAGAGGATCAATCTGCATCACATTTTCTTTATCCATAATAATATTTTAAGTACTGCTTGGAATTCATTTTACCCTTGACTGATGTGACACTAAGACTTAAAAATACAATATTTTTACATAGAACATTTTACAGCAACATACACGTTGGTGAGCAGCATCATGGATAGCACTGGCTGTGACCTGAGTTCATTGGAAGATGATCTCATGCCTGCAAGCTAAAAGTGACAGAATGACCATCACTGCAGTTCTGTGGTTGACAAGCAGTGGTATTTGTGGGATTTTGTTGAACACTCTGGCAGGAGGTGACTGTTCACTTCTAAAGAGATGTGACACGCTGTTGTGCAGTTCATAAAATTACACTTGGAAAATGATGGCTTTTGTGATAGTCATCTGGTCACACAGACTTGGCATTTTTGAAAGACAACAGTGCAGTTTGTGATGTGTTCAAGTGGTGAGGTCTTGTCCTATGGGTCCATGTGTGTTTTTTGGCTATTTGGGAAACTTAGTGGTTTCTTTCCTGGCAAGCAGGACTGCAGAGTTCAGAGCATGGCTGCCTGTGGCCATGGGAAACCTGCAGGTGGCATTTTGAGGGTTGTGTGGTCAAATATGGGAAGTTACTTCATTTGGTGAATTCATTTGGAGGTTTTTCATAATAATTCTCTACATTGTATGGGATGTTCCAGTTGTCATTAGAACGTACCAACTGTAGCTCTGAAAGTTGTGAATTCTCAGAATTAATGGGAACTGGCAAATGCAACTTTGGTGTTCCCTTTCTCTGGGATGGGAAAAAATTGCAAGGGAAGAAGACCTGGTAAGGATAACCCAGTGTGTATTTCACATTTGGAACTATAGAGCTTTTAGGATGGTGCAGAGCTGACCTACACAGGTGGTACTCACATCTGCATTATTTCAGGTTCAAATCTAGTGAGTGATGGAAAAATCAGTGTTGTACTTAGTCATGAGTGTGAAGTAAACAGTTGTACTTTGTTTCCAGCTATCTGTATAAGAAAAAACGGATTTTGCTGGCAACTGAGAGAGAAGTGTGAAAGGACAAAACCCCAGAACTTTTGGGAAAATTATTTAGAAGATAAGCACAGAAGTTTTTGCACAGACAGGTCCCTGGAAAACATGGCTTTGTAGATTGAGTCCAAATGTCTAGAACTAACAGCACAGCACGCTAGTAGTGCTAAGCTTAGCAGTCTTCCTGACGGGGAAGAACAGGTAAACAATTGTGAGGTAAAATATTAAAAAGGGGTAAAGCTCTTGTTCAAAAATTACAAGTGTTAATAACCAAAATAAATTTTACTTTTACGGACTGAGAACAGCTTTATAACCAGACAGTGTAACTCTATGGCTTGTTACTGTTAGTGCCCCACTCCCTGCTCTCATTCAAACAACAGTGCTTAAATTTTGGTTTTATCAGTGGGACTTTGGATACTAACCATGATATTTAAGCCATCATAATTTTTAGTACAGTTTGATGACAGAATTGGACTTCAAGCACTTCAGGCCTATGAGGGGAAGGAGAATAATGAAAGTTGAAATCACATTCTGATCCTACAGACAGATGGTCCTCCTGTACTCTGCAAGCTTTGAGTGTGTGTGTATAACCTCCCTGATGGTAGGGAATTTTTGGGATCTGGAATTTTTATTCAAGGGCTAATTTGTTGTTACTTTGTATAATTATTTGCTTTCAATAATGCATCTCCTTTGGTTTAAATGGAAGTAAATTATTTTGCTTCTTAAATAACTTTTTTTAAAGAATAAATTTTTAATTCTTTGGTTGTTTCTTTTGTGGTAGTGATCTGGGCACAGGATCCATGAGTGGTTTAAGGAAAGCTTTTAATAATGCTACATGCTTTCTCTACAGGATCTAGTTTAGCTCAACTGGAGTAAAAATCTAGTATCAACAGAGGTCTTGGTGTGCATCACTCACTTTCCAGCTGAAAAACAGTGGGAAGGTGGGGTGTGTGTATCCAGCACTTCAGTTTAAAGAGGCTATAGATCTAATGTTGGCACACTATACACAAGCTTTACTCATATTTCTACCATGAACATGTGACCTAAAGTCTAGGTTAACTATGCAATTTAAAAAGCCAGGGATCAAGAGATCTCTTGAGGAAGATGACCTCTGTGCCCTAAGGGTTATTTTTGGTTTCACATAGATCTTGGTATAATCCAGAAAGGTTAGAGTTCAATAAAGTCCCTATGAGAGAGCAAACAACCATGACCCAGTTTTTACTGACCATAAATTATATATTTAAGCAATAGTGTGGTGTGGAAATTCAACAAAATGGAGAATGAGTAAGAAAAAGAGTAATTCAGAAACTGAAGACTACTATCAGTATTGGAGAGGAGATCAGGTGTTAGATCAAGACTGTACCAGTGTCCCAGCTTTGCCCTGTTGACTGCACCCCTGCATTTTTTGGGAGGAACTCAATTTATATTCTTGCAGAATATCTGGAAGTGGGACTGATATTCACTGAGTTTTGGAGAATCTCCTTAGTTGTAACCCAGTGTCTTTTGAAGTTTTGCACATTGTGTGGTGACCTGGAGGCTCTGCAGCAAGAGGCTCATCTGACTTCACTGACTACTTGTGCCATGGGCTTGCTGTGCACCTGTGAACAAAACCTATGACTTGTTCATAGTTCTGATGTTACACAATTGACTCTTTCACTTATTCCAGCTGCCTTCTGGGCAAGGCCTTTTCTTAGCTGTCCCTATATAGCTCAGGAAGCCATTACATGTGTGAATAATTCCAGACAATATTGTCTTTTCCAGGGGTTCTAGTTTTTCTCTTCCCTTCAGTGTTATGACCAAAGTACTCTCTTAAATAGGCAGTAAAGCTTTAGCCTGAATGCTTTGCTTGTCTTGCCCTGATTTCAGTGCAGCTTTTTCAGTTGGTGAAAAGGTGGAATACAAACAGGAAAAGACTCTTTCAAATCAAAACTATTGTATCCTTCTGACCTGTTTAGGCTTAACACTTCCCATCAGGAAGCTGAGTCAGAAAGTCAGTTATCCTGGCAATGTGCAGTGCTCATTTTCATCAGATGGGAGCTGTTTTCTGACTTCCTGTAAGAGATCTGAAGTAGATTTGAGGAGACTCTAAAGGAAGGGGTACAGCCCTCAATGCCTGTATGCTAGGAAGAATCTACTTAAGCAGGCAGAGAAGTACTTACAAACTGATACCCTGCTCTGCCAGATCCTGCGTGTAGCTTAAGGGAGGAGTTTATTGCCACATCTCAGATGGTACTAAGTGTGGGTCTATAAAATAAGCCTTGGGTATGGCTCACCACATACAGAACTGAGTATCACTTTACTATTTGGATGCAAAGTTTGATAAAGGCAGTTCCTGGAAATCTCAGAAATAAAATAGCTTCCTGATCTTTCTTTTGTCATTATTGTTGTTGCTGTTGTTGTTGTTTGATGGATTGGGGAAGATGTGAGGACATCTGTGCAACTCCTGTTGCTAAAATCCAGTCTTTCAAGTAGATCTCTCAGGACAAATCTTCTCTGAATAGTACGCTGATTGGTGAGAGCACATAATTTGTACCTATCCACAGCTCTTGTTCTGATGAAAACGTTAGCCCTGTGCCTTTGTGTTTTGCTTTAAACCATTAGTTCAGCACAGAAGACCTCTGCCTTAGTCTCTCCTAAGCCAGACTTCTGCTGTCCAGTTTACAAAGGTGCAGCTGTCCAGGAAGCAGCAACCTGACCAGATGACAGGTGAAACTAATAAATGTAAAATGAAAGCCTAACTTAAAAAAGAAATTAAATATGAGCCCTGGTTTCACCTGTTTCAGTGCAAGTGCTTGTGGCTGCACTTTAAATAGTCTTAGTTGTACTTTAAATAGCCCTATAGTTGATCTCAATTCTCCTTTTAGACTAGCAGAGTCTAATTACAGGGGAGGGAAAGCAGTAAAATCAGTGTTAGGTTGCGGTGCCGCCACTCAGCCACTTGTGCTCTGTTACTGTAGGGTGTTACCTGAGGCTCCGCAAACTTGCTGCAAAGATGTCACGAATTTCAGGTAGGTCTGAAAGCAAGTAGTGAGAGAAGAAGCCACAGGGCAGGCTTGTTAGCCAGCAGCCTCTGAGATTTTGATAGTATGGTATCTTGGCAGTCCAGGGGACCTCACTGGGCTTTGAGCGGATTTCTTCCTGCTTGGAGACGTTCTTGGACAGTGTGGCAAAGACATAGCATGGTTGTTTAAGTCTTGCTCTGCTTGCACTGACGAAAAATACCATCCCTCCCACAGTGTAATGGATTGTGTAAATATATCCTGTAATGATAACCATTAAATCACACTGGAATTGGTCAGATGGGATTTCATGAGTCTCTGGTCAGCCTGGCTATGCTTAGAAAAAGTGAGGTGCTGCCACCCTGGAGGGATGGGGAACACAGAATGGCTAAGCAGCAGGAGTAGGGCCAGCCAGGCTTTACAGAACAGTATAGACAGAGACGTGACTACCATTACAGAGGCCTGAGGAATACTGGCACCAGACAGTTCTGATAAGAGCATGTTTAGAATTGCAGTGCTGTGTGGTGTGATAGATAATGTCATAGAACATGAAACGTGGCCCTTCAACATCAGTGGGAGTTTGTTTACCTTCATGAGTGTAATTTGCATCCACTAAAGAGAGGAAAGGTCAAACTTGCCATTTCTGAGATGCTTAGTTTGCAAATAAATATGTGGAGTTCAAATTCCAGAAGAGCATGTTTTGTAGGCTGGGCTTTAGGAAGTCAGCAGCTGGTGACT
Source organism: Florisuga fusca (assembly GCA_038090715.1). Classification (NCBI taxonomy): domain Eukaryota; kingdom Metazoa; phylum Chordata; class Aves; order Apodiformes; family Trochilidae; genus Florisuga; species Florisuga fusca. The sequence continues at coordinate 3,720,081 of JAAWXA010000047.1, read as the reverse complement.
TGTGATGCCAGAGCTCTAGCCTGAAGTTTTTGGATGGAAGGGGCATGAGTTGCACCCCCAAAATGTTGATGCCACACTGTATGACCAGAAGTGAAGATCAGTGGAACTGCAGTGTCTCAGCTGTCTGATCCAGTTAGTGAACAAGTAGGAGCCTTGACCATAAGGAGCAGGAAGATGGTGTATTTGAAACACCTATCTGTCCTGACCTTCACAAGAGATAGGGAGTCATGGACAAAAAAACATCCAAGCGGTCCCGGTGATCCAAGTCACTAAAATATTTGCTCTTTTATTAAGGCAGAAGAATGCTCTTCTGCCTGATGAAGTTGTTCCTGTGTGCTTCTGACCCGCGCACATGGACACAGCTTCCAAGACAGCTCAGTCTTATTAAATTACTAGGTATCTGTTAAGTTGCTTGTAGTGTTAACTGAGGTGATCTAGGTTCTTGCAAATGCTGTTCCCCTTGGACAGCAGCATGGAAACCCAGAAACTGCTGTAAGGAAAAACCTCTGCCAAAGAGTCTCAGGTTGGATGGCATCTGCTGTGTGATTGATTTATGTGCCCACCACTGACACAGAATCATGGAACAGTCAGCCCTGAACATCTTTATATTGTGCAAAGTGACAAGTACTGTTCTTTCTTTTGGAAGTGGAAAGCTTTGACTAAACTTGTACCTTACTAATCTCTTTTTAATCACTGGTGATTAGTCAAAAAAGCTTAGATTTTGGAGGGCTGATTATATTTTCATTTTATTTCTGTTTTATTGCAAACAGCAGGATACAAAGGTGAGTATTGCTAGGCATTTTATTTGGTCTGCTGTGTTACTGCTAGATATAATTATTGGAAACAAAGAGCAGTTACAGGATCATGGTGATCTTTCAGTAGCTTGAGAAGATGGTTGTTTTCTCAGCAGTCCCTACTGTGCCCCTCCCTGTTTTGTGGAATGATTCTAGCTTTTTGGTCCCTTGATATACGAAGCCCACTTCTGCCATGCATGTCAGTCCTTTCTGCTTTGGTCCTCATCTGCTGACTGTGTCCTTTCTGAGAAGTTGTTGGAGTGGTCCATCTTCCAGCATTGATCCTCACTATGCTTCACGCTGAGCTGCCAGCTGCTGGCAAAACCTAACTGATTAGTGTCCCCATGCTGCTATGCAAATGAGTGCTTCTGGGAGGTGTTGCTACAAGACTTCTTGTTTTATGGTATTTTGTTGGAAGCCAATCTTGTGTCGATGGCAGCTTACATAGGGCTGTATTCAGCATGCTCCATGTGATGGGCTGGGAGGGGTGCAGTCCATCGGTCCCTGTCTCAGAGCTCTTCAGCTGCACTGTAATGGTGGCAACTCAGCACATGGGCTGCCAGCTCTGTCTGCATCTGTCTATACTTCTGTCTTTGTCCTGTCTGCATGTCTTGTGGAGCAAGTGGGTCTTGGGCTTCTTAGAGCTGTAAGGGCTCTGCTAATCTTCCCCTCTAGTGCATGCTCTCATAAGTGCCCCTCCCAAGGACTTGCTTCTTCCTGCCTTTTTGTGCTGCTCTTGGACTGTAGGTTGTTTTTACCTTTTCTGGTGAGCTGGGGGTATCTAGTTATGTCTCCAGCCCACTGTGTGTGGCTTGGGCTCTGTAAGCTTGTTGCAAATTCTAGAGGTTGTTCCCAGCCTTCCAGGCAGCGTGGAGATGTAAAGAAATGAGCTGAGCACTGAGCTGTCAGGAGCACCTGGCCATCCAGGTGGCCGGGGACCAGATGCCTGTGTGACCTTGCAGTCTGCTCCTGCTTCTTGCAGAGGTGGATGAGGCGTTGCGCTCCTTCGCAGAGAAGGTCTTTGCTTCTGAGGTGAAAGATGAGGAGACCAGGCGAGAGATCTCTCCTTTTGATGTGGAAGAGATCTGCCCCATCTCACGTGAGGAAATGAGAATGCACATGATGCTCCGGGAGACCTCTGCCACATCAGAAAAGTGGTGAGCAACACCCAGGGCAGTTGGGGGAAGGGGAGAAGCACGGTCTGCACACACCCAGCCAGAGAAGGAAGAAAGCAAGGGCAACACGAGCCTTTCATGAGTGTAAATCAAGGCCTGAGAAAACAGCTCACCACACCCATGGGATAAGTCCTTGGTAATCCCAGGGCATCTATCAGGTACTTCAGGGTTTCCTCTCCAACTGTTCCCACTCTTGGACAGAAATACACCATTGGCCTGTTCCCTGGGTTACAGAATGCCGATGGCTTCAGAGCTCTTGGAGAGGGAGACTTGGAGACCTTTCTCTGGAGAGGTGTGACTTCCAAAGCCCATGCTTAAAAGTCTATGGCTGCTTTGTGTGTTGTGGCCTCTACTCTTGGCAGTGTCTGTTTAAGGTGCTCAGAAAGCACCAGTGAGATGATTCACGTACTGCTCAGTTGGACTGTGTCTATGGTAAGTGCCCCTGACCCTGCAACCTTGTGTGGCCATGGAGTTGAGGCTGTTTGCCTAAGGCTTTCCTCCCTGCAGGAGGAAGCGCGTGTTTCACTGGAAGACAATTGCACTGGCAATCCCTGTGGCTCAGAAATCCATAACCAGACTGTCTGATATTGATGAGGTTATCTCTACCTCCCCCGTGTATCAGGCTGTACCTCACTTCCAGCGGGTACAGATCACAGGGGATTATGCCTCTGGGGTAGGTACTTGCATGACTATACCTTTCATGTGTTGATTATCACCTCACCTAGTCACTGCCTGTCCCCCAGTAGTGCCCAGTGTCATGCGAATCAGTACAGGGTGCAGTGAGATAGCCTGTGTCTTCCAGCTCAGTCTGTGTCTCATGAACATCTGCTGGTGCTCTTCTGCCTCCCTAGAGTGGGGTGGGGTGCTGTATGCTTCCCACAGGATTCTTTGAACAGGGCAGAGGGGAGGGCACAGCAGGACAGGCTATGCTTATTCTGTCACAACCTGCTATATGTCTGAGATCTGTGCACAGCACAAAATCCCAGGATGGTGGAGGTGGGCAGGGACAGTCTTCTATTACATTTGTGCTGCTTCTGAGATGCTGCTGGCAGGTTGCTCCCTCCTGGTCTGGCGCAGGCTGCTCAGGTTGGAGCTGCATAGCAGAAGAACAATTATGGGACAAGTCACTCTGTGCAAAGATAAATCCCTTTTGCCATGACTAGCTAGCTGCAGGTGCTGCATAGTATTCTCCCATGCTGCTCCAGTCTCATCTCTCAACTTCCTTTTGCCATGGTTATGACTTTGCCAATCATCCCTTCATTGCCCTGCTCAGGCAGAGCATTGGGAGGGAGGGGATTATAAGGTGAACAAAATTGTCCTCTTTATGTCTTGGTACACCAGGTACCTCTCAAACAGCTAGTTTCCAGCTGTGTGGTTGTGTTCAGCAACAGTCCTCTTGCAGGTGGCAGCTGAAGATTTTGAAGTTGTCTGCAAAGGCCTGTACCGTGCCCTCTGCATCCGGGAAAAATACATGCAGCAGTGTCTGCAGAGGTTCCCCAGGACCCCATCTCAGTACCTGTGTGCTATTGAAGGCAAGGTCTGGAAGGCGAGTGACACTGGTCCAGGTACAGCTAACCACCTAGGGGGTATTCCTCTCTGGCTTCCACGTGGGGTGGGCAGGTTCAGAAAAGGGTTGCAGAAGCAGTCCAGAGGGGAGCTGGAGTTGCTTTCTCTGGCCTCCTCTTTAGCATCACATCCATGGGTCTGTCCTTGTCCCCTGCCTAGAGTGCAGGAGCATAGCAGGCTTATGGGGTTTTGGCTGTCATCCTGTGCCTCAGTGTTTTTCCTTTTCATCTAGTGTTCACCCCACCAGTGAAGGATGGAGAGGATCCCTTTGAAACTGGGAATCTTGCTGAGGACCTGGGATACCATCTCCAGATGAAGGATGGGGTGATGTACATCTATGAAGATAAAGCAGCGGCTGACAGAAATGAACCAAAGGACCTGCCCTACCCCAGCCTTGAGTCCTTCATTGATGACATGAACTTTCTCTTGGCACTCACTGCACAGGGGCCTGTGTAAGTGCACAGCCCAGCACTGGGGGGGTCAGGGCAAGCCAGGGTTGCCCCCTTCTCTTCCTGGGAGGAACCTGCTGATGACATACCTGTAGCCTGCTGGCTACCAAAGCGTCCTTGGCCTTTGTCAGCTATCTTGACTGGAGGCTTAAGCAAAGTCAACATTCAGGGATTGGGAACATAACCTGCTGGTATGCTTACACCTGGCCAGGCCTCCCTTCAAAGCTTTGTCACAGAGCCAGGAAAAGCACCTTAGGGAAGCAGGCTAGACCAGCATGAGCTGCTCCACTCAAGGTGAAAGCTGCATCCCTGTGTTTGGTGGGCCACGTCTCTGTATTGTGTGGGGTGGGGAGCCCAGTCACTGTTCTGCCCTTCCTTTTCTCTAGTAAGACCTATGCCCATCGGCGCCTGAAGTTTCTCTTATCCAAGTTCCAAGTGCATGAAATGCTAAATGAGATGGAGGAGATGAAAGAGCTGAAGAACAACCCCCACCGGGATTTCTACAACTGCCGGAAGGTAAAGGGCAAGGTTTACAGCCCTAGTGGCTCTGCAGATGAGCTGTCTTAGTGCCTTCCCTTCCATGAGAATTGGATATTAAAGTCAAGATCTGTGGCACCTACATTGTTCCTGCTAATGGGATGGTGCTGACTGGGCTGCCCTTGACCCAGTCCTACTGTGTTCATCTGCAGGGCTGAGCCATGCTCCCCACACAACCTGGGCTCACCTAGGGGGTTTGTCAGCCTCCCTGTGACAGTACCTGAGCATTCCAACTTGAATGAGAGAGCTGTCCCTCTGGTTTCTCAGGTGGACACACACATCCATGCTGCAGCCTGCATGAACCAGAACCATCTTCTGCGTTTCATCAAGAACTCGTACTGTGTGGATGCTGACCGTATAGTTTACGATGCCACAGGCAAACAGCTCACCCTGAAACAGCTTTTCAAGAAGCTCAATATGCACCCCTACGACCTGACAGTGGATTCCCTGGATGTCCATGCTGTAAGTAGTAGGACATTTACTGTAGGACCACTTTTTTTGTGACTGTCATCCACCTCTGTAAGCATGGCTTTTCCCATTCCTGTGTACCCATGTCATGTTGTGCAACTTTGTGTTTGTGGCAGGATGCAGCAGCTCCTGGCTTTCTCATTTTTGATTGTGCCCCCACTCAGCAGTTGTACTTGGTCCCAGTGTGTCTGTGTGTGTTGTATTTGCCCCTGATCCTCCCTCCCCCAGGGCCGGCAGACATTTCAGCGCTTTGACAAATTCAATGACAAGTACAACCCTGTGGGTGCCAGCGAGCTGCGTGACCTCTACCTGAAGACAGACAATGCAATCAATGGCGAGTACTTTGCTACCATCATCAAGGTGAGAACACAGGGGAGGAGAGATCTGTTCATCTGTGGTGCTGTTGTGCCCAGGGGCTAGAGGGCCTCTGTGCAACTGTCTGTTCTGGTTGCAGGAGGTTGGCTCTGATCTGGAGAATGCCAAGTACCAGTATGCCGAACCTCGTCTCTCAATCTATGGGCGATCAGCTGAGGAGTGGCAGAAGCTTGCCACCTGGTTCAACAAACATCGGATCTATTCCCCCAACATGAAGTGGATGATCCAAGTACCCAGGATTTAGTATGTGCTGTGGGTCTGGGAGAGCACTGTGCCTTATAGTGCACTGTGCCTCATTTTTTATTCTGATGAGATTATGGGGACAGTGGACTGTGTTGTTCCTCTAGTAGAAGCTAATCCCCATCTCTGTCCATAGTGATGTGTTCAGGTCTAAGAATTTCCTCCCACACTTTGGGAAGATGCTGGAAAATATATTTATTCCTGTGTTTGAGGCAACTATCAATCCTCAAGCCCACAAAGAGCTGAGTGTCCTTCTACGCAATGTAAGTATCACTTGATATGTTGTCATGGTGTGGTGACCACTCATGTTCCTCTTTGTGTACAAGAAATGGAGTATTTGCCCTGCCATGCTCTGGGATAGGGTGTGTGTCCAGAAGTGCTGTGAGGGGTCAGACTCCCTGAGATGGCTGCTGTGGGGCTGTGAGAAATGCTGCCTGTTCACCTTCTGGAGAAGTGGTTTGGTGTGAGTCCTTGATAGAGCTTGGGGGTTTCTGAGGAGCAAGGTCTGCAGCCTTGCCACAGTCTCTGCTTTTGGGTTTGGCAGGGGTTCAGGCTACTGCTGGGCTATGGAAGGCTACAGTGGGCAGGACAAGCCAGTCTGCCTGGGCATGATGAGGTGCACATCTTTGAGATGCAGCTTTTTTGTTACTTTGTCAAACAGATCACTGGATTTGACAGCGTGGATGATGAATCAAAGCACAGTGGACACATGTTCTGCACTAAAAGCCCAAAGCCAGAGCAGTGGACTTCTCAGAAGAACCCATCCTACACCTACTATTTATACTACATGTATGCCAACATCCTAGTGCTCAACAACCTACGCAGGTGAGGCCCAGGATTTGTTAAGGGACCTGTGATGGGCTGTCAGAAGGGGGTTTGCTTCATGATCTGTCTCAGGTCTTTGTTGGTGTGGAAGAAGTGGGGCCCTCCTTGCTCTGCCACTAGTGTAGTTTGGCACTTCATGTACCAGAGCAATCCAAATGCTCCTTGGTAGGAAGTGCAGGATTTAGGATTCCAGGGAGGCATCTACTGCATGCACAGAGGAGAAAAGAGAACAAGAAATGTGTTCCTAGGTCAAGCTGGATTATTGGGGATCACTGGTGGGTGCAGAGCTGGACCTGAAGTCATGGAATCTTGCATCATGTGCTAGCTAACCCTGTACTTTGCCTGCTCTGAGTCCTCCTTCTTTGTGCCTAGGCAGCGTGGAATGAACACGTTCCTCTTCCGCCCACACTGTGGAGAAGCTGGGGCCATCACACATCTCCTTACAGCTTTTATGACAGCAGATAATATCTCCCATGGTCTGAACCTCAAGCAGGTAATAGGAGTGGTCTGCCCCAGAGCAGCCAAAGGGTGGCAGAGGAGGAGAACATGTTCACAGCTGGCCTCCACTGTAGCTGTTAATTGTGCCTCTGCTCTAGGCTGACATGAACAGCCTGGTGTCAGGCGGGTATCACAGTAGCCTCTGAGTTTATCCAGGAATGTTTGGGGATGTAGTTGAAAAACATTCAGACTTCAGGAGTTCAGCCTCACTATCACTACATAGGTCTGTTATCACTGGAGCCAGCAGAGTTCTGAAATCAGACAGGTTTGGACAGACACTTGGCCTCTTGTGTTCCATGTGGGCCCTGGAGTACTGCTAGCTTGCCCAGCTATTTTCTTGCACACATGAGCTCTGTGCACCAGGTGTCTTGGCTAGGACACTGGGTTGATCTGAGGAGTGACCCAGAGAGATGGAGACTTTATCCCTGACAACTTTGCTTATCTTTGCAGAGCCCAGTGTTGCAGTATCTGTACTTCCTTGCCCGAATTCCCATTGCTATGTCCCCGCTCAGCAACAACAGCCTCTTCCTGGAGTATGCAAAGAATCCATTCCTTGACTTCCACCAGAAGGGCCTCATGTTGTCTCTTTCTACAGATGACCCCATGCAGTTTCATTACACCAAGGTACGGTGCAAGCTCATCACCTGCTGTCAAAGCACTGAGGTGGGACTGTGTGTGCCTCGTATTTCAGGGAAGCCAGCAGCATTTGTAGAGGGCTCAGCATTCTGGGTCATCTCTGGGACAGCACTTCCAGCACAGGCTGTACCACAGAAGCTGCTGGCTTCTAACACAGCCTGTGGCTCTAGGAACCCCTGATGGAGGAGTATGCCATTGCTGCCCAGGTCTTCAAGCTCAGCACCTGTGACATGTGTGAAATTGCCAGAAACAGTGTCCTGCAGTGTGGCATGTCCCATGAGGTGGGTGTGCTGGGTCCTGCCAGGGCAGCAGCTGTGCCTGTGTGCTCAGGGCTCTGGGCGAGGCCTCGAGGCAGCCCGGCACAGCCAGCGCTTCCTCCGGGTGCTGCCCGGGGGTCTCCGGAGTCTTCACCGCTGCTCTGGTCTGTGGCAGGAGAAAGTCAAGATCCTGGGCGAAAACTACCAGGAGGAGGGGCCCCAAGGCAACGACATCCGGAAGACAAACGTGGCGCAGATCCGCGTGGCCTATCGCTACGAGACCTGGTGCTACGAACTCAATCTCATCGCTGAGGGACTCAAAACCGACTAGCAGTGCGGCAGAGCTCCGGGGCCTGCGCTGCGGATGGCAGCAGCGCCCGGGCAGCGGGGCCGGAGCCGCTTGGGCCTGGGGTGACCGGGTGGAGGGGGTGTCTCCGGGTCGGGTCGTGGCGGCCGCGCAGTAAAAGCGTCTGTGAGAGCAACGTGCCCCCGGGCCAGGCCCCGCCTGAGTGACCGCAGCGCCAGACACGGGGCGGAGCGGGACCGGGAGCGTCGTGCGAGGTGGGGCGGGTCTGGGCGGGTCCGGGCGGGTCTCCCGGGACCGTCACACGGGCGTCGGGGACGCAGCGCGGCCGGGGGTGACTTTGGGACTTCCCACGAGGACGAGGCTGAGCTTGGGGCTCCTGGAGGGGCCCGGTGCTGCTGGGGAGCCCGGTACTGCCCTGCTTCCGCGATCCGGTAAGGAGGCGCTGCGGAGGCGTTTCCCGGCTCTGTGCGAGGGGGCGAGCGGTGCCGCGGGGCTCTCGGGCGCCTGTGGCGAAGCGGGCAGCCGGTGGGATGGAGCAGCCGCCCGCCTCCCG
>JAAWXA010000047.1:3595483-3711382 GCA_038090715.1 Florisuga fusca | reverse complement strand
GGCCCTGTGCCCGCTGGGGCGGGAGGCGGGCGGCTGCTCCATCCCACCGGCTGCCCGCGGTGAGTCACCGGCCTGGGGTGCTGCCACCGTCCCGCCTGCCCGGCCCGGAGAGAAGGCGCAGGGGGGTCTGGTGGGTGCGCGCAGATGCCGGCAAGAAGAGGGCCGGTTGACCCTGCCAGGTTCTGCCCAGCGACGGGACCTGAGGCCGTGGGCACAGAGTGACACACGGGAGATTCCCCCCTGACAGTCAGGAAACGCTTTTTCGCTCTGAGGGTGACTGAGCACCTGGACATGATCCTGGGTAACCAGCTGCAGGGGCTTCTCGTGGGTGGGCTTGACTTCTTCATTTTAATCTCCAGCAGCAGGGACAGCTTTCTCTCCTTGAACATGTAGCCTCAGGAAATGGAATTTTCTTGAGACTTGTCATGGAAAATACTTGGTGTACTCCCTGGCTTTCAGAACTAGAAGAAGAGTCAGGCCTGCTTTCTCTGAGAAGGGACCTAACTGGACAGATGAGCAGGGCTACTCGGGCTGCTCTGTGCAGTGGTTTGTTTGCCCTGGTGGATGCTGCAGGTGGATGTTCTGCTAGACTGCTGGTCTCAGCCTTGGGGAGCTGATAGCTGGGGTCCTCAAAGGAAACTGCCAGGGCTGTTGGGAAACAAGGGAGGCTTTGGTGCTGTCTGTGAGCTTGCTGTCAGCGTGGGGCAGTGTGTCCTCCATGAATGCATAAACTGGTATTGGAGTGTTCAGTTCTGTGCATAAACCCATCGCTTCACACTGTGAGGCCCTTCGGGGGCCTGTCTCTGTGCTGCATCCAGTGGTCCTGAGTTTGAAGACCTGGCAGGGAGTAAAGGTGCCTGGTCTGAAGCTGTAGTAGCTGAGAAGAGGCTGTTTCACCCTTGGCTTTTCCCATCAGAGCTTTTGCTTCTCTGCCAGATGGTTCTTCAGGTCCCCAGGAGTGGCCTTGAGCTCTATTGCTGTGGAGAAGTCATAGTGGCACAGGAAAGGGGAAAGTTGCTTTCCTGTCTGCTAATCAGAGCTATGCAGGCAGGGGCTGAGGAAGGATGGCTCTGCTCTGGCTCAGGATCTGTTGGAAACTCTGCCTATTAATAGGAGTGGGCAGGTGCCCTGGCTGCCTGGAGCAGCCTGGCTGTACAGCAGAGCGTCTGGCATGGTGTCCGGTGGTACCCTGGAGGCTGCTTTGTGTCTTCTCTGTCATTCTCAACCTATTCTGCTGTCTCCCTGCTCTGTGAGTGGATCAGCAGCTCTCTTCTGTGTGCTCATCCCCTGCCTGCACCTTGCAGCTGGCCAGAGTGGGGAGAGGTGCTGTGCTGGAGCTGCAGCCCCAGCTGCACAGGGGCAGCTTCACCTCGCTGCCCTGCATGGGCACAACGGAGCAGCAGAAGGGCTGGATGAGAGCTCTCCTGCAGACAGGCCACACTGCCATATTCCTGTGCCATTAAATAATTTCCTTGAGTTTGGGCCCTTGGGATCCCTGGCTCTCCATTGTTTCTGTTGTGTTTTGTTTGGTTTTTAATCCAGTGAGGCCTCTTCTTTCTTTGTGAGCCCTCCCAGATGTGTACTACAGAAACAGGCTTTGTGGGGAGTGTGCCCTGGAAGCCAGTTTTTAACATGTGATGTGGGGAGGGATGTTCTTCTGCAACAGCCAGAGAGCAGCTGGGAGTTCCTGCTCATCTGGTGGCTGGAGTGCAGCTGATGGGTCTTGTCTTCTTTTTGTCTGCAGGTTGTGCTAGCAGGCAGTCCTTGCAGAGCGGACACCACTGGGTGCTTTGGAGTCTTATGCCAGCTTGATGTGTGCAGGACACAGGTGGACCTGGATGCAGCTGGAGATGGAGTGTTTGTAAGCACATTGTCACTTGCCATGCACCCAACAGGGCCAGCAGACAGCAGCTTCTCCCGCTCGGCTGTGCAGACCCTCTCCCGCAGCCACTGCCGCAACATCAAACAGAAGATATCCCAGTGGGAGGGGAGGACACAAGGGTGCTCCAGCAAGGAGAAGCAGCAGCTGAAGGACTTTGGGGTAAAGTATGATCCCAGGTGCAATGCTCTACCCAAAGTGAAGCCAGAACACACAGAGAAGGGCAGAAAGAATGGGTCCAAAGATCCAAAGAGCCTGGGTTTGGACTTCAGGGAAGATGCACAGACCTGCTTGCAGACTGATGACTGTGATGATGTCAAGCCCTGTACATGCAGCCCAGCTTCCCAAGCCAAGGAGAAAGGAGAGTGCCAAGCAGGCTCTTTGGAACCAGGGGCACCACTGCCCCCAGAGAACTTCTATACCTCTCAAGCTCCATGGGGGAGAGCAATTCCCCTTCTGACTGGCGAAGCCCCACCAGTTCCCTCAACCCCTCAGATGAAGTGTAGGAGCTGTGGCTCCACAGAAAGAGAACTTAAAGGAGTGGACTCTCTCTGCAGGACAGAGAGGAACTTGAAAAACATTTACTTTGAGGCTGAGGGGCAAGAGGAGGAACCAGCTTCTGTCCCACCACCCAAGCCCCGTAGGACCTTCCGCTATCTTGCAGAAAAGGGTACTAGTAGCTGTAGCAATGGAAGCACTACCAGGGAAGCTCCCCTGCAAAAGCAGCATGGAGGAGACATGTTGTCATCCTCCAACAATCCTGAGAAGAGAACAGTCAGCAGGAGAATCAAAGGCAGAGCTCAGAGGTACATAAAGTCATCTCTTGTGTCTGAAATGTGTTTCCTTAAATCAGTTTCTTGGTGGGTTTGAACAGCTTGCTTGCCATGATATCCTTGTGGAGGTGGTAGTACTGATGATGCCGCTGTTGATGGAGAGAGGATATTTCTGGATAAAAGTATCCCTTTTCCAGCTTTGTATATACACTGTTTTTGCTGATGAAAGTCTTGCAAAGAAGGATAAAAGTTGCAAAGAGATGTCAGTCCCAAACCTTAAAACGGAGATGAGTGACAATAAGCTGGCCCAAGGGAGAGTGCTGTCTCCATCTTGTCCTGAGCTTCTCCTGAGCTGCAATTTGCGTGTTACAGAATAGCTATCTCTTGGGACAGTATGGATGCTTAGTGTTCCAGCTATCCTATGAGCAAAAGATTCTCTTGTTGCTTAAAGCTGGTGTCTGTCAGCTGGGGGTACCCCTGTTACAGTAGGTTTGGCTATTCTTCCCTCTTTCCTGTAGGTAGGCCCCTGTTATAGAGTAAAAAACCTCTCAGTAGCTTGATGCTAGCTCTGCTTGCAGCTGAGTTGCTTTGGGCAGCTGTGCTAGAGGGTGGTGTGAACATTACAGGTGGAGATGTGGCTAAGAGTCCTGAAACCTTCTGTCACTGGGGCAAAGCATGCAACAACAAATTTCCTGATGATAGGCTAAACCACTCCCAGCTCCTTTGTGACCTCCGTATTGTAATTTTTAAATAGAGACCAAGTGTATGAAAATATAAACTCACAAATGCCTTAATGCCCTTAGCAAGAACAGTAGTAGAGGTTGAGTAGAAAGCAGTGCCCTAATTCTGAGTACTGCTGCAAGAGCTATGTCTGCAAAATATGTTTTGGGTTCTTGCCTCTGCGACAGGATGGGACTCACCATACCTGCTTGGAGTGTGCTTGGCCATGGAGCCTCCAGCTTCATTTGTAGTTTAACAATCTCCTAGAGTAAAGTGAGTAGGACTCGCTTGGTGTGCTGGCTTTTGCTGGGATAGAGTTAGTTTTCTTCATAGTAGCTTGTGAGCTGCTGTTTTGGATTTGCCATGAAAATAGTATTGATAACACACCAGTGTTTTTACAGGAGCCAAGGCTTTTTCTGCTTCTTGCACCACCCCATCAGTGAGCACATGGGGGGCACAAGGAGCTGGGAGGGGCAGCTGATGCCAGCTGTCGAAATCAATATCCCAGACTGCATGATGTCATGCATGGCACTAAAAACTGGGGAAAGAAGGAGGAAGGCAGGGGGGCATTTGTCTTCCCAAGTCACCATTACATGTGACAGAGCTGCTTTCCTGGAGATGGCTGAGCACCTGTCTGCCCATGGGAAGTGATGAATGAATCCCTTGTTTGGCTTTGCTTGTGTGTGCAGCTTTTGGTTTGCATGTTAAACTGTCTTTACCTTGACCACTGCATTTTCTCACTTTTACCCTTCTGGTTCTCTTCCCCATTCCCCTTGGGGCAGTGAGAGGCTGGGGTTAAATCTCAACATTTGGAATTCAGAGTCCAGAGTGGATCATTCATATGCTTGATGGCCCCAAGGAGGACCATACTCTGTGTGGACTGGAGGCAGCAACTCAGTGGTACATGTAGGTGCCTTTAGAAGAAGTTACACTGGTTTTCCTCTAGGAAATCTTTTGAGTTTGAGGACATCCAGGGCTTCCGCAATCAGATGGCAACCAGCAACTCCCACAGACTGCGAGAAGAGACAAATGGCACCACAGGATCCAGGCTCATCTACACACAGTCAGAAGACAACATCTACGAGGACATTATCTGTATGTGCCTGTGCTTCTGGGGGATGCACTTACTTTATATCAGGGCAGCAGATTTGCTGGGGAGGGAGGAATGAAGAAGAGAATACACTGAAGCCCTTTCCAGCTCTGTGACTTTTCAGGTCCTCCCCATCTGAGGTTCTTTGTTGATGCTGTAACTATCTGCATGTGAACAGCCCGATTTCAGATGTCTTGGAAAGCCCCTAGAGTTGGCTTGTGCTAAACTGATTTCTACATTAGCTCTTCAAATGTTTTGTTCAAGTGCTGCACAAAGATCAGTGTGAACACTGACAAAATCAGCTGCTTTGCAATAGTGCTACTTTCTCTGCAGTTGTAGAAATGTTTTGTTTTGCTGTGTCTGTGTACAGTTTGCCAAGTTGATGGTACTGGGTTAGAAGGATCTTTGAGTGGAGGGAACTTAATCCATTTTAAAACAGTCCCTCTCTGACTCTGTTAAAGCCTGGCAGATAATTGTGCACACTCTCTGCTTACATCCCATGCAAGAATGCTTCATCTCCTTTCAGAAAACCTCCATCTAATGCTTTTTCCAGGTCCTGCAAAAGAGAACCACTATGAAGATATTAGAGCACTGCCTTTGCCCCTGTGGAAAATCCCATCTGTCTGGAAGCTGCCGCCCTCCCAGAGCACCAGTAGGGCTCCCAAGGTAGGGTGAGGGGACAGAACTGTCACACTCTTACAGAGAGTCATCCTCCCAGGAGCCCTATCTTTGTGCTCTGTTTGTCTTTATTTTTTACTGTTTGTTATTAGTGTAAATGCTGGTGAACAGTCCTGGCAGTGGCAGATGATTTGGCTGCTAAGGAGCAAAAAAGAAGGAACAAGAGAGTGTTGTTGGTGAAATGCTTGAGTATGTTAGGGTGGGGAACTTGGTATAACAGGCTTCAGTAATTTTGTCATTTGTAATGTGGCTCTTTTGACTCTGAGCTTGGGCTAAAACTTAACCATCTCTTCTGATTCTGTTTTCTAGCCTCCCCCTAAACCTCCCTTCCTCAGTTTAAAGACTCTTGAGCTTAAGCCCTCCCAGACAAGTTTTCAAAGGAAGATGATGAAGGACACTACCCTGCCAGTCACACTGACTGAGTGGAAGCTGTTCCGAGCAGTAGAGGCTGCTAGCAGGAGAAAGAACTTGCCTGGGGTGAGATTCAAGCATGAAACATTCCTTCTTGCATGGTATTTCAAACTCTTGCTGCTTTATTTAGCACCTTCTAAGTGCTTTTTGAGTGGTCAGGCAGGAGTGTGTCTGGCAGGTGGATGCTAGTTAACACTGCTATGTGTGTAGACAAGTGTCCCTGCTTGAACCATTTCACCTCCCCCGAGTAGCAGGGCAGATATTGGGCTGTCAAAACCAGAGTGCCAGTTCTGGCTGGGGTGACAATGGTTTTATTGGCCAAGAATCTGCAAACAGAGTACTAGGTGTGGACTGGAAGGTCAGTGCTGTGTGTGAATGCCAGCTCTTCTTCATGCTTTTTCATTTAAACCTTATTCCCAGTGCTTCCATGCAGTGTGGTGGTGCAGGGCTTGTGCTGAACACAGTGCAGGAACACATGGAACCTCTCTGAGCCAGAGGTCCAGCTCCATGCCACTGTGTGTCCCTTGCTGCTGATGACTTCTCAGACTTGCTGTGGGTCTTGGGTTGTCAGGTGGCTGAAAGTGTGGGGCTGCTGTGGGAAGCTGGCACATTCATTTGGAGTTCATGACTTGCTCTTGCAGCTCTTTCCTAGCCTAAAGGCAAAGAGCAGCTTTTAGCTGATGCATGTGATAAGCACATTTCACAAAACCTATGTGCAAAGATACACTTCCTAGGCCAGAGTAGTGGGAAAGGCTTTTAACAACAGAGGACTCAGCTGTAATTCTCATTTGATGCACTGGGAATCTTTCTAGGTACTGGTATTGCTTACCAGCTCATGTCCCTCAGTGACAAAATGCAGCATGTGCTCTAGAAGGAAGATGCAGCAGCTGCTGCAGTGGTACTTTGTACACAGGAATCAAATTCCAGTTGTGGTTGTGGCAACAGCTTATCTTTGCCATGGTAAATGTATTTAACTTCTGCAGTTCTTTATTTCTTGTGGAAATGTGATGTATTTCCCCAAATTGCAAAAAAACCGCTCAGGTAGAGTTGGGCAGCTGGAAATTGTTTTCAATGTTAAGTATTTTAGAAAAACAAGCAGCTCCAGTTTTGTTTTGTTTTTTTTTACAGTTTTTAAACAAACTGTGGCCTGATGTAAAATCAGGAGGGTGATGGCAAGATTATAAAAATGCTGTTGTGGAAAGTATCTTTCATTTGGAGAGGAAAAATAAAACATTCTCCAAAAGAAAACCTGTTCCAAAAATCTGGTAACAATTTACATGCAGGAAGAATGCTTTACTCTTTTTGCTTATAAGGAACTGAGCCAAGATTGCTTGAGCGATTGAGAAAAGAACTGAAGTCTAAAAAGAAAAAAACATAATGCTTAAGAGTCACATAGCTGCCTTAAACACACCCAGTATCTTCCACTGGTGACTCAACTGCACAAAAATCAGAACAGAAATGGAAGTCCTCTAGCCAGTGCTGGATGGTAGAGGGCAAAGAAGGCAGATTTTGCAGAAGAAGCAGTGCTTCCTGCTGCAGGCTGTTTTCTGCCTTTCAGCTTCATCTTGCTGGGAGAACTATCTAACCCAGAAAATGGGGAGAAACAGATCTGAAAAGGAGAAGAGCCTATGTATAGTCTTCTGAGTTGTGGATAAAGGCTTGAGCTGAAAAACAGGTTCTCTTGCTGAATATCTTCCTTTTTATGCAATATTTGTGGTGACAAATGGCTGAGCTCCACCCTCCTACATTCAGTGGGAGATTTTAATGAATTCTTAACTGGAGACAAGAATGAACTTGACCTGCTCACTGCATTGAGCATAAATCCCTCTTCATGATGAAGTGATAGCTGTCTTGGACGTGTGAAATCAAGGGGTGACCTGCAGCATTGTACCTGGCAGCTGTGGAGAGTGGCAGGGGTAACAGAGGGCATCAGGACTTGGGTGTCAGAGCCTTTCCCAAGTGGTGTGGTGCTAGATGAGTTGGCTGCAGTCCTGTTGGCACCTGGACCCCTACATTAACCTCTGCTTCTGCTTTGGGTTCCAGCTGGTACTAAAGATACGAGACATCTTTGATTCTAAGCGTGGAAAAAAGAGGGTGAAGTTGCTCAGTCCTGCTGGGAGAGAAGCATCTCCAATGAAAGGTAAGGAGGTCTCTGGCACCCTTCTCTCTGCTGAAAATCTCTTGATCAGCACAGCCCTGTCCATTGCAGGGCTCTGTCATTGCCAGGCACCACCACCTCCCACAGCTCCTGACTCAGCACTGCTAAACTTCCTGCCTGGGAGCTGGAATTGTTGAACTTCCAGCAGCACTAGGATTGGGAACACTTGCATAACCCGAGTTTAAAAATGTCACAAAATGGGAGATTCTGCTATGATCTGAGTGTGAAGAGCTGGGCTAGTGCTTATAGTGGTGCCTTTTCTAAACATCAGAACAAACCCCCAAACTCCCAACAAAACCACTTGACACAAGATCTACTTCTGAGTAGTCCACTCGTCACTTTTGTGCCTCTGAAGTGATATTCTTCCATTCTTCTGGTTTTGTAGCTGTGGTATGCTCTTTATTTCTAGTATATTCTGTTCAGCAACTCGGTTAACTTTTATTGCAACATCAAATAACCAGGTGATGTACTTGAAACAGTGACTTGATATCAGTTCCACTTCTTGAAATTTACTCTTGTAGCACATTTTCCTGTCTGGCTGTTCTTTGCTGATGCATTGAGCAGGATGGGTGAGCAGCCCTGAGTGGTGATGGTCTGATGAGTCTAGAGTTCTCTCTCTTTCCCAACTTTGGGTGTTGCCCTTCTTCCTTCTGCATGGCTAATAAGTGAAAACTATGTGTATTTCAGGTGAAACCAGTGGGAATGAAAGTGATGCAGAAAATCAGCCAAAAAGTGAGTGAATCCCAGGGCCTGGTCCTGTTTCAGTAGCACTGTGCATTTGGCTAAGGCTCTGATGGAATAAGCACACTGACTACTTGTGGCTTCTGCCAAGGTGGAGAAGGGGAGCATCTAAAAGGCAGCATGGCTAAGGCTAGGAGCTGTTGCTGTGACAAATCCACCTCCATTTCTGCCACTTCTCCTGAACTCTCAAGGTTTAATACCATTAATCTGCCAGTTGCTAGAATTAGATTAATTTTAGGTTGGAAGAGTCATGCTTAACTAAAATAGGTCTTGAAGGAGACTGTGCCTGGATCATCTTTGCTGCTAACAGTTGAGGTTATTTTCCCCGTGCTTCCTCCCCTTGGTTGTGTTTTATATGTTTAATGTTGTGAAATGCCCTTTCCTCTGGGGAGAGGAAAGTACTTGATTACTGGTATAGTTCCACAGTCCTGAGTCTGATTGTAGTGAACTACAGATTTGGAACCCAACTTGGTTTTAGCTGGTGTGGCCTTAACTTGAAAAACAGTGAAGTTCCACTTTTTTGTATTAAGGAAAGAAATGGAGAGTGGAGAGTCTCTGCAGAAATACAGGGACTGACTCACTGCCTGATTTAAGAGTTTTTTCCGAAGTGCCCAGAATGTGTCATGGTGCCTGGGCCACAGGAATTTCTTACATCAGAGTGCTGTGCCTGTGCTTGTGAGTCTGTACTGCCTGTCAGGACATCCCAGCCTGAAGGTTTCTTGGCCAGGAAACCGGCTCTGCCTCTCCTGAATGCCCTACGAGCTGTCTGAGCCCTGGCAGCTACTCAGCTGGTGGAGCTGGTCTGCTTCTCACAGCTGGGCTTTCCTCCTCAGTGCCACGGTGTGTCACTGAAGTGTGGAAGAAAGGTCTGGACAGCAGGAGATGCTGTCTGTCTTGTGGAGCTGTGGCAAGGCTGGCACTGCCCTGCCTGTAGCAGCTCTGTGCTCCAGGAGCTGCTGTGGGCATCCAGGCACCCATCACCTTTTTCCCTTCTGGAAGCAGTGATGAGTCCTCTTCTGTGACTTGCAGGTGTGTGGCAGTGGTAGCCACAGGCTGGGTTTGTGTTTGTTCTTTTCTTCAGGTCAACACAGGCACCTGCTGCAGGTACAGTCAGCCTCCAAGAGGAACCCCCACTACCAGACTCTGGAGAGGGATTTGATAGAGCTCCAGGAACAGCAGCTGTTTGAGCTCTTTGTGGTGGTGTCACTGCACAAGAAGGCATCAGAGGTGGCGTACACACCACAGATCATACAGCAGTTTCCCAGCAAGGTAGGGGCTGCATCCTAACGTGCCCACAAGACATGCTCAGCAGCTGGGTGTTTCCTCTTGCTGTGTGTATCACTTCCTAATCTGGCTGGAGTAGCTACTGGTTAGGATACAGGCTTGGAGTGTGAAGCACCTTGCTCTGTTAAATTGGGTCATTGTTGAATATCTTTCTTGATAATGAGTTTACTGGTTTACTGTCTTTTTTTGGAACTAGGAAGGCTCCTGCTCTAATTCTGATTGCCTGGAAACACCAACAAGCCATACTGTATTGTGATACACTGCTGAGACAGCCTGCAGGGGAGGAAAGGGAGTATAGTGCTCTGTTCCCAAAGCCGGCACGACCTTGTTCTGTAGCCTGTGATTTAGAAACAGAATGAAGCAGTTTTACTGATGGTGTGGGGAAAACACAATGCCAGAGCTTTTATACTTGGTTATATTGTTCTGGGGAAAAAAGAAAACGGCAAAGCCCATGAGTAACAGCCCCCCACAAAGAGAGAACCATGGAAGTTAAAGCACTGTAAAGTGCTTTTTACAAGACAAGCTGTCATGCTGGTGTTTTGCAGAAAACATTGTCCAGTAACTATGGAGGTGTTCTGATTACAGATTTGTCTTCCTTCTAAAAATAGCCTTGCTTCCAAGTAATCTGTTTGCTCCCTCTTCTTTGGGCTTCAAGATTCTTCGAGAATCTGTTACTGTCAGAATATGTTCTCCTATACTTGAGCATTCTGGTGGTTCAGGCACTGAAGATACTGTCTCCCATTGATGTAAATGTTTCAGCTATGTATCACACTTCAGTGACTTCAAATGCATGTGTTACCCCTCCAGCCTGAACATCCCTTCAGACAGTCAAAGGATACTGAGGAGAGGCTAAAGGTCATTCCCAAATTCTGCTTTCCAGATCCCAAAGACTGGTTTCCTGCATCAGACCTTAAAAGGTAAAGACTTGTTTTTGAATACTCGTGCCTGAAACAGGCGATGCTGAAAGCTTAGGCTTTTTCACTTCCATTTCCTGGACCAGAGGAATTGAATTTAACCTTGGCTGTTCTTCTGTTTCCCAGTGAAACATTTTCTTTCGTGTTGACGGGTGAGGATGGCAGCCGCTGGTTTGGGTACTGCAAAAAGCTCCTGGTAAGCATCTGTGTATTGGGTGTGGTGTAGAGACTGCACTGATAACTGCACAGCTGAGTGTGGATGTGAATCAGCAGCAGTGTCCCATGTGGGTTACACCGTGCCTGTGCTGCTGCTGGGGTCACCCCCTTGAATGCCAGGGGGAGGGACAGAGGAGCAGGATGGTGCCCAGCAATGCAATGAAATGGGTTGTGGGTGTGAAAAAGCTCCTGGAACTCCGGGAACAGGAATTCCTCAGGGGTCTTTTAAGTCAGAAGTGTAGAGGGAATGACAGCAGAAGAGAATTCTGTGAATCAGCTACAGTGCAGGTGCTAGGTTCTTTACTGTGCATCCCTGCTCCCAGCATAACTGCTCTTGTTGCCTTTCAGCCAGAAGGGAAAGGGAAGCGTCTTCCTGAGGTCTACTGCATCATCAGCCGCCTGGGCTGCTTCAACCTCTTCTCCAAGGTGAAGTGGGGAAAGCCTGTTCCTTCTTACTGGGCTTGGGTATCTGACAGCCTCCAGCCTCCAGAAAGTAACTGGATGCTTCTGTCCAGATTCTCTGGGGAAAAGGTTGGGGTGTTGCTCTTTTTACTCCTCTAGCTGTGAGAATTTGATCTCCACATGTAAGACGTTTCCTGAAATAGCAGGAGACTGCACTGGAGAATAGAGAGTTGTCCTCACAGGTTCCCAGGTGACTGCCCAGATATTTGGGAGATTTCACAGGGATCCCAAGTGAGGGGGGAGAGGGCTGAGAGCCTGTGTTGGATCCTTCACATGTGGCTGTGGCACACGATGCTCTAGCAGAAGTTTGCATCTCCTCTGGCTCACCAGCAGACATTGAACCAATGTCTGATGTATTTTCTTGCAGATTTTAGATGAAGTGGAGAAGCGGCGAGAGATGTCCCCAGCCCTAGTGCACCCGTTCATGCGCAGTGTGATGGAGGCACCTTTCCCTGCTCCTGGGCACACCATCACTGTCAGAAGCTTCCTGCCAGGTGCAGGACATGAGGTAACGGGCACCAGGGCTGGCTCCTCTGTGTCTGTGAGGTCTCAGGGGCAGAGAGGCACTGTGCAAACTGCACTGCAGGGTGCTGCTGCCTGTAAATAACTAGTCTCAAGGTAATGTCCTGACGTTGGAAGGCAAGCTGTTGCAGAAACTGATTTCCTGATGAGCCATCTGCTGTAGAAGTGACTCCCTGCTTTTCCAGGGTGTCCTGTACCAACTCCTCTGGCTGTGGGGTTCCACATGTGAGGAGCCACCAGCTCTGTTCCCCAGCCAGGCTGTCTCTTGCCTGGCCTGGCTGCACTGTGGCTTTCTTCTCCAGCAGCCTGCCTCTGCTTGCCTCTCAGGTGATGGAACTCCGCCGTCCATTGGATTCTCGACTTGAGCACGTTGACTTTGAGTGCCTGTTTAAATGTCTGAGTGTCTCCCACATGATTCGAGTCTTTGCTTCCCTCCTGCTGGAAAGGAGGGTGATATTTGTTGCTGACAACTTAAGGTAAATATTGATCTTTATGATATTTAAGGTCCCTTACAACCCAAACTGGTCTGTGATTCATTCCATGAGTCTGAGTGACTAGCTTTTTCTGGAGGGATATTATTTTTTCTTTTGCATTTGTGCCTGTTTCATGTGCAAGCTTGTCCAACTTCTTGTAATTAGTTAAATTTAGAAGCTTTTTGCAGACTTTGCACATAACATGTTCATGCATAGAATTTGTAGTATGCTGTTCATCCAAGAGGAGGTGAGGGAAAGTTTCCTGTTCCTGTTCATTCTGGGTTTATTCTATTCCTGGCTCCCCATAACTGACTGCAAAGGACTGAATGCATGGGGCTTCAGATGATGCATAAACAACGTTATATGAATTACATGTTCCCTGAGCACTTGCAGCCTGTGTCTGTAGCTAAGTACTGAACAAGACATTGACAGTCTGTGCTTCTCTTACCTTTCTAGCACTCTGTCTAAATGTGGCCATGCTGCAGTTGCAATGCTTTATCCCTTCACTTGGCAACACACCTACATACCAGTCCTGCCATCTTCTATGATTGATATTGTGTGCTCTCCGACCCCATTCTTAATTGGCATTCTCTCCTGCTCCTTACCACACCTCCAGGACCTGCCCATAGAAGAGGTGAGAACTGGATGAGATGATGTCTGTTTTGTGAAGCTGACATCTCTGGAACAATCTCTGGATTCTGTCTTAATGTAAACTCTTAAACCTTTCTGAGGCAGTTGGTGAACTTGCCAGATATGTGTCAGGGTGTTCTAAAGAATATTCACCACTCTTGCAGACACACTGCAGTTACACAGAACATGTGTTTTGTGTGTGACATGTCTTGCCACTGGGATCTTTTTTTTTTTTTTTTTTTTTTTTAAAAAAAAGTGGTTTTTTTCTGTACAGCAACATATCTGGTTATGACTGAGTGTGTTTTGTACATCTTTCCCCAGGTCCTGATTGTTGATCTTTGTGCTGACAAATTCTTGCAAGAGGTGAGTGGAATAACAATACCAGTGACTTGTCATTATATGCCAGGAAAAGGCATCAATGAAAGCAAGAAATGAGCGAGTATTTCTGGTGTGTTCACAGTTGAAAAGCTTCTACTGATGACAGATAGAACACAAAAATGCTTTTGTGTCCATTTTGCTCTTTAGGTGTCAGATGAAGATGACATCCTGCCTCATAAACTCCAGGCTGCACTTGTACAGATCTTGGAAGGGCGAAGTGAGATCTTGTCACACGAGCAGAGTGACACACAAGGTACTTCTATGGAAAAGTGTTTTTACATCAGCAAATCTCTACAGCTTCTGTGTAGTTTATATTAAAATGAGTGAATGGAAATCAACAGTAGGAAGCGACATGCTTTAACTACTGGAAAAGCTCTAGAAGGGAACCTGTCTCAGATGCAGCAGAAAGTTGACACGGCAGAGAAATCTTAATATTTGAGCTGTGACTTCTTTGTTACCAAACATCTGAAATTTCATGGTCTGAGTCAGTCATCTTAAAGTGTAATGGCTGCTC
Organism: Florisuga fusca; assembly: GCA_038090715.1. Classification (NCBI taxonomy): domain Eukaryota; kingdom Metazoa; phylum Chordata; class Aves; order Apodiformes; family Trochilidae; genus Florisuga; species Florisuga fusca. The sequence goes on along the minus strand of JAAWXA010000047.1, from coordinate 3,697,539 downwards.
CTCTTTTAGAAGAGGAGTGTGTAGAGGGAGACATCTCTGTTCTCTTCCCAGGTGACATGCCTCTGAACTCCCTGGTCTCTGAAGCTTTTGTGCAGTTCTTTGTGGAGATTGTTGGACACTACTCCCTGCACGTGAATGTCACAGAAAAGGGGGAGCGGGTGTTCCAGTGGGAACCATTCCGAAAATCTCACGTGTCGCGCAACGTGCGTCATTTCCTGCACTTCTTCATGGAAACACAGATGTTTGCAGGGTTTGTACAGGACAGAGAGCTAAGCAAGAACACGGTTAAAGGTGAGGTTTGACCTTATCTTCTTCTTTTACAAACTCACTTTTAAAGGATGAAGTTGTGTGAATTTGACTCTTAGGAAACCTTTTGTTCTGGCAAGTTATCCTGTTGGAGTTTTGGTGCATGTAATATCTGCACACCCTTCTCATTACTCAGCAGAACTCGCCTTACGAGGCAGAGGGTTTTTTTCAACACTTCTTTCTGGGCTTGATCCTTTAGCCTGCATTACATGTGTTATTTCCTTTTCACAGTCTCCTTGTTAATGATTGTGAGATGCCACATGCTAAATGGTAGAACAGCCCATCTACCCCAGTGATTCCATTTCTCTCCTTAGGTCTTTTTGAGGTCCGTGCCTTGGAATATTTGGAGAGTATTTCAGAGACAGAACCACCTGGGATGAACAAAATCCTCCGCAGTCTAGGTAAAGGGACACCCTTGCATTTTGTTGATTTTTTTTATTTTAGTAGGTTTAGCTATTGAACAAATTGCATGCAGACAGTGAGGCTTGTTCTTTGCCTTGAGTGCTTGTGTTCCTTTTGTTTACACGTTCCCCTTCAGGCATTATCAAACACTTTGTAAGATTTTTCTTTTATTTTTAAGATTTTGCATCATCAGATGAAGTTTGTGAAAGTCGCAGAGCTGTGTAAACTTGTTTCCCAGCTTTGCTCTTGGCTGACACCAGGGGTGCGGGGGTTTGGGCCAGCGTGGTTTCTGCCAGTAGCCGGTGGCTGACGGCCTCTGTCCTTGCTCCTTTTCCATAGGCAACAAAATGAAGTTTCTTCGGAAGCGATGAAGACCGATGTGGGCCGGGGGGTGTCCGCCTGCAGGGTGCGGGGAGTGTGCGGGGCGCGTGTGCGTCCGTCACCAAGAACCAGCGATGTCCCCAACGCGTGTCCGTGTCCGGCTCCTTCCTCGGGGGGCGGAGGGGGGGAACCGCCGGGGGCGGGGCCTATGAGGGGGCGGTNGGGCCGGGGAGGGGGCTGGGTGGCGGGTCTGCCTGCCTGACGCCCCGTGTGCGCTAGCCCGCGGCGCTGGTGGAGGAGGAGACGCGGCGGTACCGGCCCACCAAGAACTACCTCAGCTACCTGCCGGCCCACGACTACAGCGCCTTCGAGGTGAGGCGGACCCGTCCCCGGAGGCCCCGGCCGGTCTCCCCTGCCCCGGAGGCCCCGGCCGGCCTCCCCTGCCCTCCCGTTGCTCTCCCCGCAGACAGAGATCATGCGGAACGAGTTCGAGCGCCTGGCGGCCCGGCAGCCCCTCGAGCTGCTCAGCATGAAGAGGTGAGCCCAGGCGACCGGGTCCCCGCCAGCCCCATAGCCGGCCGCCGCCTCCCCCGCTCCTGAGGCCGGGCCGGGCCCCTTCCTGAGGCAGCGGACACCGCGTTGCAGGTACGAACTGCCGGCCCCTTCCTCTGGCCAGAAAAACGATATCACAGCGTGGCAGGAGTGCGTGAACAACTCCATGGCGCAGCTGGAGCATCAGGCCGTCCGCATCGAGAACCTGGAGCTGATGTCGCAGCACGGCTGTAACGCCTGGAAGGTGTACAACGAGTAAGGGCAGGGGCTGGGGGGCTGGGTGCAGTCTGTGCTCTTGGGAAGGAGGGAGGCCGGCAGGGGCTCCGTTAGCTCGCACAGATGTCAGGAAGCTGGTTGTGCTGGGGTCATGATAAATGAAGGAAACGATAATAAAATATAGTTACTGGTAATTTTAGAATTAAAATTAGAAGATGAGTGATAATGTGTTACATCATGCAGTAAGCTTGAAGATAAAACTTGATCAGCTAATAGAGATGATTTTATGATACTAAGAGCATGGGCTGGCCACAGTGATTCCATCTTAAAACTGCCTGTATTGAAAAAGGATTGTTTTGTTATTGTGTCATTCCCATGAGGAGCAGACGTGGCCCTGAGAACAAGCTGTCTGATGTAGAGTTAAGGTGGCTTGGTCTGTTCTCAGCTCCAGAGTTCAGTGACAGGTTAACTGGGTCTGCCCTGGCATGTTTTCCTGACACTGCTTGCATTCTGCTTTCAGACATCTGGTTCATATGATAGAACAAGCCCAGAAAGAGCTTCAGAAGTTGAGGTTAGTCATTTGTTTTTTCATAATGAAGTTGGAAGAAAAGTAAAACACATGCACACTCCCCATACAAAACCTGTGTAAATGCTGCTGCCCTGGTTGTAGGGAAAAAAAGACCTAATAATAATAATAATGAAATATGACCCTCCTCTCCCCCCATGGTTGCAGTCATAATGCCTGTTCCACTCTGTTTTTTTCTATTTAGAGACCAAAGTATTTTAAGTATTCTGCACTTTGCAGGTGCTTCACTGAATTACTGATTATTAGGAACGATTTAGCTGTTCATCTTTGCTTACCTGACTTTGTTTCCAGAGTGAGCAAAATATTTTCTCTGTTCTTTTCTTGTCCAGGAGCAGTAAGCTTGAATGTTTGAAATTTTGCTTCTTGTAGTATAATGGAAGGTTTTGGGTTTTTTTGTCCTGTGTTGTTGCTGGTTTGGTTTTGTTCTAGGTGTTTTTTTTAAATGTTTTTGAGATAATTTTTTAAAAATTTCTCTTAGGATTCTGTGTACTGTTCTTTGTCCATCTGTCTGTTGTAGCTGCCATCCTGGCTGCAGAAGTGATTTCTGGTAGTGCTTCTTAGGTGTGTTTTGAAATTAAGAGCAGATAATACAGATTTTAAAGGAGACAGAAAACAACAGATTTTTTTTTTTTTTTTCTCCCCAGGAAAAATATCCAAGATCTGAACTGGCAGAGAAAGAACATGCAGCTGACAGCTGGGGCTAAGCTACGAGAGATGGAATCGACGTGAGTGCAGGGGGTTCTGTTAGACCTTCCCTGGGTACTGATCCCTGGAACTCTTGTGGGTGCAGCACTGGTGATCTGGTGGTGCCCTTGTGGGGAACTATCACTGTGTGGTTACTGTCCCTGCACAGTGATGTTTGACAGGGTTTGTGGAGCTGGTCTGCCTCAGTTAGTGAAGTTGGGTGAGCAATGAGCCAGTCAGCTGCTTGGGATTGCCTGTCCAAATTGTTTCTTAAACTCCTCATGTAAATATTGGAAGCTAGTCGATTTGAGCCTAGCAAATTACATGTTTTGTGTTGATGTTTAAGAAGGTTCTGTTTATTTGTTTATCACTTGGTTGTTCCAATTATGATTGACACCTGCTGAGGTTTCCCATCTACTTAGAAAAATGCCACAATATTCGGTGGTTTTGGACTCTCTGGAGCAATAGATGTCTTTGGCTTTAAACCAGGGGACTGTTAACACTTCAAGGTTGTTCTTTTTCTCGTTTCTTTCCTAGATGGGTCTCTCTTGTCAGCAAAAATTACGAGATTGAACGAACTATTGTGCAGCTGGAGAATGAGATTTCACAGATCAAGCAGCAGCACGGGGCGGCAAACAAGGAGAACATCCAGCAGGACTTGCAGTGACTGCGCCCTCGCTGCCGTACCGCGGTAGAGGTTACAGGAACACGAGGCCAATACCGCGGGGTCGCGCTGTGTTTGTGGGTGCTGCGTCCCGCGGGGGCGGGGCCGGGGCCGGGCCAGGCGGGAGCAGCGCCCGCAGCACCCCGGGAACCGCTCCCGCGCCCTCAATAAACGCTGTTTTCCTCAGGGCGGCTCCTGTCACCCGCGTTCGCGGCGGGGCGGGCACAGCCCCACCCGCTCCCGTCTCGCTGCCCCAATCAGCGCCGCGCGTTGGGCTCGGGCGGCCCCGCAGCGCCTCGCGCACCTCCCGCCTCCTGCGCGCGCTCCGAGGGGCGGGGACGGCGGCGCCGGCGGCCAATGGGGAGTCCCCGCGAGGCCTCCTGACGGGCACGTGCNGCGCTGCCTGCCCGAGCCCGAGCGGCAGCTCAGCGTCCCGGTGCCCGGCGGCGCCAACGGAGACGTCCAGCAAGGTGAGCGGGGGGCGGCGGCCGGGCGAGCGGCCCCGATCCGGCGGGATTCCCCGCCTTGCTCGCTGCATTCCCGTTGCCGGCATCGGGCGAGCGATCGCTCCGGCTCCTCTGGGTTTGGCCCCAGCGCTTGTCCCGGCCCTGTTGGGTCGCTGCGTACGTGACCGGCAGTGTCTGTGCCCCGATCCGGGCGGCCTCTCTCTTCATTCCTCTTTATAAGCGACGGCAGAAACTTGGGATTTCTTGGAATTCCGGTGTAAACCGCGTTGTGCGTTTTGTTTGCTGTGGATTCCAGGGATGCTGTGGTAGAGGCGTGTCTGTGAGGAGGTGTTCAGCTGCTCAGTTCTACAGCACTCGGAAAAAAATTTGTTAAATCTGATTTACTCTTGCTGCAGTGTCACATGCTCGGTTGGAGATGGTCTGTGCCGTACACCTGCCCTCGGAGACACATGAACTGAGTGAAAATACCCTAGAGCTGACTGTTAGCTGACTGGCTGGGTAACTGCAGTGCCATGGAACAGGAGCTGGCTGCTCCTCCCAAGTGTCTTACTAAAACCACAGCTTGATTTTAAAATTTTATTTTATTTTATATATTCAGGGATGAAATTGAAAAGCTTCTGGAGGTTTTAATGGAGTGACTTACATGCTGTGGTCTGCAGGCCAAGCTAGGGCCCTGGTAAGTGGTTCTGCAGGTCTTAACTGGATCTTGTGATCAAAGAGACCTGGTTTGGTGACAGGTCTCTCGGGCTTTATCAAGGACTCAAGGCTTTCCCGTGTTGCATAGTGAAGAAATTAACCTGGATTGGGAGTAGTTCTTTCATCCAAACTGTCCAGAAGTGGCTCAAGAGGTTGTGGTCTTAGACAGTCCATCAGTTTAAAAAAGATGATGCATTAAATGTAGTTCATTAATTCACTAATAAAACAATAAATGGCTCTTGTGATTTTTCATGTTGCATTGGAGGTGTTATGTTGTACCTCAGATACAGTGGTGAAGGATACAGGGCCTGGAAAGTGAGGTTTATGTTACTGGTCATTAGCATCCTGGTCTGAATGCTGTTGTGTCTGTGAGAATTCAAGTATGAGAACAACAAGAAGCCTGGTTTCTGAGGTCCATGTAAACTGGTATATCAGTTCTTCTAATATCCATTTTAAAGATGCTTGATTTTGAGCTTTGAAATAAGAATTCATCAAAAACTTTTAGATGATGTGAACAAGATGTGCATATAGGGTTCCAGAGAGTACTTTGGGAAAGATGTGCCTGATGCATCTGCAGTGGTACACAGGGCTGCAGGTCAGTTAAGAAGGAAACACTGAGTGGCCAGAGGTGCAGTTTTGTGGACAGCTCTCTGCACGTTCTAACAGCTGCATGGCACATGAAATGCCAGCCAGTACATCAGGTACTAAAGGGCATTCTCACATACAGAGAAGCATCACATTGCTCAGTATGCAATTTCCTTCCCTCTTGGCTGGGTTGTGGGAATTGAGAAGTGATACTTCCACTTTTGCTGCTTCTCTAGTTTCATTTTTTTTTTCTTGAAGGAAGAATTAGTAGGAAATGGTACCCATAGCTATACCTGCTGCTGAAAGCACTTAGCTGCAGGCTCTTGCTTCTGAAAGATATTTCTTGTGAATTTAGAGAGTTAGGATGCTGCAGAACAGCTTCTCATTTGTCTGCTTCTGGAAGGATAGGCTGTTTGAGGTAACTGGCAGAGATAGTCTCTACTCAGTGGAGTAGAGATCTCTGGCTCTCTGAGATCCTTGTGAATGGCACCATCTTCTTTAGGCTAAAACAGTAAAAAGAAAACCTGCAAGACACTTTTGGAGAGTCTGAGGGATACATACAAATTTGGTATGTATGTATGTATGGTTTGAGAAACAATATTCTTAACAACTGTGTGCTATAATATATAGAATTGTAAACTGTTTTGAGGTGCTGAATTTGGTTTCCATACCCAGTGTCTGTGTTTAGGAATTGGGTATTAATTGCACCTTAAATTACATAGTAACTATTTTTAGTTTGCTTTTGAAGAGAAACATGAAAAAGGTATACTGTCTATGAGAATGTGACATATCACTTAACTGAGTTTGGTAGGAGTAGTATATTTTCATTCTAGAAACTTGAATTTTCCTGCATCAAATAACTACTCAAGCTGTATAAATGCAGATCATCTTGGTTTCAGTGCTAAAAATCTTGGTCTGAAACTTACACTGTTACTTCAGACTGAAATTTATTTGCAAATACTGCTTTTGTCTGAGAACATTCTACGTGTGTGTTATTTTTATAAGAACTGATGTCTGTGTCTGCTAGAAATCGATTTTCCTGATTAAATATAATGGGTTGTCAGTTCAATGTGTGGCAGTTGTGATATAAGCAAGGATTCTTTATATTCCAACCCCCCATACCAAAAAAAAAAAAAAAAAAAAAAAAAGGGTGTTAGGAATGGACCTTGAATGCTAAATTAAAAAAAATGTATTTGTGTTCTGATAGATTTTGGTCTGGTTGTGTCACTTGTTTGGCCTGTGAGGATTTATTTCAAGGTTTGAATAGTGAAACTAGAACAGGAGTTTTGATGTATTGCTACACAGAAAAATGTGTTGGGACTCTTGCAGTTCCGAGAGAAATAAATATTATGCACAAGTAGTGACTTCTTGGTGTTCTCAGCCAATAAATTAAACCTGGCAGAGATTCATTCCTTAGAGGACTGTGTATGTGCCAAGTTTGAACTTAAAACGGAAGTTTGAGTTATTAGAGTAATGTTAAATATTTCCTAAGCTGTGAAGCTTTATCATCATTACAACAATGCAAACGTGAAAGGATCCTGAGGTTTTTTTATATTCACTCAGTACTTTTGTTTTGGGAATCAGCCTGGCACATTTCAACTGAAGCAAACGTGTGTTTCAGACCGTGTCTACAACAAGGCTGTTCCCTCAGCAGTGATGAGGAGTGCACAGGTTTGATGACCTGAATGTCAGTGGATGGAGTGGTGGAGTTCTGGGCTAGTGCTGATTGATGTCTCCTAAGGATCAACAGAAAATCTAGGCTGGTTCTTTGAACAGACCATTGGTGGAGAACACAGCATGGTGTAGTTTAATTGCAGCTTTAGGTGTTGGTTGGCAATAGTAGAGTGAAATGATCTTAAATTTGAAATGTTCCATTGTGATTTGCTGCTGGGTTATGTTGCAGATTTTTTAGCAGTCTTTCTGTTTTTATGAAAAAAAGATGACTTTTTCTCCCCATTTTATGTCAGTCTTGTGCTTTCTGAGAGCCTTTGATGTTTGTGGTCTAATTTAGTTGCTTTATCTATTTAGCAGTTGAAAGGATTACCTAGATGCTGTTCTCATTAGTGTTCTTAATGAAGTCCTTGACAGACATCTAATGTGTAATGTGAAAAAGGTGAGAATTCCAGCAGCTGCACAACTGATGGCCCAATGTGTTTGATAGTAAAATTTGTACCACTTGCCTCTCTTGCTCTGACAAAACTCTTCACCTGAGATATTATTATTCTGTGTTGGGCTTTCATCAGTAGTGTGGATGATAGCCTTATCTGGAGCTCTACCAGCTTGTTCTTACTGCACAGCTTTTGCTGGGTTTCACAGAGGTGATGCAGCTGCTCAGGAGCTCCCCAGGGCTGGTTCTTGCTGTAGTTGTTACAGCTCTGTCCCTGACAGTGTTTGGGGTTCCCCTTTGCAGGCTCTTCAGCTCAGAGAAGTGTGCTGGGCTCATGGCTCTGTCTGACCGAGCCAGGAGACTCTTTAGTGTGTCACCAGGATTATGGGGAGTTTCTTTTCTTCCTTTGTTGCAGGTTTTGGAAACTTCTGTCATTCTGTAGCCGAAAAATACCAAGGTGCTGTGTATGGCTGGGGCTGTGTTGTGTGTAGGAAAGCTCTTTTACTTATAGGTGCTGAAGTACTGGTTGCTTTTCACATCCTGTTCATGTTTGATTTGATGAGACAGGGAATTTTTCAGTTAGTGATGTTGCTCTGCAGTGAGTCTTCTGTGTTCTGAAGCCATCATTAATTTCAGCACTTGAAATAATTAATGCTAATTTAATACTAATGTAATTATTCTCCCTGAAATAACTCATACTGTTTTAATTGAGTATCCACAAAGGAGCTGAGCATCGTTTAGTTACACTCTTCATAGTTATTTCTAATGTCCTAGTGTATAAAAATACCCAGTTGCTTTGAAAGTTTCTCTTTGAAAATCATGTTTACAATACTTTTTTTGTTAGAAACTTGGTCTAAGTTTAGATGACACTTCTGGGAGGAGGGTGTTTACTACAGGGGTAGCTGGCATGAGGGGATTTCTTGCTGTCAGCTCCAGTGTTTTTGTCAGTTGTGGAATATGTCCATTTACCTAAATGTAATGAGCAGTCATGGGATTTTGTGCTCATTCTTACCTTATTTTGATCATGAGCAGGTTGGTTTTCACGTTCTTTTTGTTAAAATGGGCAAACTTGTTCTGTTTTACAGTTGGTGTAATCAGGTGTCCCATATGCCGCCAAGAGTGCAGACAGATAGATCTGGTAGATAACTACTTTGTAAAAGACACATCAGAAACACCAAGCAGCTCTGATGAGAAGTCAGAACAGGTATGGCACAAAACTCACGTGCTGGTTTTGTTCCTGTGCATGTTAATGCCTTCCAGGAAAATGCTGGTAGCTGACTGTTTCCCTTTGCAGGTGTGTACAAGCTGTGAAGATAATGCCAGTGCTGTTGGGTTTTGTGTCGAGTGTGGTGAATGGTTGTGCAAGACCTGCATAGAAGCTCATCAGAGAGTAAAATTTACTAAAGATCATATGATCAGAAAAAAAGAAGATGTATCTTCAGGTGAGTGCTTGTATGTCATTTAGTCCTGCTTGTAGTAAAAATGTCTCCTCTTTGGCAGGTGTAAAGGGAGAGGGAGGATTATTTAGGTATCAAAAAGCTATATAGCTTTCCCCAAAGATTTGGGAAATTTAGTAAAAAGGTACCAGTGCAAAGTTAGTGGCTCTAAAAACAGGGAAAATGAAATTTTAAACTAAAATGGGTTTTTTGCTAATACTTTGTACAGATTGGTGTCCAATGTAAAAAATATCTTTGGTACTGGAGAAATAGAATGAGAATACAGCCTTTGGAAAGGATTTAGATCTATTCTTAATAATAACTTAGTAATCTTTTAATTTAGTAGAATGTGAAATCTGAAGAGCACTGACCTTTTGGTAACCTAATACATTGACTGAGGAATTGCATTGTATGTTTTGCTGTACTTGCTTATAAGAAGCCATTACAGGTCTCCCAGGAGGGAAGCATGTACAGATAAGCTTGGACTCATATTCAGTATGATGTTACTTGTGTATTCACATTGATGAGTAAATGTGGACTTTCAGTTCATTTTCATGTTCAATGTCTTTGTCACAGTTTAACACTGGCCTGGCAATTAAACCAAATAACAGATGCTCTCTATTAATCCCCCTCTCCTCCCTGATGAGGAAAGGAGAGAGAATATGGATCAGGACCCCAGGCAGAGGAAGGGATGGAATCCTCCCAGGATGCTGAAGCACAAAGGGAACAGGCGAGGGAAGGGCAGGAAGAACAGGAAGAAGGGTCTTTGACCCTTGTGATCCCTCAGATTTATACTGAGTATGTCATGTATGGGATGGAATACTCTGTTTGGTCAGTTCTGGCATCTCTCTTGTCCAGTCCTCCCCAGAGGAGGGGTTCAGGTGGGACCTCTTTACTCCTTCTGCAGGGTAAAATGTTCCTCAGAGCTGAGCAGTGTCCTGGGGTCTGCACACAGTCTCTAGCAGTAACTATAAACATCCAGTGTGATCAGTCCAAGAAGCAGACACTGTCTGAGAAACTTGCTGTTAATTTCAGCAAGTGCAGCTACTTACAAGAAACTTAGTTGAAAGCAAAAGTACAAACCAGAAAATCACCTTTCTCCTGGCCCAAACCAGGACAGTCTTTCAGTTAGCAAAGTTCATTATGTGAAGTTTGTCTACAGTTTGTTTGAAAGTTAATAAAGTAAACTTTGTATAGCAATTTATGTGGTTGTTTATTGAAGATGGTGGCTCCTATGTAGTGGCTATGCTAGTGTATGGCCAGAGTGTAGCCTGAGCTTGACCTGCCTTACAGCAGTCCTTAGCAAATCTCTTGATTGTGGAGAATGACTATTCATTATTTTCTCAGAGGAGCTTGTTCCCCTTCTTTTTTATTAGACTCTAAAATATGCCCTGGAGACTTCAACTTTTGATTAATAGAGTGTCAGGGTAGATTCTTGAGCTCTCTTTTCTTTAGCATAACTTGCATGACATAACAAGCTTCAGAAATGCTGGGAGACCGAGGAACACATTCATGTTTTAAACCTTAACCTGCTGAATGTTCCAAAGCCTGCTTTCCTCTGTGCTGAACTCAAAATATCTTTAGAAGACTGTGCAGTATTTTTTGGTAAACTCAGAACTATTTTTTGACACTGTTATTTGCTTAAGTGGAGTGATTAAACAGTTTAGCTGGGGTTTAATTGCCAATGTTTGCTTTTGCATTTACCTCTTCAGTAGCATATGAGGTTTACAAAAGCTTTGTAGCAGTAATTCAGAAGGCCTATGGTTGGTTGACACTACAAAAGTTTTCAAGGTTTGATCTCACCATCAGTGTGTCAGAAGTGAAATTGTGTGGAATTTAATCTTTAAACACAAGCACACGATCCTGATGTGCTAAATAGAAGAGGATATTCCTCCTTTTTGAATACAGTAAATCAGGAACAGCTATAAACTACCATGGTTGTAAGTTGAGAGTGAGAACAGGTCTGTAGTTGCCTTTGTCCAAATTCTTGGTTGTTGCATCAGTTTGGAAGTTAGTCATTTTGCACTTCAGACTGTCTAAATTTTATTTTAAAATGCAAAAAATGGTTTATTTTTAAAAACAGAGGCCGTGGGAGCATCTGGTCAACGTCCTGTTTTCTGTCCTGTCCACAAACAAGAGCAGTTAAAACTTTTCTGTGAAACATGTGACAGGCTGACATGCAGAGACTGTCAGTTACTGGAACACAAAGAACACAGGTACAAATATTACCATGTCTTAATTCCTGTGGTGCACATTCTCAGAGGATGAAAACATTGATTTGAAACAGTTGTGTCATGAAATACTGTTGCATAACTCTTTGTTGTACTGAAGTGATCCTGTGTTGAGTGCTGATAACTTCAGTGATCAGTTGGTTGAGCTTTGTCAAGTACTCTGAGAAGATTCAAAACATGATCTGAGGTGATTTGTTGTGATTAAGGTGTTAACTTGCCTGGCATTTGGCAGTGCTGTAACTGTTCAGGGCTTGAGTAGAAATGCTGCAGCCCCTAACACCTGGTGCTGTCAAGCAGCAAAAGGGATATAGGGAGTCATGGATGAGGTAACATTTTGAAAAAGCATATTTAATTGTGCAACAGTCTTTCAGTTGAAGGGAATTTTGTAAAGGAAAGTATGAATTTTGTCTCATAGATTAATATATTTCTCTTGTTTAAGGGGAAAATTGTTTGGTTTTAGTTGGTTGAAAGTTGCCTCATTCTAAGTAAAAAAGAAATGGTTTCTGTCTCTGGAGCTTGCTTTTCTTCTAGCTGCTAAAAAAATGTTGAAGCCCCTTAAGGTATACTAAAACTTCCTGCTCTTTAACAGCTCTGCAATATAGTAACTTGAATGTTAGAAAAAGTATTTTTCAGTGCTGTAATTGAGAATCTGGGGATAAATGTGCATTTATCAGCCACTGCAGCACTGCTTCTTGAAGTTAGTGGATTTTTTTTCTAGAGTACTGATTACTCCCTCAGACTGGGACAGCAGCCTAATGAAGAGCTTTTACTTTTGAAATTAGTACTATTACAATTTTAACTTCAGATATTCCTGCTGTTTTTTCATAGGCTTGATCATAAATATCCTGAAAGATACACATGTCCAGCAAGCATGGTTTCCTGGGGTATCTTAACTGACTTTTCTAGTTGGTTTCTTTGCATCTGTTTGGAGCATGATGCTAACTAATTAACACTTGTATCTTGTTCTGCTTACTTGTCCTCTTTCAGTAAGAGAATACTTTGCTATTCACAGGCTTTGTTGTACAATATTCTTTAAAAATTGTTCTATCTGCAGATGTGAATTACAGATGGTTAGGGCGACTGCTTCATCTGCCATGAAGTACAACTGAGATTTTTATGAAGCTCACTAAATCATTGAAGGAAAATAATGCCAAATGAAAACAAGAATTGATTTTAATGTCCTTTTTACCTGCAATCCTGGTAGTTAGCACCAAATGAAGATTAACCACCACTTCAGTAGCAACATGGTGCAGTGTTCTGTTCAGAATTTCAAGTGAAAGAATTGCTGGTGACTGTAGACAGCTAACATATTTTTAGTACCCCAATGCTGTGCTATTACTCTAGTTTAGGTAGTTTTTAGTCCATAAACTTTGGAAGCTAGAAGTACAACACAATATGTACTTTAAAAACAAGTTGCTATAGCAGGAACTATAGCAAGATTTTAGCAGTACTAGGTGAGTGTAGAATTTTTTCTGACTGAGAAATCTAAATTCTGGTTGTTGAAACTTGTCTATTGCTGTTACAAACTGGGTGAACACCTAGGTCCTTGTTATACTAACTGTATTTTGAGTCAAGAAACAGTAGTACAGTAAATTTGATCATGCCTCAAAATGATCTTTTTCTAGTAGATTATATTGTAATGTTCTCTTAGATTTTGGCAAAAGATGATGCTACGTTGTTTAGTTGTGGTTGGTTTCTAATGCAGCTTACAAAATCCTTAATTTTAATTGTGGGAGTACTTAGATAGTTTGACTCCTAGGATTTAGTATAGTGAAGAAGGGAAGATATTCTGGGAACCTAAGCTTTTCCCATTATTATTGACAAATTGTATTTCAGAAGCACGAAATTTACTGCAAAGACAAGAATTGACAAATGACTGATGTGAATCCTGGGATCTGGGGGCAATCTTTTGGTAGTTGAGCAGTCAGTCAGAAAATATGAAAACTCCTGGAGCTACTTAACTCCCCTTGCCATTTTCAGCACAGGCATTTTGCTTCTGTTGCATTGCAAATTCTTGTTAATAGTTCGTGGTCTTTCGGCACAATGCAGGGAATTGTCTCACTGTGTAGTTGTAAATAAAAACTGACTCATTGAGATTGTCTTCTGGACACTGAGGTGTTTTATCTGTACTGAAACACTTTCATGCTGATCACCATAGGTAAAGTTTGATCTTTCTTTGTTTTGTAATTTTTTATTCTTCCAAAAATTTATGGCTTTACATCTAAATTAGGAACACTTAATTTCAGCACAGTGCTCCTTGGTAATTGATACCTTCTTTTGCATGTTGAAAAGGTATCAGTTTCTGGAAGAAGCTTTTCAGAACCAGAAGGGTGCAATTGAGAACCTATTGGTCAAACTTCTTGAGAAAAAGAATTATGTAAATTTTGCAGCTGCCCAAGTTCAGAATAGGTAAGTAGTCCACAATGATTAACTATTGCCAGTATATTGCCTTTTTAATAGATCACAGTAATGTGAATGGTGGGACTAGAATAATTCTTACATTTTAGTTGCTTCTGTATCTTTAGTTTTATTGGACTGAATTACTTTTTGGAATGTTTTCTTCCCTACAATGCTGTGCATCTGTAGGAAGTTGTTAAAAGAAACAAACATCAAAGATGATGTCTTATGGCTACCTTGAGCAGAACTTCGTAGAGGGAGGAGAGACAAAGAGAAAGGCAATAAAAAAGGCAAGGCAAATCTGTCTTGTAATTTCTGCTAAGTTCAGCCTCTAGGTGACAGAAGTGTTGGGTGTAGATATAAACAGATTTTTCTTGAAATGCTTTTATGTTTTATGTGAATGCCTCTCATAACTGTAACAAAAATTTGCTTTGAAATTGAATAGGAAATTGTTTTTGGTTTTAGTTATGCAAGCAACACTCAGTATAATAACCTGAAAGGAAGAGCAGCATTCCCTTAGGTAATTTAAGATTCTACAGTTAGTTTAAATTCAACATCATATAGAATATTGAATACAGAGGCAGAGGGAGCACATCACTGCTTCTGGCTTTTCACCTACTTGTGCTGATGTGGTGTGCTGAAGGTCAGAGAATTCCACTGCAGTTCTTGGTGGTTTTGTGAGCCTTCTGAAACTTTTAAGTCACTTGCAAAATGACAGATCATCTGAAGATGGGAAGTACAGGGGTAGAAGAAAGTGTACGAAAGACGCAAGGAGAAGTTCTGGTGCAAATTTTTAACACCCAGTGGTACCCTGTAAAAAAAACAAACCGAACCAAAAAAACCCCACAAGAGAAGCTATACATTTTGCACACACAGGAACTTCTTCAATACAGAAATTGTTCCTTCACTCTTTAAGGAGAAGAGGATGCCTGGTGGTGTTTTAGTGTTTGGTGGCATAGTATAAAGTGACTGCTTGACAATACATTTTTCTTTTTTTAGGATAAAAGAAGTAAATGAAACTAACAAACGAGTAGAACAGGAGATCAAAGTGGCTATATTCACCCTCATCAATGAAATCAATAAAAAGGGAAAATCTCTCTTGCAGCACCTTGAGGTACAGTGAATAGAAATAATAGTTGTTCACTGCTTGCAGTCTCCTAGTGAGAACTCACATTCCATGTTTTAAAATAGTGTTTGGCATGACTGCAGGTGTTGCAGTACTAATATTGACTATGAATGGGGTGCTGGAGTTAAATATCTTGTTTATCCTTTCACTGGCTAGAACCTGTGGCTCCTTTAGTTTTTTCTGTGCCTCAGATTCAATAAAAATCAGACCCCTCATAAAGGATTGTCTGAACATCTCCTTTCCATGTTCTGTTTGCCGTATTTCTGTATTAGAACATAATTATACAGTATGTATAATCTGTTCTTTTCCTCAAACTGTTTTTTAATGTTCCACTAGTTTTTTTGTCATGCTACTACATCTCTGGCAATATGAGGAAGAGAACAAACATCAGTAGTTGTTTCAGTAGTCGGTATTTTCCTGGGGTAAAGCAGAGACTCAGTTCTCTGAGCCTGCTATTTTCTCTGCTTTCTGATACCTCTGAGAAGAATGGTAGAATGAAACAATAGACAAATACTGCTTAATGGTTGTAGCCAGTCTCAGTATGAGCATTAGCATAAGGTGCTTTGCATGTGACATTTTTCT
The DNA here is from genome assembly GCA_038090715.1 of Florisuga fusca. Lineage (NCBI taxonomy): Eukaryota > Metazoa > Chordata > Aves > Apodiformes > Trochilidae > Florisuga > Florisuga fusca. Next base: position 3,682,181 of record JAAWXA010000047.1, on the reverse strand, counting down.
TTTGCTACAAGAACAGTGATTGCAATTTACATTTTCTCTTAAATCTGAAGCCCCTGTTGTAGTAAAGTTTTTGTTTCTTTGTAGAATGTAACAAAGGAGAGACAGATGAAGTTAATACAACAACAAAATGACATCACTGGTCTTTCTCGACAAGTGAAGCATGTGATGAACTTTACTAATTGGGCTATTGCAAGTGGCAGCAGTACTGCTTTGCTGTACAGTAAGCGCCTGGTAAGGAAGCATCCTCTAACTTGTCTGTGCAAAACAGAGAAATGTCCAGGTATCCTGTAGCAATCCAAGGAAGGGACTGTGAGTTGTCCATGCTTCATTTGAAAAAACAAAACAAGCCCTTCTGTAACAATGGGATACATTTCCTGACTTCTACGACACTTTTAACTTACAAATTTGTCATAAAAGGAATTGAGGTCAAGCTCTGTAAAGGCACCTCAGTGTTTCACTTGAGTGATTGCAGATATCACATTATTGTGTAACAGTATTTCTCTCTAATCAGTGGAGTGCTTTCTAGGGCACTAACCAAACTTGCTACTGACAGCCCTTGTTGGTGATCCATCAGGCTAAAATTGCTGGGCATATGCCTGTTTCTTGATGTTCTCATTCCTTATTTCATTGTCCCTAACAGTCTTGTTTTTTTCTTTCCATAAGATAACATTCCAGTTACGCCACATTTTAAAGGCACGTTGTGATCCTGTCCCAGCTGCCAATGGAGCAATACGCTTCCATTGTGACCCAACCTTCTGGGCAAAGAACGTCGTCAATTTAGGTGAGAAAATTGTTTATTTTGTGTTACTTGAAAAACTAGACTGAATTGGGAGTGTTAATCCAACACGAGTGAGTTGGAGTGCAGTACATCTCTTCATGCAGAAGACCAGAGCTCCCTTGACATGACCCATCCAGTCCTGATGTAGACTGGAGGTATCTGGCGAGGCCATCGCAGTGTATCAAGGCAGCACTTGCTTGTAGAAGTGTTTGTGCCTCGCTTGTTCTTTGTCATTCAGTAATGGAACACAGTTGTTAACTACCTGTTCCCATGCTTTGCTTCCTTAGGCATAGAAACTTCATGTTCAACATGGTTTTTTTCACATTTTTATTTCTCATCTTGTCCCTTTGTTGTGAATACAGAGAACAGTCATCTATGTCTTGTCTTCCCATTTCTTTAGCTCTTTCCTGACAGGTCATGTTTTTAGTTTTGCAATTTCTCCTTCTTTAAGTTTCCTTTTTGCTTCTCTCATGTGGTTATGGAGACTTAAAAAGAAAATGTCATACTTGAATTGCACTGTTACTGCCTCTGAGTAAACTCAATTAGAAACATATTCTGTGTTTATCAGCCTTTGGATGATGATGGACATTTAACTGTTTACTAGTTCTTGTTTTGTTTTGTTTAGGTAACCTTGTTATTGAAAATAAACCAACTCCTAGTTACACTCCTAACGTAGTGGTTGGACAAACTCCTCCAGGAACAAACCACATCAGCAAAGCTCCAGGACAAATCAATCTTGCACAGCTTCGACTTCAGCACATGCAGCAGCAAGTGTATGCACAAAAGCATCAGCAGCTGCAGCAGATGAGGGTGGGACAGCCAGCTGCCTCAGTCCCCAGGCAGACGAGTCCACAGGTCTTACAGCAGCAGGTATCTTCTGTGTTCTTGTTTCACCTTTTACCATGATATTGAGACTAAAGTTACCATAACACTGAGACTTAAAATTGGCCTATCAAATAGAAACTTACAAAGCAGTTTATAAACATGAAAGTCTTTTGAAATTTGACATACCATAAATATGACAACTATTGGCCTTTTCTTAATGTTACGTAACTAGTAAAACTACTACTGTGGGAGGAGATTGGCTTCTTTTTTCCATGTTAAAAGCAAAAATGTTAAAAAACAAAAACCCTTGCAGCCTCCCAGGTTGATCAGCATGCAGACCATGCAGAGGGGTAACATGAACTGTGGGGCTTTCCAAGCACATCAGATGAGAATGGCTCAGAATGCTGCTCGTATACCAGGAATACCACGCCACAATGGACCACAGTACTCCATGATGCAACCTCACCTTCAAAGACAAGTATATCCTGTGTACATGCTTCATTTGTGCCATGGTGCCAGACTTTCATTACAATAGATGATACCTCCAGCTGTAAATGTGTTTATCTGTTACACTTAGAATTCACAGCTACACACATTTATGTGCTATTTCATGTTGCATACTGTTCCGTGACAATTTTGAACATAAATTTTAAACCTTAAGAATGAAAATGAGTGCTAATGTTTGTATTTAATTTTGGATCTGGGAAACAAAACATTTCCATTTTTCACTTTTCAGTGACATTCAGCTTCTCCGTTTCTTAAAGGATGGTCAGGAACCATGAAATTCAAAGTGATCTAGTTGGGAGATTTTAATTACATCAAATTCTAAAGTATTTTTAAATTCAAAACTGAAGCATGATACAGAGCTCTGAATACCATTAAGAATAAAATTATTGAAATGTTAATGTTACTAGAAAAACAAAAATTACTTCATACTTGAAGCAGTTACTCATTTTTTTTTAATATAAAAAAGGATTGGTAGACAGACATGTAGACTCTGAAGTTTCTTTGGAGGAAGTAATTGCTTTAAGAAGATATCTAGCCACATAGTGGTTTGTGTTTTTTTGGTTTTTTTTCCCCAATAAAATAAAAATGGCAGTTGCTTTGCATTCAGTGCTGTCAGGTTATGCTGATAAAAATGTGAGATTGTAAGTTCTCCTTCCCCTGCCCTTCCCAGTATTTTGTTGAGGACTATCATATAGTGTTTGCATTGCAATTGTACTTGCAGTTGCTGTCTGATTTGTCTCTGATGCAGTCATGGTCTCTTCCCTTTTCCTGCAGCATTCTAACCCTGGGCATGCGGGGCCATTTCCAGTTGTTTCTGTGCACAACACCACTATTAATCCAACTAGTCCAACTACAGCAACAATGGCAAATGCAAACCGTGGTCCAACAAGTCCATCTGTTACATCAATCGAACTCATTCCTTCTGTAACAAACCCAGAGAATTTACCTTCACTGCCAGACATCCCACCTATCCAGGTCAGTGTGGGAGATCAGGCATTTATGCTGTGGATAAAGTAATGAACTGCTTTCCTTTCTGTATCTTTCTAAGTTTAGATACCAGTACTTGTCTGTGGAATGGTATAGTTAGTTACAATTTAAAATCAAAGAACTGAAATCTTCAACCCTTGACTTGGGTAGCTTGCATGCCTTGACTAGGGCGTGCAGCTATTTTAATTGTAGGGGGCTGACCTGCTTGTCCTGTATTAATGTGTAGGTTAATCAGTATTTAATGGCTGTCCTGTAGTAAAATTGATACTTATGTGAGTTAATCTCAAGTACTGTGTTCAATTCCTTTCTTCCACAAAACCACTGTATGGGAAAATATCACTAAAATAGTTGAATAGTTTCATATGTTGGAAGTGCTGCATGCCCCAAGTGGTGATTTATTCAGTTACAGTTGCCTGGCACTTACTCTGTGATCTTCCTAAACACATTATTTGTAATTATGCTGTCTTGCAGTTGATAGTTTTTAGCAATTAAAGTAATAGGGTACCTGTTTCCTTGTTTTTTGTAGAGACTAAAGTCTGTAAAAAGTGAGTGGGAGGGAGATTTCACATCATGCAAAGAAAAAACAAGTTTGTGGTTTCCCATAGTATCTTCATTGTGGAATTAGTTTTGCAACATTAGTAATCTGGTAGATCATGTGACTAATGCTGTTTGTATGACTAACTCACTGAACATGTGGGGACCAAAAAGTTTGACATGACCTAGGGTAAGTTCAGCCTATCACTGTACTGGCAGAACTCAGATTAGGAGCATTTGAAAAATCTTACTTTGATCTGACTGTAGGTTTCTGTTTTGAAAGACTGATCTCTGTGTGAAACTGATAAAAATGTTTGCAATGTCCTGAATCCTGGAATGGACTGTGAACAATTCTGATAAAGATACTGATCATGGTTTAAAGGTGTGGAACTACCAAGAACTTTAATTAGGCCTCTCTGATTCAGACTTGTTTTTGCTTCTTAGCTTGAAGATGCTGGTTCAAGTAGTTTAGATAATCTTCTAAGCAGATACATTACGGGCAGCCACCTACCCCCACAACCTACAAGTACCATGAATCCCTCCCCAGGACCTTCAGCTCTGTCTCCAGGGTCATCAGGTAAATATGATGGGAATTTCTAGTGATTCTAGGAAGGGATAGGTATTTCTGCTTTTTAAGGTGAAAATAATTACCTACCATTTCCTTTGAAAAAGGAAGTGATATTTGTGAGTGTACAATTTATTTTGTTTAGAAATAAGTTCTTCTAGATATTTGTTGAGTTCTTTAAACATAGAAAATATGTATTTCTATTTGTAAGAAGCCAATTTCAGTTGTTTGATATGTGCTTCTCCTAGTCTTCTCCCTGCAAGAAGAGAATGTTTCTCAAAACCTGCATGCAAAACATACAGAATTTTCCTGACTTTCTTGGTGGATGTCAGTTGATAAAATTTGAGGTCTTAATGGTCTGAGAGCTGCAGCACTGTTTGTATTGTGTGAAATAATTATTTGGACTCTTATCAAGTGTGTTATCTGTGTTTTACTTAATTTGTGTAATGGTCTAATGTGCTAGACCCTTGTTCTGATTAAACAACTGAGAGAGCAACTGACTTATGTGAATTATTAAGTTAGGATATTCTAGCAGTACTTCTGGTATTACTCAACACTAGTCATTTAAGTTTTTGTAGAAAATAAATTTGTACAAAGTCAACTTCTACACTTCTTTGCAGGTTTACCCAACTCCCACACTCCTGTGAGGCCACCTAGTACCTCCAGCACAGGTAGCAGAGGAAGGTGAGTATGAATTATTAACATTGCCAGGCTGAAAATACAGACATGAAGAACTCAAAAAATGAATTGGCAGGGTGTCAGTAGGACTTTGATGTAACTGAGACTCAGTAAAGGAAGAATGCTTATAAGAAGATTTTTGTTCTTTACTGTGATTCTCTGCTGTCTAAGTAAACTTGAGCTAGCTTGTAAATGTTCTGGCATGCTTTGTGTTTGAAATTTTTTAGGAAGCAATCACTGAAATGTCTTTGCTCTCATGAGTTTTCCTCTTATGGTGTTATCTTTCTAGCTGTGGCTCCTCGGGCAGAACTGCTGAGAAAACTAGCATTAATTTCAAGTCTGACCAAGTGAAAGTCAAACAAGAACCAGGGACAGAGGAAGAGATATGCAGCTTCTCAGGAACAGTAAAACAGGAAAAAACAGAGGATGGCAGAAGAAGTGCTTGCATGGTAAAGTTAGTTTGTGCAACAGTATCTTATGGTCTTTTCTTATCAGTATGTGTAAGAATTTGGAAATAACAAAGCAGTTTTACTGTTAAGCCTTATATTCCATTAACAGCCATGAAGACTGAGAGCTGTTTTGCTCTCTGGCAGTACATCTGAGCTTTAGGTGTGGGCCAGCTCAAGTGATGAGCTATGTGTTTTTATAGTACTCCTGAGGCTGCTCATGACTGAGGGTTTATGATACAGGTACCAATAAGCTGGCAGTGGGTACTTGGGCAGGAGTTTGCTGGCTTACATTGAACACATAAACGTTAAGTGATGGCAGACAGGTCCCTTCGTGCTTTGAACAGGTCTTGAATTAGTGATGTGGATGCAAAACACACCCAGTTCTTGCCAATTTTGTGCATTATGATAGGTAGTTGCACGTTGAAAGTTACTTGATAGAAAACAAAATTTAATCTGTTTGGCCCATGTTGAGGACTTTCCTACATCCTTTCATGCTGTGCTCTGCCAGACACAGGATAGTCTGTTACGTAAACTTGAGGTATTAAAACAGAATACACCCAGCATTGTAGTGTGTTTACTGCTTTTAATCTCTGTAATAAAAGCTGAAAGTAGCCCTTTGGTAGTAGTTCCTGAACATCTACATGTAATTACATTGAGAAATCTTCCCATCAGTCAAAAGTTCTTATGCCAGAGCATGAATGATATATTTATGCAAGTGAATATATTTCAGCATTGATTACAGCTATGCTTGATTTAAGAGAATTATTTACTGGGACCACAGTGGAGTATTTGGGAAATTTTTTCTTAATGACAGTGAGGGTATATTTAAACAATCTGTCAGTGTGTTTTTTATCATGTTATGTATCATTAGAAATTAGTTTGCCCTTGAAAGGGAAAAGTATTTTTCAATACTGTATGCAACTCAGGTCTTCATAATGATCTGCCATTTATTTTGGGGAATGTGTATAGTGCCTTTAAATAGTGGATGGCTTTTGACTTTACAACATGTGAAGAAAGATGCCTTTAAAATTGACTCTGATTTTCATGTTCTACTCTCATTTCAGCTTAGCAGTCCTGAGAGCAGCTTGACACCACCACTATCTACTAACTTGCATCTGGAAAGTGAATTAGATGCGTTAGGAAGTCTTGAAAATCACGTGAAAACTGAGCCAGCAGACTTAAGTGAAAGTTGCAAACAGTCTGGCCACAGTCTTTTAAATGGAAAATCCCCAGTGAGGAGCCTGATGCACCGGTCAGCCAGAACTGGGGGAGAAGGCAATAACAAAGATGATGACCCGAATGAAGACTGGTGTGCTGTGTGCCAGAATGGAGGGGATCTGTTATGTTGTGAGAAGTGCCCAAAAGTGTTTCACCTGACTTGTCATGTACCGACACTCCTCAGCTTCCCAAGGTACCAGAAACAGCATAATGGTTCCTGAGAACAGTGGGGTGGTCCTCATTTCAGCACAGAACCAAAACCAGTGTTTCATCCTCAGTCAGTAAACAAACATGACACTTAAGAGGCCTGCAGATTTGTGTCCAGTGTAACTGTCAGTGTCTATCTGATAAACAGTTTCTCAAAGTGTCATTCTGTTATGTAAAATTCATTTTAAATTCATGGTGAGAAAGGTGTTATAAACTAGAACATGCTTGGGAGAGGAATAAGAGGGTGGGGAAAATGGCCTTGACTGGCAGAATTATCTTGAGTATTAAGAGTTATTCCTTATCTTTAGATGTCTAAGTCTTTACTACAGTACAATGTGAATTTGTAAGAGCTAATGAGTTTTTGTAGTCATTACTGGTGAGACTCTGCCCCTGGATATCTGGAATAATTGTGTTTATTTCTGTTTAGTGGAGAGTGGATATGTACGTTCTGCAGAGATCTGAGCAAGCCAGAAGTAGAATATGACTGTGACAATTCACAGCACAGCAAGAAAGGGAAAACAGCACAAGGCCTGAGTCCTGTGGACCAAAGGGTATGTCTCAGATCTGTAGGAATCTGTTTTCTGTAAGAAAGTGTTTTCTCACATTAGCTTTCCCTGACTGTTTCTTGAAGTATTTTTTGCTGGGGCTACAGCAAAGTAAATATAGTTGTGCCTTTTGCAGCAAAGCCCCAAACCAAACAAACAAAAAATCAAAACAACCAAACCAAATCAAATCCAGAATAAGTAATAATTTCTCTTCCTGAGACCACATGACCAGGTGTTGGCTACCATGCAGGGGTGCTCCATCAGACTGGGACTCTGATCATCTAGTACCTAAAACCTGCATGTAAATATATATTCTGAATTTAAATGCATCCTTTAACATGCATTAATATATTCAGTGTTCTTAATTAGAAGTTCTTTGCATTTAACATTGATGAAACCTTCATAAAAAAAGTTATGCAAGTTTGGTGTGTTAAGTTCATGTGAGAGGTGCTGGAGTTATTTAGGTGCATTCTTGTGAAAGGTGTAATGACCTTGACAGAATTATTTTTAGCTGCTTTATCAGTTAGTGTTAGATAAAGTGTTAGAATATTATCAATTAAAAATCCTCCAAAGGAATTACAAGCAAAGGAAAGAAAAATATTTTGGCAGGGAATTCATAGAAACACTCTGGCTTTTGTTCCAAATTTTACCTTGTGTGGAAAAGAGTAAAAGTCTGCAGCTCAGTCCTTTCCTGTTACATGCAGTTTCCGCTGGACAAAGGCAGTTCCAGTGGGATTTTTGTTTGTTTTTTTTTTTAGTTTTAATATGACTATACATTAGTGTACCTTTTCATGTTTGACTTTAGTCCTAGGCTTTTGTTTAGGAAGAGGCAAAAAGAGAATTAATTTTTTTACATTTTACAATAAAGCTTGTGGGGATTGCCTTTAAATTTTCCAGTACTAAGCTGCTAAAGTACAAACCTATTTAAAAGAAGGAAATATGAAATTGGCTGAGAATAAATTAAGGATTTTAATATGAAGCTGTTTATTTCTTTGTAAGAAATGTGAACGTCTCCTGCTTTACCTGTATTGTCATGAGCTGAGCATTGAATTTCAAGAGCCAGTCCCAGCCTCGGTGAGTCCCCTGAAAAAATAGTTTGTGATTTGTTTTTGGCATAACATGTCTAAAAGTCTAGAGCTGAGTTTGAGAAGGAACTGACTGCTTTTTCTTGAAGCATGTCCCCTTGATCAGTCTAAAAGTTCTGGTGGTTATCCAGTATTTAATGATTTTGAAAGAGACAAGCTGATTCTGTAGCTTCTCCGTGCAGAGGCTTTACTTCCAGTCTCAAACCCAGATATTTTTAAAAAACCTTGTTTTTTTATGTAAACTTGAAAATGAAAAACTACTTTTGACAGTTCTGTTTTCATCTGTAAAAGAAGGAATTATGATAAAAAGCAGTCTTGTGCTATGATAGCACTGAAGGTTAGAAAGAACTTCTTAAACAATTTGGAAGGGAAGCTTGGAGGACAGGCAATTGTTCTCACTTGCTGAATGGGCATACAAGATTAGCTGATTGATATTCTGAGAACTGAAGAAACTCAACTGCTTCTGTGAACTATGTAGTCATAAATCACTGTTTCTTTTTTTCCAGATACCAAACTACTATAAGATTATAAAGAAACCAATGGATTTATCTACAGTGAAAAAGAAACTGCAAAAGAAACATTCACAACACTACCAGACTCCTGAGGATTTCGTGGCAGATGTTCGGTTGATCTTCAAGAACTGTGAAAGGTTTAATGAAGTATGTTAACTTCCAATCTGTATACTTTGTTTTTAGATTAAGATTTATTTCAACATGACTGTGTGTGTGGCTTGTCCAGTTAAAGGCTCTGCTTCCACTTGTAACTTCTGGTTATGGAGCAGGTGCTGGATCAGACACTTAAAAACCAAACAGAACAAACCAAATGCAGTTACAGAGCTACTTCTCAATTTTAGCTAAATGGGGAGATAAAGCTTCAACAGAGGGAAGTCTATCAAAGAGCATTCACTGGGATGAATATATAACTGAGAAGCAGGGTGACATTGTTTTTGTATATTGCATAGATTGTAGAAGTGATTAGGAAGTGTGGCAGTAAAGTTTTAAGCAGTCCTTAAAACAGTCTCAAGCTATACAGATAGTTGTTCTTATTCTCATGAAGCATGCCAGAGCTCAACTGAGGAAACTTCCTCTACTGAGAAAAAGTGCTTTTCTCAAGATTATTCTACTGGTTCTAGTACCTCAGACTGGCTGAATCCAAAAAAACAATGTGTTCACTCTGGCTGGTATGAAGCTTAGTGCTCATGGGTATTGGGCTCTTGCAAAAAGCAGTTTTCAGTAACTGATTTCTGTATAAAGTCATATTTTCTATGAACGTGGAAAGTTGCCTTGCTTTGCAATGAACCCATCTGCAAATTAGGTAATTTGCATCTCACATATGAAATATGGTTTGGAGAGATAATTACCTAGGTGTTATTACTAGATGGGACAATGTAAAAGATTTTCTGAATATCAAAAAAGTTTGTGGTATTGTGCTGAAAACAGTAGGAGGTGAGATAAGAGGATATCCTCATTTCTGTGATGCTGTAAAGCAAGGATGACAAAAAGTCCTGGGACAAAGACATCCCAGGGAATGGCTTTCTCCTGCATAGAAGAAAGATACCTTAGAAATGCATAAAACAGTCAGAATGTAGTCTGAATTTTGCAATGTTTAGGCTTCATTTCTGGCTCTGTGCAGAAGTAAAATGAAGGAAGTACACAAACCTACAATTAAAATCTCAACTGTTTCACAAGTACACTAGAAAAAATCAAGGTTAATGATGTAATGCTGTAAATGCTCACAAGCATTTGGGACTTTTGACATCCCCAACTCCCTTATGTCTCTGTATTAGGTGGAGGTTAATGAGCACTGTGGAAGAAGTTGCAATTATGTGAACTTCTCAATCAAGGGAATTAATGAAGCATCTACTGTAGAGGAAAACATGCTGCAGCTCTTAGGGACAAGTGTAAAAAAAAGAGCAAGGACTGAATGTGGTGTTGGGTTTTTTTGGTTGGTTGTTTTTTTTGTTTTGTTTTGTTTTTTTAAAAAAGGGTGTTTTGGTCTTGTCTCACTGTTTGAAATGCTGGCTCTTGGAAAAGATTAGCTACCTGACCATGCATAATAACAGAGTGCCTCGAAGCCATATGCTTTTAAAAAATAGAAATTGAAGTGGGGTAAGACCCCCAAGAAAGTAGTCTCCTGGAGCCCTTCTCTCTAAAGTGAGACTGTTCCACAGTACTGTCCAGACAACTAAAATTTATAATAGAGAAAGCAGTCACAAGTAGATTGTAGTTTTGAAAATGACTGGGAGTCACTTACGTGTTCAAAAGTTGTGTGTTTCTTTGAAGGTTTGTTTACCTCATGTCACCACTGTTTTAAACCTACTTCCTAAGTGTGAGAGCTAGAGGTGTGGTCCATAACAAACTGTTTTGTTGTTATGGCTGACTGTAGTCATCCAATCCTATGCAATCTCATAACTTTAGAAAGGATTATAATTTCATTTTTTTTGACTCTGGTATCCTTTTTAGATGATGAAAGTTGTTCAAGTTTATGCAGAAACACAAGAGATTAATTTGAAGGTAAGCGTTTCAGACCATGCACACTTGGTGAAGGGATGTGCATTTCCAACAGGTGAATATTCCTGTCTTCTTTCATTTACAGGCTGATTCAGAAGTAGCACAGGCAGGGAAGGCAGTTGCATTATACTTTGAAGATAAACTTACAGAGATCTACCCAGACAGGACCTTCCAGCCTTTGCCTGAATTTGAGCAGGAAGAGGATGATGGTGAAATAACTGAGGACTCCGATGAAGATTTTATACAGCCACGTAGAAAACGCCTAAAATCAGATGAGAGACCAGTACATATAAAGTAATCTAATGACATGGACCTAAAATTTATTGTAAAAACTGTTATTTAAGTGTTCCCGGAATATTATCATGCCTACAGTGGCCATCTTGAAGAAGCTGATAGCTTTTTAAACAGTATTAGATTACAAAAAACACTTGTACAGAAAAGCATTCTCATCAAAAGGGGAAAAAATGTATTGTAAATTTTTGGTAGGTTTTTTTTTTTTATTATTTTTCCTTGATTATTTGCTATATTCTTTATTCTCCTGATGGAGGGAACACACTTGCTTACCTTGGTCTCACAGATAGAGGTGGATGAATGTTGAAGGGAAGCAGAATTGATAGATGTTCCATGTACAGACGAGACTGCTTAGTCAAATGCTCTGCAGGACTGGACCAATACTGTCACTGTACCTTGCATTCATGCTGGACAGCAGTGTTAACTGTAAGCAGTGTTCCTGAAATCCCCTCTTTGTGTGAACGGTTGATCATTGGTCATTGCTTTTATCATCTCATTTAAGCAGTATTGTGAATAACTGGTCTTCTGTGTTGATCCAGGTATCTGAATTTGACTTTATACATTTTATGTACAGCAAAAGGAAAAAAAAAATCATTAAACTGTTCTGAATTGGCAAGTGCAGGAGTGTGAATTCTTGACAGGTGAAAGACTCAAATGGTTGCACCAATCCCTTTCCAGTAGGGCTGTGTATATTTATGGTGAATCCTGTACACAGAATGTTTTAATGGCATTCATGGCAAAAGTCTTAGCATTGTGTCATCTGTTCCTGATTCCCCCTAATGAGGCAGAATGTTATCTCCAGTATTCATTGTCTGATTTTCTGTACTGCAAATATAGACTGAAGAGGTAGTAACTCGTTGCGGTGTTTTTCCAGTCTTCCTAAGTATCAGTTTCTAATAGACCACTTGGCAAACAATAACCTACTAACTACCAAATGTGTAAAATTTCCTGTATTCACTTTGTCTTATTTGTAAATAGTGAATTGAGATATCTTGCAGATCAGCAACATTTGCTGAACTGTTTTTAAGATAATATGTATTCTTATTAATTGTTCCTATCAAGAAAAGATTTGTAATATATGCTATTTCTAACATTGCATTCATTTTGAGGTTCTGTCTTATTTTTATTAGAGTACTACTCAGAACTTTCTTCAGAAGCAGCTTATGAGCAAAATGTCAAGAAAGATTGGAATAAATCTGTTGAGATTGGCTTTCTTGTCCATCCACTGAACAAAGCACTTGCATGGACCAGGATATGGCTTTGAGTGGTTTCTGGTCAAATACTGAAAGCAGAACAATTTCAGGGTTTCCTTGTGTCAGGCATCTCTGCAGTGCCTTTCCATTGCATACAGCCTTCATGCTGGCATCTCTGGTTAGAAAGGATGTCATCACAAAGTAATCATAGTTTGAAGAGTTGTCCCTTCTTTACTGACAGAAATACTAGAAGTAATAAATGTAATATCTGGCCTTCATATAGGTCACGTTGGACAGACTAAATTTGCCATAAGATTTTGTGTGAATACAGCAATTCTGTTGTATATCACTGGGGTTTTGGTGTACTTAGCATGAGCAATTCCTGTGGTGTATATACTTTACCATAGTGGTAAAGATAAATATTTTAGCACAGTATCAAATTGAGATATGCTCTCAACCATTTTTATTGAAATCCCTTAAGATTTGATTTCTTCTTATAAGAACCAAGTATATGTACATTGTGACTGTACTTCCTAAATAAGGGGACTGAAGGTATTTATAATTTCAGGCTCGCTCCTTTAGGTTACACAAATGTTACATTCAGAACTCAAACTGTTTTTTTGTTGTTTCTGGTATTAACATAGTGCCAGTCTAAATTTTTTTTGCCAGTTCATAAGTGAAAGGAAAAGTAATTCTACCCCAACATATTAAATTGACAAATAGCAAGAACTTTGCCTGTAGAAAGGATGTGTGTGAATAGGACACTAAGAGTAACAAGGGATCATTTAATGCCTCTGTGTTTTGCCTATTTATGCATTTCTAGTTTCTCAGCTCCATTTTGCAAAGGAATATTATTAAAATTATCACGAAAATAAGATTTTGTGAATTCTCTTCAATTGGGGTTACAATTTTTATGGCACTGAAGAGCTCTAGGTTTCCCTGCCTTCAGGCCTCAGCTTTTTAACTGTTCCCTTTGTAAGGCACCAGTCATGGGTTCAAGTACTGCAGATACCTGCTGCCTGAATTGGAGCACAGGACAACCTTGGTGGCATCCTAGGCTGGTCATGGAGCTGGGAAAGGACCATGCTGCAGAGCTGTGGTCCCAGGGTGGCACAAGCTCTCTGGCTGCTGCAAGGACCATGCCATCATTTTCTACACAGATCCCAGAGCAGGTAACTTAAGTGTTTTGGGACAGCTTCTCCTTATGATGAGGTAGAAAAAAATTGCCAAACTTTGTAGGCTGGTGACAGCCTGTGTTCCAGTGGTTCATCTGCAAACCACAAGTGGTGCTAAGCTTAGACCATGATTGAGAGTTCAAGCTCTACTCATGCACATAACCCACTGAACTTCTAGAGTTGTTCCTTCCATTCAGCTCATGAGTGTTCATTAGTACTATGGGGAATTTTGAATTGTGTGCAAGAAATCTGACCTGCTTCTGTTCTTCAGATAAACAAAACTACTTCCCCCATCTTCATTTTGGAACTCCCAATGCAACAGTTCAATGACTAGTTTGACATTAGCTAAGTTCTATTAAAAAACATTTGGAGTCCTATATAAGCTCTGCTAATACATTTCCTGAATCTGTAGTCTGTAAATATTTGTCACAGAAGAGAATTTTTTCTCAATCAAAAAACCTTTTTGATGCCACACTCTATGTAACTTGTTCAAGAGCAAATCGATAGGACTTAACAGCCCTATCAGAGCATCTTCTCTGTGCTGGATGGTGTTTGTGTAATATGTGCAAGGGAGAGTGAGCTTTACCCTGGGAACATCAGTAAAACCTGAGCAGAGAGGAGCTGTGGTGGGTGTGCTGTGTGTGCCAGCTCCTGTGTCTGCATCATTCAGTGTTCCAGCAGAATAGCAGGGAGACAGCCCAGCACTTGATGTAGCTGCATGCTCTCAGTTAAATACTTGTGAAAAAGACTGTTTATGTCTCAAATTTTGTGGTAAATGACCCTGGAGTTCTGAGTTAATCCAAAGAAGTAAAAGGCTACTTGCTTTTGAAAGAAGAGTGGAAAGTGTACGGTATCTGACTTGTGGTATCTGACTTGTGGACTTCTCAATTACCTCAGCAGGTATCCTGCCATATAATTACTAGTGATTAGAGAGAACCAGCTGAATAGGTTCAGGTCTCTTATTTAACTGCCCTGGAATTAGGTGGCCTATAGTATTGTAAGGCAGAGTTACTATCCAAAAAAGGATGTTCCCCAAACTATAGCAACTAGAAATGCCCTGTTAAACGTGGAGAGGTTGTGCTCTTGTATGGAATGTCACCATTGCTGTTAGGACATTTGACTGTCAGCACATTTAACACTGGATCACTGAAGTGTTTTATAAACATTTCTCCAAGCCTGGAACAGAAGTCTTTAAAATTAGTCCAAATTTATCATTCTGTTGTTTAACCTGGTTTATTGGCTGACCTCTAAAAGCTTAGGCAAAGGCAACAGTATTTTAAAGCCGTGTGTATGATATACTGGAAGCTGGCTTTTTCTTCTTTTTCTTACTCTCTTCCTTGGAAAAAGCAATAAAAGTACTTTGTTGCCTATTCACATGACAGGAATCCTTTTCTTTGGATAGTGATTTTATAGGAAAGTTTGTATGCATATCACCAAGTCTAGCTTTTAAAAACAAAAGTGCGCAGGAGTTACTCACAGTATGGTGTGGCATTTTATTTTAAGAATTGGGGAAAGTTACATATTTTTTTAAAAAGTAGGTGTTTGAGTAAATAACGAAGGTACTTTTTTAAAAAAAAATTTATATGCCACAGTTTACATAGACATTTCGTATTGAACATATGCATTGTATCTTTATTTTGTCAAAGTGTGTGTACAATAACTCTTTCATCTAGTTCCTATGTTTGCTTGTGGAGGTTCTACTTTATATGCTTTCTAATATATCTGAATTGAATGAGTTTAAAAAAACCTGAGTTTAATTTGGGTATCTTTACTAGAAGTGAACTATTAAATGTATGAAATACAGTTTTGGCCTTTTCTATTGAGTGATCTTACAGCTCAAGGCTGCTTTCTTTAGAATTTATTGAATTTATACAAGGAGAGGTACTAAAATATTTTATAAGTTTGACTCGTTGCAGCATTCACTCAAGTATGAGCTACATTTTAAAAAAAATCAACAAAGTGCATGTCTGCTAATGGTCTGCAAATGGGATATTTCTTAGGTTCCAGAACACAATGAAACTTGTATATAAGCCTATGAAGATTTGTGCAGTTGAAAGACTGTTTTACATGTAAATGTATTCATGGAAGGGTGAAATTCATGGCATTCTTAGATTATTTCTTGCTTCCAGTAATTGAACTGGTTCTTTTTTGCACATGGTAAACTTCTCTCATCTTTTACTATGATTCTTCAAAAAGTGCTGTTTCTGTGGTATTGTATTATCTGAACAATTATATTTAACTTTTTTAAAACAAAGTTACCGTTTCTAATTGTTCTGTTCCTGTGTTTTTTGCTGATGTGTAATAAAAATGTTTTCTTTACATGGTTATTTAATACATTAGCTGCCTGTAAATATTCCTTGTCAAGTGCTCTGGAATGTGCTGTAGAAGTTGTATTAGGTCACTTTAAAGCATTGTTTGAAAACCATTTTGTTTTTGTTATTTCTATTAAATCAGAAAAATTACTCTTCCCATTTGAGTCTCTTTTCGCACAACTGCGTTAGGTCATTAGGTACGAGTTCATGTCTGGCAAGAGATTTTTATGAAATGTGTAGTGTGGAAAGACCGTGATGAAGTTTAACTGCAGCTTTAAGTGTGACCACTTGGAGCTGCCTTACCTGCAGTCATCAGCAGTTCCAGGAGGGAAAATACTGGCATCTAAACTCGATTCAAATTTTGGTTGGAGATGCTGTGTTTTCATTGCTTTGCACTTTTCCTTAAAATTATTTGTCACATTTACCTACACCTAGTGCACAAAATACAAGTATTTTAAGGATTTCTCTGGTTTCTTTGTGCTGCTGGCAACCTGAATTTTGGTGCAGACTTGGAGGAGATGGTTCGAGGTGTACAGCTCCTGTGTATTCAGCTCCTGGAGCTTTCCCAAGGCCTGACAGATCTGACAGGCCTGACCTGGGGTGGGGATGGCTCTGCAGAAAGCGCTGAAAAAATGAGAAGGGATCTGGAATTGCCTGATCTGTAACTTGTTAAAGCTACCCACAGAGATGAACGATGTTCTTCACATGCCACCTGTCTGTCACAGTCTGCTCTGCAGAGATCAGTGTCCTGCCAGAAATGAGTCTGTAGTGAATGCAGAGCTGGGGCAGCATCTTCCTTTGCTGTATCAGGGCCCATGACATGTGGCCCTTCACTTCCATGCAAGGTGTGATTCAAAATACAGGGAGAGCAATCTGGTGACCAGCCCACCTCTCCTGGATTGGATAGTGCTGGGATCTAGGAGGTGAGGTTGGCAATCTAAAGAAAGAGGAGGAGGTTGCTTCTGTGTTGTTAATACTGTTTGTGTGCAGTGAAACAAGCTGTGCTGGTGTGATGCTGCCATTGCCTGCTCTCTTGGACCAAGCATCCTTCCAAGGAAAGATGTTGCACAAGTCCTGACAGCATGCTGTAGGTTGTCAGGTGCTCAGCAATGAATTCTGCTTTATCAGCTCAACAGGAAGCATGGAGTGGACTGTTCATACTCAGCTTCTGTAGCCAGGCCCAGCATGGAAGCAGAGAAACTGTAAATCATGCACCATTCTGCTAAGAATTTGTAAATTAACCGTTCTTTAAAATCTTTTATACAGAGTGTGTCACCAGATGGTGCTCTGACACAGCTATCTATGTGCTGGTCGAGGAGTGAGCAAATAGTTTTCCCTTGTGAAGGAATTCTAAGGCAAGTGTGGCCCTGCTTTCTGCAGGTACCTGCTGGGGCACTCACTGCCCTACACCCTGGGGTCATTGTCCCTGTGTAAATGGGATGTGGGAACCGGGGACTGCAGTCTCATTCATTTCTCTCTTCATCTGATCAGGGTTCTGTGCTCACTACCGGGATGTGCCCGCAGAGCCGCCTGTGATTTTGGCAGGGTGGGTGGGCAGAGCTGCGGTGTCTCTGCCTCCTTCCACCGGGAGATGTGGAGCAGGCAGAGGGCTCATCCCCCGCTGGTGACCTGCACCCTCACCCCTTGGTCCCTGCCATGGTGGGGCAGGTGTGCCCGGGGAAGCTTCCAGCAAGCAGGAGCTGCTGAGGTGGTGATCAGTTTTGCTGCCCTGTCTCTGGCAATTGCTTTGAACACTGTTGGTGCCAGCCACAAGCAATAGTGAGATTTTTGTTTGAATTAGGCATGTAGCATAGGCTCTGGCTTCTCTAACCTGTCCATGAAGGAGATGCTCTTCAGTCATCTTTTGTTGCCAGATGTTGTTTCTCAGGGTCCTTTTCATCACTGGAGCAAGTAATGAAGTTAGAGATCACCACCACAGGGTTACAGCTGCTCCTGAAAGAAGCAAGGTCTGAGCATCAGCTGTAGACAGGAGCTCTGTGCCCTGGCTCTGCACCTGTGTCTGTCCTTTAGGCTTGTGTGTCCTTGGTGTGACCAAAGAGTTTAAGGTTTCTTTTCCTGGATTGGTGTCCAGAGCTGCAGTATGATCTTTGTTAACTCTGCGACTTTCCAGCTCCTTTTCACAGCAAGTGAGCTGATGATATCAATGTACTGCTGGCTCATGGGGTGACTGTGGACATGTCAAACCAATTTAATCTTCTGCCTATTTATAATCAATCTAATTCTCCTGCAGACACACACAGACCTGATGTCCTTTTAGTGTCTGAGCAGAACATAAATATGTCAGGCCACCTTATTTGCTGCTGGCTGTTGAAAACTAATTTCTGTAGAAAGTAATTCAATAAGGCTCTTGTTGGGCCTGGAGACTCTCTCCTACTCTGTACTTCCAATCTCTTTCTTGTTTTTACTGTATGGTGAGCAGTGTGGTTGACTTCAGAGAAGGCTTTCTGTGTGCATGTGTCTGACATGATTTGTAGGTGGTGTACGTTCATTGGAGTCATGTTCTGACTTCCTTAAACTAAACAGTGTTCTTTCTTGTTTGTTTGTGAGGTTTAGCAATAATGTGCAGAGATGACTTTTGCAATGTGACCCGAGCCAGGAGGGTCCTGTCGGGGTGTCTGCCTGGGGCTGACCCTGGTCCTGGGAGCAGGCCCTGTGGATGGGGTGCTGCTGCCTTTGGGCTACCACCCAGTGTGTGTCTGGGCTGTCCCTGGCTGGGGCTGCTGCTTTGATAGCCCTTGGCTGTGGTGCTGGAGGGCACTTCTCTGGCTGAGAAGGGTGTTTGACTAGCACCTAAGTGGACCTACAATATAAATAACTTTTTTCCAGTGCTAATGGCTCTGTGTCCCTGCCTCTTGACATTTTCAAGCCTTGGGAGATAATGTTATCAGTATTTAAATAGATTTTTAAAACCTCAAAACAACAATCTAATGAAGTCTTTTGGCAGTGAACCTGGGGCTCTGTGGTGTTTTTTTCAGTCTGACTGAGTGGGTTAATCGAAGAGCTCTCAGGTTTCTTTTCATGTGTTAGTTTCTCCTGAAATAAAACACATTTTATCTGGAGGCACAATTGGTTTTGTTTTCTCTGTTGTAGAATTACTGCTATTTTGTACTTGTATTTCCAGTGAGAGAGAGAGATAAAAATAACTCAAATATGGCAAATTGTAAACATTCTGAGGGGGAAAGAAATATTTTGCCTCCTTATTTTCTATTACAGATATAATCTTATTTCTTTCTTCCTGAAGGTTGAGTTTAAATGTATTCTGCTTTGCTTTTCTCTTTCTGTGAAAACACCTGTGGTTTGAAGCCTGTGCTAATTCCAAGGAGGGTTGGGCTTGCAACTTCCCTCACCCTCTGCCAGGTGTAATTGCCTGTGGTGCAGGAGAAAGGTGGCTACAGATGGATGTTCTCATGCTTCTACTGTGCTGTGCAGACACGTGGGATTTTTCCAGATTATTTCATTCAGCTCTCTCAGTGGCCAGTTATCTTCTTTCCTGATGGAAAGTGTGCTAGGGTGGAGCCAGATGAGGTGTGGCCCAGGGCTGTTTCAGATCTAAGGACCTCAGGGCTGCTCCAGCTGTGTGTCTACCTGAGTTTCAAAGAGTCGGATGAACAGCCAGTGGAAATCACTGACCAAACTCTCGTCCTGCTCTGAAAACATTAATGCCACCAGGGAAGACCTGGAGGCTGCTGCAACAGAGCTTGCAATGTTGTCCTTCAGCTTTCCTGAGCTGCAGCAGCTGAGGGGTGTGTGAGACACTGGGCTTCTTGGGAATCTTTAGCACTTTATTGCCAAAGACAAATTTTAATGTCTTCTGTGTTCTGACACCAGCATTTTATTGGCCTTGGAGGAAAGTGCAGTCTTTTTAAAATAAATTATGCCATAATAGTGTGCGTGGCACAGAGGGTTGAAATGAGACCCTAAAAGCTGCAGTTTTTCATCTCTTTCCAGTAAAAGGCTGTGTTAACATCTGTCACTAACATTTATGCAAAGCCCAGCTTAATCCCTCCAGCAGCTGCCTATCAGACAGCAGCCACATTTTAGGCCATCCTAGCATCATAGAAACATGCCTTTGACGTGCCGGGAGATAGTGACTAACTTTATAAATCAGGAAACTGAGGAAATGAGGAACTAAAAAGGATCTAATGCCAGCCCAATGTTCATTCCTGGGAGGAGGTGCCATATTTGGGCCTCGAACAGCTTGGCTTGGAAGCCACCAAGATGTCAAGCCCTGGGGCAGGTGTTGGCCCTGGGCTCTCACTTCATTAGTTTTGTTGAGATTGTGCCTTGTGTTAAATGCAGATGCTTGGAGACTGGAAGGTCAGTGGACTCCAAGCTATTTAGCTAATGGCTTTTAGGGCTGGCTGGCAGCAGCAATACTCACAGCCATGGCTCTCTGATACAATCTCATCTGATGTCCCTCAGCAATCTGATGCTGCTGGAGCAGAAATGGCATTTTAGAGCTTCCAGGCCTGCCAAATCATGCCGTGACTGTTCACCTTGCGGATATTCCAGGTCAATAAAATGTAATTCAGAAGTCCCATCATCAGAAAACAATTTTTGATGATAGTCTTGCCCCTAGAAAGCTCCTGGCCTTGATGCACTCGGGCATTTTTGTGTGCAATAAGCTGCAATGGCTCTTGGAATCAGTGCTTTTCAGGACACAGAGACACATTTTTGTGCCATTTAAAGAGCAAAGCTGGCATTTTATAGCATTACTTTGCTGAGGCTTTAGGAGAGCAGCTTGCAGCCACAGTGGCCTTTTTGGCGTGTGGGTCCAGCACATGCTGTCCTGAGGATGTAAATTAATTCTTTATCTTTTGTTAACTTCTCATCTCAGAGTTTGCTTGAAGCACAGTCCCAGCACTGTCACTTCAGGCTACAAATTCAGGATTATTTTTTCCTTTCTTCTCACTTGTTTTGACAGGATATTCAAGGAGAGGCATGTCCAGGATTAACTGCCCCCCCAAAAAACCTTATTCTGGGAATGTGCAGCCAGGAGAGATTTTGTACACACAGGTGAGGAACCAGCATTTCCTTTATGTTTGTAGTGTTGCTTTGTGCCATAAACAGAGCCTTGGCAGGTTTCCTTGCTCAGCAGTGTGAGAGAGCAGGGACCCAGAGACCTTTGCACTGGGGAATGTTTCTTCTGGAGATGGAGGGGACCAATCGGTGCTTTTTGTGCAAAACAGTGTGAATCATTGCTCTTTGGGGAAAACATAGCTCAGCTGAGCTGCCCTCTCCACCACGGGAGGTGCTTCTCCTTCTCCTGCCCCAGTTACCAGCAGAACCGCAGAGCTCCGGAGCGGGGCTGCTGGCCCGGGCTCTGTGCCACACACAGTGCTGAGATTGTTCAAGATCTGTTGGTTTGAGCTCAGTTCCTGTTACTCGTGTTGGATGTTAAGAACCCTTAGAGCTCTGTCTCTGTCATGAGGAGGGTCCTCTCCTCCCCTCTGTGCAGGGACAGGGAGCTGCTGGCCACCGGGAGCTCCAGGTGGCCACTCCATGTGGGAAGGGGCACAGCAGTGCGTGTTGCATTCATACACAGATGGCACATTGGCATTGCCAAAGGATCCAGATCAGTGTCCTTTCTCCTGGCCAGAAGCTCTAAATAATTTTTGAGCTGTTTCCAATCATCATATTAACTGGAGAGTAAACGATATCATACTTTTAGTTACAACTGGCATAAAGAAACACTGATGCCCCCTCTCCAAACTTGATCATTATTTAAAAAAAAAACAAAAACTTCAAATAGATCATAATCCAAATTAAATGAATAGCATGTTATATCTCAGCTGGACAAATCTATTTGTGATCCCACTTTAGTGGCACACATCCCCATAGGTGTCACGAGATATATTAAAAATTAAATTTAAAAAATACTTGTTTTAAATTGTTAACCATGCTTGGACTTCACACATCAATAACCTGGAATTAGATATGCATCAAACGCACCCTCAGTGACACAACTGCTGTATTCTACAAAGCTTCCTAGTTCCTCAAACCTTAGTGGCAATATTGTCTCTGGTGCTTGTAGGTAAATGCTGCCAGGAGGGTAGGACACACTGTGCACTCCTGAATGCCACATGAATGCAGCTGCAGGGAAAAGCTTCCCAGAGAGGGGATGTGGGAAATGCCAGGGTACGTGTGGGCCAGACAGATCTGCTGAACCCCCAAGAGTTCACTAGCTATGCCAGGTCCAGATGACTTCAGAGTTAAAAGTAGAAAGTTCTTGGTATTGCCTGTGAAATAAAATTAGCTTTTTTAGAAATAATTTAATTTTGTTATTGATTTTCTGTGTTACAAGGTCTCAATTGGACATTAGCCTTTTTTTAAGGGTTTGGTTGTTTGGGTTTTTCTTTGTCTGTTGAAATCTCTTTAAGGTAAAGTCACATTTCAAATGCAATGCTTGGCTGATGTACTCTAGGAATTCCTCTCTTGGTGCTAGTCTTGGAGGCTCACGGTGGTCCATGTTGTATGGACCCAGATCAGGGAGTGGAAGAGGGAGGCAGGGGGTGTCAGTGATGGGGATGATTGCTTCTTCAGGCAGGTTTGAGGCATAATTTGAGTTTCAAGCTCCTTAAAAAGATGAATAGGCAGGTGCTTTTAGTGAAATAGTTGCAAACAACACCTGAGCTTGGAGTCCTGGCAAATTACAAGTTTAGCTTGCGGCCTTGTGAAGTCTGGAATCTCTGAACAATAAACACAGAGCCTTGCAAGCTGGAGTGCTGCCAGCAAGCAGCCGGTGGTGTTTGCTTGCATGTGGTAAACACTTCCAGAAATTCTTCCTTGTCTTCTGGTATGCCTCAGACTGTTGGCAGCAGAAGGTTATAGAGTTCTGACCGGGAGGTGGTAGTGTCTAGCTGACAGTGTCTCTTTGTGACCAGTGGTAGGATATTGGTGTCTTCATAAAAGAGTTCACTCAAGTTGTCATGGCAACACAAGTTTTTGGACGGAGAAGTGCTTAGTAGCTGAGTTGCTTGTGCCAGCCAGAGGTTTCTATGCTGGATGACGATGTGTCAGCAGGCTGTACCATGGTACTGTGCCTGGAGCACTTTGTTCTGGGCAAGGAGGACTGGAGTGATCAGGAGAGTCCGGTTTGGAGCTGCACAGGGGTGTTGGAGCCCTGCTGTCCCTGTGGCTGGCACATCCCTGAGAGGCTGCTCAGGTCCTTTGTGTCAGGAGTGAGTGGCTCACCCAGCAGCTGGGGCTCCCAGAAACTCAGATACATCCTCTGGAGCCTGGAGGGTGGTGGAGGACCTGTGGTCCAGGTGCTGCCTTGGGTGCTTGCACAGCTCCTGGGACTCACCTGGTGGGGCAGCTCAAAGTGCTTCAGCAAGTAATTAACAGACAAAATAAACAGAGTGGCATGAATCTAAACATACTGTGTTGTGATGTGGGGCTGAGGGACCTGTGAAGCTTGAGCCCTGGCTCCCCATTATGCTCATTATATTTGTACTAGCTTCTCTGCTCCAGAAGCTGCAAGACATCATTCTGCTGTACGTAATTTTAATTGCCTGTTACACAATTGCTTCTTTTCCCATGCATGTCAAATAAATTCTCTGTTCAAAAGTGTAACTCTGCCATGTGGCATGACCTGTCTGCTAAGTTACAATAGCAATGAAAAAAATACTGCAGAAAATAATTTTTACAATCTCATTATGAAATAGGATGGCATTCTCTATTTGTTGCCATCTGCAGCCTGTTGTGTTAGGACCAACACAAACAAATCAATAAGCCTGCTGCTTTTCTTGTGTTGCCTTTGGCAGCTGTAAGCAATTTATGCAGTGTTTGTAGGAGCATGCTTGTTTCTCTGGTCTGATGAAGTGCCCTCCTCAGCCAGAAAATTACAGCATTCACTTTTTTTGCAGAATTGCTCTGGGGCAGGGATTTGAAATGCTGCACCTGGAGAATGGAGAAGAGGCAGCAATGAGGGGGTTAAAAAGCATTATCTGGGCTGCAGCTTTAACAATGAATTATGGAGGGCACAAAACTGAGTTTAGTAGGAGGTTCCTTGCCTGGAACACGCCTTGGCAGTAAACAGAGCTCTGATCTCAGACACAATAAGGCACAGAGCAGTGTCAGGGCTGGGAGGGGTGTTTCCTGGAGACCTGGTTGGACCCTGAGCATTGGTGACACTCGGTGTCCCTCAGGCTGCTGCCATGCCAGAGCAGGGAACTGTGTGAGCCCGTCTGTAAGATTACAAGAAACCAAACCCTCTTCTCCACGGCTGAGTTTCTCAGGGAGCAGAGGGGCAGTGGAGGATGCGGCGTGGGAGATGAGCGGTGCCAGGGACCACAGTCGCTGTCAGAGGGCAGTTCACATTGTCACCGAGCTGTGCCAGAAGAAAAGCCTGCCTAGCTTGGACCTGGACACTTGCAGGGAATTCCTCTTGCTGCCTTCTGACCAGAGCCTGATCATCGCTGAGCCAGGTACAGTACCCTGGCCCTGCTGGAGTGGCACGGTGCCAGAGAGCAGGAGGATGCTCCAGAGAGAAGGAAACATGGGCAAATGATGGACTGGGAGTGTTGATCTCCATACGCGTTGCTGTGTGGTTGGTTTCCTTCACAAATGTTCCACTGTGAAGCTCTGGGGCTGCCTCACCTGTTGCTGGGAAGCCAGGCATCCTGGTGGGGACAGATGCAGAGGAGAGCAGACTGGAAATGTGCTGCTGAGGAAGTGGTTAATGAGAATAAGTTTAGAAACAGACTCCTGTTCTATATAAAGCAAAAAAAGCAGTGAAAACTCTATTTAAGTAATTGAGATGACAGGAACAGATTGCTGGTATCCCAGTTAGAGAAAAGGAAGGACTTGCATGGATTTTTTGTTCACCAGTAAAGGGTCTTATTGTTCCATGTAATTGTTTTACTTTCTTGTTAGGTTGCAGAGCTTGGGAGCCTTACTAGCATGTTTACAATGAGTCAAGAGTGAGCACACAGTTCTAAGAGGACTTTATTGCAAAGGGTTTAATTTTCTGTACACTTCTGCTCACAGCTTCTTGTTCTGGAGGAGTTGTCCTGTTCTGAATCTTCAGAAGACATTGGCAGGGTTAGTTCCCAGCCCCAGTTCACATGGTGAGAAGCAAAAACAAAATCCCATGATTTTTAGCATGATTTATAACATACTTTAAGTTGTTTGTGTATTAGAACATTTCCATAGAGTGCTTCTTTAAAGGGTTCTGTAAGTAATGATCTACCAACCCATCCTGTTTTCACAGCCCAAGTTTTCAGAACCTTTCCTCTCCTCTGGGGACATGAGCAGCACAGGAGCCCCTCAGTCCCCATCCAAGCCTTTTGTGTCACCTTGTTCCAGCTCCCCCTGCCCTCCCTGCCAGCTCCTCACCCCGGGGCCGGGCACCCCGGGCACTCTGGCAGCTCTCCTGACATCTGCTTGCTTAACAGTGGTGTTTCCACACTTTTTTCCCAGCATGTCCAACCCAACACCTTCCTCTCACATTCCACTCTGCTTGTAACTTAGTTAACCATCTTAAAATGCTTTTGCTTTTTGTCTGGCCTTCTGAAGGGTTCCTGCCACTGCTATCACTTCCTTATGCTTTGCATCCACTGCAGCGATTTTCTCTATTGCATTAACTTACTGCATGCTTTGTGATTTTTTTTTTTTTTACTTGGTACTGAAATTAACATTTTCCTGGCTATGTGCATCAGAAATACCTCTTCTGCTCGTGTTCTGTCTGTCCTGATGTTGCACTGCAGATAGTTGCTTGACATTTGTGCTGCCTGTTCAGGACCCCATTTTCAAGTCATGGCCACGGCATCATCTGCTGTTCATGTCTCAAACATTTGTCAGGGCTGATCCCTGGTTTAGTGTCACCCTCAACCCCAGAGCCCTGGGCAAGCAGTGCTGGGCTGGCTACAGTCACAGCTGCTGTTGCTGCCTCTGTTCTGCATGGCTACACCCTGTCTGTGTCTGGGCATTGCTGGGGGCACTGGGGACAGTAGTGCTGGTATTTCCCAAATTCCTGGATGTGAAACTGCTCCAGCAAGGGAAAGCTCTTTGCATTAAGTGTGAACTAATGCATTAGTTACAGTGGTAAGATACCTTCCCCATTACTGTCTGGATGTTTGTCTAATTATCTGTGTTTGTGTTCTGTGCATTTTACACTGAAGGCTTATGTTAAGTGAATTTGCCACCTTGAGTCCTGTGTCCGTATCTGCGAGTCCTTCCTTGTAAAGATACACAGAGGGAGGCTGTGGAAGGTGAGCAGTGATATGGTTTTAAGGCAGATTGCTATTTCAGTACTGACAGGAGAGTCAGAGGAGCTGTGCAGGGTGAGCAGGGGTCCTGCCTGGTGATGGACAGGTTCAGCAACCTGGATGCAAAGTTTACTGGAGTAAAATTGTCCCAGTTCATCATCACTGTGTGAAATCAATGGGTTCTCTGTTACCTCCTGGATGACTCCATTAGCTAATAGCTAAATCGTCTTGGCTTGTCAAGTACCTCAATGAAGTTTGTGTTGGATGTGAGTGGGCAGGTGGATACACTCCAACACTGCCAAAGATGGGAGCCAGGGCTGCTTTTGCCCGGCTGCTTACCAGTATTCCCTGAAAGGTGGTTTGGTATTTTCTGGTGTTTTGTGTGTTGATGGAGAAGAGTACCCTCTGGGCATGCTGTGGAGCCACAAAGAAATTAGCCAGGTATCACTGATCTTCTTGAACTGCATCTGACTTGTGAAAAACATGTGAATATAAAGGTATTACTGGGTAGTTTATGTAAGAAGATGTCAGAATATGGTCGAAAGCAATGATTATTTTCTTTTTTAAGCCATTGTGAACTGGTGGTGGAAAGTGCTCTGGTGTATGAAGTAGACACTACTCTGCTCTCCTTAGTTCAGGTTAGGCAATTGCAGATCCTCCTGTTTAAAGTCAACGAGAGAAATATAGCTGCAGTGTTTTTCCAGAATGCCATTTGTGGCTCAACTCACAACAACAGGGCACTGCAAGCTGCTGCGGGCTAGTAATCCAGCAGCTGTGTCAGAAAAAGAAGTTATTTGGCTGGGGAGTATTTTGGTGCGGCTGCATCAGTGAAAACGCCAGGCTGAGCGCTTGCCTGCAGCCTGGCCCATGGCTGTGCCAGGAATAGAACTGATCTCCTGGCTGTGGGCCTGCGATCGAGCAAGATGCAGCATCCCTTTGTTGTGCCTATCTAAAATCCTCCCCCGTAGCTCCCTCCATCTGACAGCTCTCTTCCCTTCCAGCCCTCAGCTGCTGTACAGCGATGCTGTGAGCCTGACGCTACAGGCGGAGGCTGGAGGCAGTGTGAGACAGCCTGTGACAGAGGGACAGCATTTACCACTGCTGTGATGTGCCTTCAGCAAACAGATACATCCACGCTCTGCCCTGGAGGTGCAGGCAGGGCTCCAGGACATGGCAGATTTGTGGACAAGCCCTAGTGAAGGGCTCACAGACCCCTCCTCACCCATCCCTCTGCCAGGGACAGAAGCAGCTCCAGGGTGCTGCTCCTGCTCCCCAGGGCCTGGCTGTGGAGCTTGATCCTGCAGTGGGATTTAAAAACCAAATGGTCATTCTGAAATGAAGGTGCAGAACTGGTGGAGTGTGGCTGCAGACAGTGGCTTGTGATTCTTGCTGACTTTAAAGGACATTGTGTGGGTATGGGAAGGAACTTACATTAGGATCAGAGCACATCCAGGAACAAACCCTGGGTTTAATTTCCAGCTCCAGGAATAGTATGTTGTGACTTTCTTTAAGGTAATATAAGTTGTGTTGTTTTTATGTTCCTTATTGTATTCATTTGCAAGAATCTTCATTATCCTGTAGAACAACTGGAGCATACAATGGATGATAAGAATACATGCTGAACTTTTTACCCAGAAACTCACTACAGGATTGTGGCAGCAGCCCCTGGGTGATTCTGGCACATTGCATGTGTGTACTGTCCTCAGCAAAATGTTCTGATGTTTTCCTAGTGCAGGGTATAAAAGCTGAGAGGAGAGGAAGAAAAAGGGCAACTGGGGAAAATGTAAAGCTGGAAGAAACTTTATGGTAATTTCTGTTTCCTGTAACACTTTGTCAGCTGTCCTTTCTGTGCTCTCGTCCTGAAATAATGCAGAGCACATTTAGTGTTTTGGCCTTTGTGTGAACTGTTCTTTTTAAACTCCAGGATGCAGGCAGTACATCTTGTACACCGCTGGACACCCTCCTGGCACCTCACAAATACTGTTAAAATGTTAAACCCAGAAGTACATAACTGTTCTTCCAACAGGCAGAAAAAAATGGGTGAATTTTTGTGCTATAGGCTCTCATTGACTGCAGGAATGTTGGTGCAGAAAGTTCAGTTTTATATGGGACAATTTTTACTAGAGTATTTTCTTGAAAAGCAGTTATCTCTTGACAGGATAATATGACAATAATTAGGCAAAATAGATGATATGTTCATTCATTGATGCAGAATGCCTGCATCCACTGCCCAAGAAAACTGGGCAAGACTTGAATTTACTTACTAGCTGGAATAAAATTCTAAGAAAATATAACAGTAAACATGTTTAAAGCCACTCAGGCAAGGCTAATATTAATCAATGGAGCTTGTGTTTCCAGAGGCCAGGAGTGTGAGAAGTCACACCTTGTGCACAGAGCTTTCTTATCACAGAG
This sequence comes from Florisuga fusca, assembly GCA_038090715.1. Taxonomy (NCBI): domain Eukaryota; kingdom Metazoa; phylum Chordata; class Aves; order Apodiformes; family Trochilidae; genus Florisuga; species Florisuga fusca. Next base: position 3,653,678 of record JAAWXA010000047.1, on the reverse strand, counting down.
CAATGCCCTTGCAAAATGGATCTTGCCTTCCCCTGCAAGTGTCTTGTCTACGGGCAGGAAAAGAGCCAGCTGGAGCTCCATTCAACAGTTTTGCTCTTTAGCTCAAGCAAACCAGGTTTGTGCTCTGATCCTGAAGGTGTCAAGTTCAAACCTTGCTACCAGAGGAAGGTTTGCAGACATGTATTAAGATTAGATTAAAAACTGATCTAGGAAAAAACCATATTATATGGGATATGTACATGTATCTCTGCTTATCTATTGTGTGTGACTCTACAGCTGGTCTGGGTATTCATTGTGATGGTCTTGGTAAATAAAATGCACCTATGGAGCTGTGTGAGTGTGTGCTTAGGAGCTTTGTAAATCCCTCTCTGCATAGATGCAGGTTTGCATCCGCTTAATTGCAGTTGGTTGATTCATTCCTGAGGCAGTACAGGGAGGCTGGTCATGTTTGTGGGTTTTTTTGCAGACCTCGGGAGCCTATTCCAGTGCAGCTGCAGTAGCCTCATGCATAGTCAGGGATCAGCATCTAAAACTCCATAGAAACAGGCAGCCAGATTGCTGCTGGTTTTAATTGGTGTGTGTGAGCAGGCTGAGGAGAGTGTCCAGGGACTGAGCTGAGGAGCAGATACCTCTTTGGTAAGTCTGAATTTCTGAAGTTACTTTGCTAATTTGTTGCCTTTTTTTCCTAACAGTCTCTTTTCCTTAACACATTTTGCTTCAGCAGTTTCTGCTTTGCCGTTGAAGCATATTCTTCTGCTTTCAGTATTCTCCCTGCGTTTCCCTGAAGCCAAGCATGTGCTTTTAGCCAGTTCAAATCAGGGCATAGCCCGACTCTGATCTTCTCCATTGTTTTGTGGGGTGGCACTGAGAAGCTGGTATTTCTGTGTTTGCAGGTGTTTGTTGCTTGACATCTTTGCTGTGCTGAAGTCATCCCAGTGCAATGTGCACAGCCTGCAGCACCTACCCTGCATTCTCTGGCAGTCTCACATATGTGCATTCAGTGCTCAGAAAGACAGGACCAAAACTGGATCTCATGTCTGAGACAACATTTCATTAGACTGTAGTTTCAACTATCCTTGTTTTTGTTACCAGTATTTTCTTCTTACTGTTTATGTTTCTACGTACAATCGCATATTCTACCTTAGGACCTCAGGCTTCCATCTCATTATGCTTACGCAGCTTTTTCTAGCTTTAATATTTGTTTTTTCTTTTTTCAAATGTGATAATACAAGTTTTTCCTTCCTACCTGTATATTGTAAACCTGGAAGCTTGTCTGTAACAGCCCTTATTGTTTCAATTCAGTGGACTCACACACATAACAGTCACTTAACGCTGGCAGTTGTTTGGAGGAGATGTGATTTGTCTCCCTGCCATGCATTGTCTTTAATTATATTTGTACATTGCAAAATGGCATCCTAGAGGGATTGAGAAGGGACAGTTCAAGTGATAGTACATTAGTTGTACATTTTCCACATTTGTGGGAAAAAAAGAAAGTTATCCTGCAAGGCTGTCTTGTACCTAGCGGAACAGCCGGTGCTAATTAAGGCCTTTTTGTTTGGTTCAGTTTGTTATGCTGTAGCAGGTTAGTGTTTGACAGCATCACAGGATGCCAGAAGCTCAGCTCATACAAGCCCTTTCAAAGCCATCATGAAGACATACAGCCCTAGAGAACCTTGTTCCGTAGAATGATTGCCCAGAAACTCCAGCACACGAGTGTCTCTGTAAGCATCACTCAGACTTCCCATGCATGTTTATAAGTGCTACAAAGAAATACATGTGCTCATGTACCAGCAGTGCTGGGTGCATACAGCAAGCACCTCCTTAAAGCATTGTCTCCATATGCAGTTCTTCATCATTTGGACGTCTGCAAGGTCTGCTCAGACTTTTCTGAGCTCAGTTCTCAATCTGGTCTTTGGTCAAAATGTTCATGTTAAAAGGATTCTGAGCTGCACAGCAAGGAGTGATTTGAGTTGTTAGTTGTTGGAAAAGGGTAAAAGGGAACACAGAACCCATTTAATAAATCTGTGGGATCAGGCAGCCCAGCCTGAGCACAACACTGCATAGCACATTTTAGGGGTTAAAGATCTCTGTCTTTGTTGCAATCTAATGGAAACAGCAGCAGCAGCTAGTGACGGGAGCAGGGAGGAAGATCCCTGGTCATTCAGGGGAGCTCAAACAAAGAAATGCTCTTTCCATAACTGCTGCATTTCCGTGTGTCTTGTCACACACAGGTAGTGCTGGGGGTCCTGCCTGGAGCCCCCTGCAAAACCCTGGTGCTGTTTGCCCCATGGAAAGGACTGTCCATCCTGTGGATGTCAGGCTTTGTCAGCACCAGAGGCTGAGAGAGAGGGCACAATATGGGTTTACTTGGTCCTACTCTGTCTAATTGGCTTTAATTGGCAGCCTGAGCTCCTGAGGATACAGATCCGTGTGTTGCCCAGCCTTCCCATTAGCCAGAACCAGGGGATTTCTGGATGAATCCTTCACCTCTTGTTCCAGGTTTGCTGTGGGGCAGGTTCCAACAGTAAAGCTTTGCTGAGCTCTGCTTTGTCAGGTTCAGTCTGTGTGTCCTCCCACCCAACCCCTGGGTTAGGGCTGGAGACTGCCTGGGCACTCATGCTGGGATGAGGATCAGCTCTCTCTGCAGGGCTGGGGTGGGAAGAGACCCTCTCTCTGGCAGCCAAGCTTTATCCTGAGATCTCAGGGCAGCCTGATTTTACGTCTTTTTTGAACGAAAAATGGAGTAAAAAGAGAGAGTGACAGGGAAGCATTTCCCCAAAACTCTCTTTGTTGGAAGAGAGAGGGGCTGGGTTGGCAGCTCCAGCGCCGTGAGCCCGGACACGGGTGCTGAGGAGCCCGGCTGCTCAGGTGTCCAACAACAGTCAAACCTTCGACCAAGTTTTTGAAGGGAAATTCTAATGTCTGAGGTCTTTGGTCACGTAAGAGAGAGAAAAAGACAATGAAAACTTTTGCTTTCTTTTTTGCATTGCCTTGTGAAATGCTTTTGTATTTCTGCACCCCAGAAGTGTCCATATTACTGTGATCTTCTCTCTGCCCGGCTCTGCTCAGCTTCAGCAGGTCAGGGTAGAGCCTCCCCCCAAGGCTGAGCAGCCTCAGCAAGTCTCTGTTCTTGGCTCAGGTCCTGTACAGGGGCACATCATGGGAGGAAGCTGGTGCTCAGTGTCATCTTCCTCAGCCCAGGGACACCATGTGTGCTCAGTGCTGCCGAGGTGTTTACAGATGTTGCTACAGCATATTATAGTAACATGTCATGGGATCAGCACACTGCTATGTGCTATAATTATATGCAGTGTGGCTTATAATAGTTCACCAGGTTGTCAGCACTTAGGCATAAAGCAATGACAGCTCTTTCTGTCTCGTTTATAATACTCTAGAGAACAGCTGATTAAGAGGCAAAATGGCTTAAATCACTGGGGGATGTTTGCTTTGGTTTGGAACATTTTTTTTTCTTTGTTTTCTTTTTTTTTTTTATATCACCTTTGATAAAAGAAATGCTGCATTGCTGACAGCTGAAAGTTCCCCTTTTGGGTGCACATCCAGCAAAGTTGTCTAAGTTCAAGGGCCTGATTCTTTCCTCTGTAGAAGATGGCCCTGTGTTCAGAGTCCTGTGGCTGGACAAGTCTCTAAGGGCAGGTGGTGCAGCTCTGCCTGTGAACCTGCTCTTACTGCAGCTTGTTATACAACTGTTAAAGGAATAAAACATATCTGAAAAGGAACAAAAAGTTATCCATGTCTCATATTCTAGTGATTTTCCCAGCTACAGAACCACAACCCTTAAAGAATTACAGTAAATGATAAGCAAAGCCCTGGAACTGTATCATGGAGCAAGTTTTGTCTGGACAGGAGTTATGAGGCTGTTGTTTGCACTTGGACCCCAGATTGTAGCTGCCTGAAACACTGCAAGGGCTCCTTGCGGAGCCAGTTGTCTTCATACTTAACGTGCAATAATGAGATGGTTTGGATGTTATGATCTTATATAATTACTCCCAAAATAACGTCTGATTCATCCTTCCCTTTGAAGCTTATAGTTTGCATTCCAATAAGCTCTTGCATGGCAGGAACCCTGTGGTAGCAGCAAATTAATATTTTAGAATTTTTTTTCCATCTAAGTGAAACTTTGGCATTCCTGTCCCTATCTTCCTGCGATCCCTTGTGTGTCTATGTGTGCCCAGGAGGGGAGGTAGCTCTGCCTGGGTTCTTGCAGAGCCATCCTGGCAGGGGTAAGCTCCTGGTGGGAGCTGATAGTGGGAGACTCTGTGGCTAAGGGCTGAGAGAGCACCTGAACAAGACAAATCTCCTTTTAGCTCCATGCAGGAGGAAGACTGAGTTTGCAGAACTTCCAGAGACTCTCTGAATGTCTCCTCAGAACATCTGTAGCATTCATGGCATGAGGGTTTCCACCCCTGTGCTGGTTTTAGAGGGGATTTTGCTGCTGAACTCCACAGATGATGAACTGAATATGAAAGTGCTTTAAGTGGCAGCTGACACCTGCTCTCATCACTGGGATCACTCCCTGGGCAGAGCAGTCTGGACCTGTGGGTGATGGATATCCCAATGCTGTCTGGCTCTTGCTGCCAGGCTTCCTGCTCTGTGGGGGGTGCTCTGCAGCCCTTATCACCACCCACAGCAAGAGATCACGTCTGAGGGACTCCAGGAGCTCTGCTCAATCCATAATTGTTTTCTGACCCAGTCCTTTAGCATCTGCTGAGAACTTGATGAATTGTTTCCCCCTCACTAACAACCCACGCCTGCGATGTTGTGTGAGCAGCAGCCCCTGCTGCAGAGCTTCACCACACTTCCAGCTCCCGGGCTGCTTGTGACAGGCAAAGTGACTGCAGTTAGACTTTGAAGTGACAGCTGCTACTGACTTGTCTAGCTCGAGAATATTTCAAGACATATTCCTATACCTCATAGCTGCTTAGAGAGCACAACCAGTAAATCAAGAAGTGTTGCAGAAGTTTCAAATGACAACCAAATGGCAGTGGATAGACCTGGCAATGAAGACATCAGCAGAGGACCAGCAGGCTGGACATAATCCCAGCAAACAGGCAACTGGTGAGCAGATTTCCTCTCACTGCCACGTGCTCTGTAGACCCCGGCACCCACTTGCTGTGGATTCTTTTAAAGAGAGCTGCTTGCTTCTACAAGAACTAAAGCTGTGTCAGGTGCCAGAAACAATCTGGTTTTTATTATTTGCCCTGTTACCATTCCCACAGCCATGGTATGCTTGGGGAGGGGATAAGGAGCTGTCTGAGAGCTACACACTGCTGCACTGCAGTTCACCTTCCATCCAACGCAGCATTTTAGCCATTTATAAGGCAGCCAGTTTCCTTCTCAAAATTCCTGCTGCGAAGTGCTCGGCTTGCTGCTGTGCTTGATGGTGCCTGGCAGGGTTTGCTCTGAGCTCTGCTCCCAAAGGAACAGTTCCCTTGCTCTGCTGAGGTTTATGTTTTGGTTTTGGCTGTGGTGCTGCTGGATGCTGTGCTGCTGTGTTGGTTTAACATTCGGTTTCTGCTCCATCCAGTCCCTGCTCCTGTAAGTTTCAAAGCTGAACAGCACTGCTAAACAAACATGTCCATAGCTAGTATTTAATGGAAACCTCTTCCTTTGCTTCTTCTGTTGTCCTGTGCTCCCCTCTTCCCTCCTCAGGTGCACAAGATTCACCACAGTTTCTCATGCCCAATTTCCAGCCCACAGATAATCAAAATCACATTGCTGATGCTTCTCAATTGAGAGAAAATTAGATCAGAAGTTGGTGGGTGCCCCACGTGGCCTTTTGTAGCCCCAGAGCTGCTTGTCTTCTCCTCCAGCAATAACTCTTGTAGTAATCCATCATTTGAATGCGTGATGTCTACAAAGCCCTACAGAAATAGAACAATACATCCTCATGAGCACTGCTGCAGTAGAAAAATGTAGCAAAAATGGACTGAAAAGCCTGGAAGAGTCTCCTGACATGGAATGAGCAACAGTCAATATATTACACTGGAAAACCAGTGCCTCCCCATCAGTCCCTAGCTCTGGGGTCTGCCAACCCCTGTAGCTGCTCTTCCAGGACCATTTGCTGTGGCAAGATGTGCATGCTCCAGGACAAGTGAGAGCTTGGAATTTTCCATCTGAAAGAAACCTAATGGGGAGCAAACCAGCCAGAACTCTCTGCTGCTGAGATTTTCCATTGCCCATGGGAAAACATACCAGTAAGCACCTTGTGCAGGCTCGTCCTGCAGAAGCCTGGCCTCAGGCTGGGCCTCAGCATATAGCATTTAATTTCTTCAGCCCTCCCTGAACTCCCACTGGTGATACTCAAACTTTGTTTCAGTTGAACCGGTCGCTGGAATGTCTAAAAACGTGGGAGCACGGAGGGAACCATCAAACATGTTTTGTTTTCTCTATAGGGAGATGGTGGAAGGAGAGATAAATTACATCAATATATTTAATGTAACTCTTCACTTTAAACTCTGAGTTACCTGTGAATCTCTTAATGACAGTGCAAGCTACTTCACCATAATGAAAATCAGTGTTGCCATAATTAGACCAGTATTGTCTTGCAGTTAATAGACTGTTGTAATCATGGCTTTGTCATAGCATTAATCATTTTTTGTTTGGACTTTGCTAATTATCCCCTTTGGTAACTCAGCCTGGGTATTATGGAGTTATTAGTGACATAAAGCTGAAAGGTAGTTCCACCATATTCTCTTAATTAGTTTCCATGCAAGGTGCAAGGGGCTGTGCTGATGAGCTGCTTTCACAGTGCCTGGGTACTGGGTGAGGGAGGGCTGGGCTCAGGCTCAGTTCTTGGAGGAGTTTGGGTGCACACAGAAACATAGGGGCTCACAAATTCAGTGTTTGTCTTTTGCTTTATGTATCATGTTAACCTCAAATAGAACTTTATACCTAAGGCAGAGCATACCAGAAGGCTCTGGCTCTGTTCTGCCATGTAAATAAGAGCTGGGTGCCTTATCCTGGGTGCATTTCTTCTAGTGCAGGTAAATGTTTGTGTCTGTGTCTTTCTTCCTGCTTCTTCTTTCCTCTCTCCTTGTTAGTCATGCGAGAGCTTCATCATTGCTGCTCTGTAGCCCAAAGCAGTTTCCAGCTGAGGGTTCCTCTGGGAAGTGGCTCTTGTTCCCAGGGGGGAGCAAGCCTGGAAAACAGCCATGTTAATTTGCATTTGCCACCCCCTCCCTTTAAACTTTATATTTTCAATTCCAAGGTGCAATGCAGTCCATTCTCAGCATGGCCATTCCTCCCACATCTCTCAAGGGATCTGAGGCTCCAGCACCCCATTAGGCTGAGCAGGGTGAGGGGGAGCTGAAGATGTTTTGTGCTTTTGCTGTTCTTCTTATCTGACAGCAAACACCTCCCTCTGCTGCTCAGGAAGCCTTGGGTGAAGGGTAGGCTGGATGTTCAGAAGGTGCAGCCAGGGGCCTCATGCACCCTCTGCTCAGGAAGCCTTGCACAGCGTGGGGTAAGGCCAACCAGTGAGTGAATCTTTTCCCTGGCTGAGGTGTCCTTCTGGTCTGGTCTGTCTTTGGAGAAGTCTTTGAGGGAAGAGGTTTTATCTCCATCCATGCTAGGAATACGCATCAGACTCTGGCTCTGGAGCATTCCTTGTGACAAAAGCAATTATCTAGTTTTTGCAGTTTCTTCTAAGCTAAAGGACATTTAAAGCATAACATTTTGAATACTAGATATTTTTAAATAACTGGTATTTTTGAATTCGTAAGATAAAGTTCATTAAATCAATTTAGGTCATCTCTGTCCAACTGGTATTTAAGCTTAATAACTCACAAAAAAGTCTTGGGTAATTCAATGTCATCTTCAGACAAGCCAATATTCTTCTCAGGAAGATTCTTAAAAACTGTCTGTAAAATCTTGATCCCTTCTACTTGTGAGAGCTGTCAGAGGAAAACTAGGAGGTCATGCATAAAAGTATCTGTGAATCCTGTCAGATACATTATGAATGGCAGCTCAGCAAGGAGAGACATGAACTGAGATCTTTCTCGAGCTGGCAACAGGTTTTTCAGATGCTTCCCTTTAATGAGCCTGATGTGCTAGCAGAGCTGTGTAACTTCTTGGAATGGGCAGAAGTATCTTAACAGAAACATTTCTGTCACCTAACAACGCCCTGCAGCGCTAGATTCTGCATTGCAACTGTTTTGTACAACTTTGTACAAGACATATTTGCAAAAAATCCAGTTTCCTGGGCACTGTTCCAGGACAACTCCAAGAACAGGAAACTCTTTCCTCTGTGCTGCTTTGGTGAGAAAATATCTAGCCAAATCTCTAAGGAAGCCCCACTGCTGACTTGTACAAGTCTATTTATTATTGATAAAGATGGGACCTATTTATTCACCCCAGGAGTGGTCTGTGTTTCCACCTTGGAACAACAGCAGCAGATAGATGTTCATCCCTCTGCATAGGAGGCTGGTGATGGAAAATGCTGCAAAAACTTCTGGATGGCATTACTTCTTTCCATCTACACCATCTGCAACTTCTAGCCCTTCCTTTCGAGTCACAGAACCTGTGAGGAAGTTTTGACTCAAGTGCTCAGTGAATTTCCCAAGCAAGGTGGAAATTTTGTGGAAAAACAGTGCATTTCCTCTGGGATACCAGAAGAACAGATGGTTTCCCAGGTGTTTGGCAGAGCTGCCTTGATCTGGTGTAGATGTCACATTTGGTGCCTGATCCTTCCTTGAGATTTTATTTGTAGGAGCTGGGGAGGAGAGCAGCCGTGTCCTGCGGATCCCCTTCCACCAAGGATGCTCTTGCTTCCCAGCAGCTGCACCTCTCCCTGCCTCCCTTCACATCGTTATCTCACATCACTCTGCTCACCCAGGGACATTCCAGCTGTGGCTCAGCTCAGGAACATCTGGGCAGCGAGTTAAGCAGCTGCTGTCTTTTTCACAACACAAAACGTTTATGTCAACACATAATGTCTATGGTCCAAGCCTACACCTCACCAGAGATAATGGTTATTCTATATAAACTTCTGGAGTGTTTGATGTTTTTTTCCTGTCTTTCTGTCCTGACTTGCACTTAGGTAGGTTAAAGAGTATTGCTTTGCTGGGTACTGTAATAACACCATAGGCAACCAGGGAATTGTCCTGGAGGTCTGGGAGACCTGAGACTGAACTGTCACAGTCCTGAAAGCAGGTGTAACTCCAGTGTGAAGCCTGTCTGCATCTCCAGAGAATGGTGGTGTCTGTGATTTTGAACTGTTGGAATTTTGGTGGGAATCAGTACACTGTAAGAAAGGAACCAAAAATAGTCAATGTTTCATCTTTTTTTGAGGTGCCGTGAATCATTTCACAACCTGGATCATATCTATATATATATATACACGTATGTATTTGTACATCTGTGTATACCTTCCTTTTTTTTCTGATTCTTTAGCCATGGGTATGGAAGTTCTCTCAAGTAAAAGACTGAAATGCTGAAATGCATAGTGTATGAAGGAAAAGTGACTCAGTCTGAGAATATGCATAGCTTGCTATCCAGAATAAAGAAGAAAGTGCAGAACTTTCTGTACAGCTTCCCTCTATGTTTGCTTTCACTGCATCAACAGCTTTTAATTTTCTTTTTTTTTTTCCCTTTTAGAATTATTTTATTTTATAGATATTTATTTTCTATTGCCTATGCCATGCACATCTGGACAAGATGTGAGTGCTGATAGTACAATCACAATATGCTTACAGGATCACAGAAGAAAGATTTTTTTAGGGTTGTTTTTTTTTTTAAGGTTTTTTTTTTTTTTTTTTAGGTTTTTTTTAGGTTTTTTGTTTGGTTTTTTTTTTCATACCACACCTGTGGTATGAAGCAAAAGGGCTGTTCCTGTTGGAAGCTGGAGCTTGTTCCCACCATTCAGTTCTGCAGTTCTTCTTGGTTTCAGGATCAGCATCTTACCAATGTCACAAACCAAACCAAGGATGATGTTTTATGGTCAGTGTAAGCATCATGATATAACACTTTATAGCTCTGGCCAGATGGAGATGCCCATTTCTCCCCAGACGCATCTGGAGTGGGAAGCAGCCCCAAATCTGCCAGGGGATGCTCACATCTGTTTGACTGTCACTTGCAAAACCTGCCAAGAGGTTTCTGTTTGTTGTGATACAAGTCAGTTTGGACCATTTCTTCCATCACTTATGCCTTTCTCACCACCTTTCTTTTCTTTTTCCCTGTTCCTCCCTTTTCCCTGTTGCTGTTGCCTTCTCTCCTGCTGTAGAGCTCTCCATCAGCCTCCTTGCAGTGATAGTTATTGTGTGTGGACTGGCCCTGGTGGCAGTTTTTCTGTTTCTCTTCTGGAAGCTGTGCTGGGTTCCCTGGAGGAACAAAGCCCTTTCCTCAAGCCTGGCTGCCCTGCAGCACGAGGCAGGCTGCAACAAGGACAGCATGGCAGACAAGCTGAAGGACACGGGTGCCATAAGCTTCCTGGAGGCAGCAGTGAAGATCAGCCACACGTCACCAGACATCCCTGCAGAGGTCCAGATGTCCATGAAGGAACACCTCATGCGGCGCACGCGGATCCAGAGGCAAACCACGGAGCCTGCCTCCTCCACCAGGTGAAGCATGGAATGGGGCCTGGGTTTGGAGGCTAAAGAAAGCCCTCCCACGTAGACGCTGAATTAATTTCTAGAGGCTGGTCATTAACCACTTAATGTGTTCAGACTGGCTTACCATGGGCCCTTTTAAAATAATCAGGGACTCAAGTCCTATTACTGTGACTTGACCTCATTGTGTCAAGCTGTCAGGATGCTTTGGCCACTTTAATTTTGTTACAACATGAGAAGCAGGCTGCAGTATCAATGATGGTAAGCTGTCAGACAGAATTAGACTTTTTTGCTTTCTCCTGTTGTTGTGGCAGAAACAATTCAATAAGCAGGATGGACATAGGGCTCACTGCACAGGCTCAGAGCCATCTGCCCTCAGCACTTGTGCCGAGCTGGGGATGGAGACACCAACATCATGCCCAGCACACCAAGAGAGGCTGTAGGAACCTTGGGACACCTTCCTGGGAAGAACATTGGGAATTTGGGTAGCTCTTCCTTGACACAGAAGGCTGTGAATCTGGGAGAGGAAAGGGTGATGGTGGCAGGTTCTGCGGGTGGTGCTGGCCGTGCCCGTGGTATGTGCCCGTGTGCAGCTGTGAACACAGGCACTTCTCTGGAACTGGCTGCAGTGCCGCAGAGTTAGGCACTATGGATCACAGCCTTCTGTTTGAAGAAGCTGGAGCTAAAATCAATGTGCTGATTTTATTTTTCTGCACTGCTTTTTGGACAGCTATTAACTCCTCTCTGCCATGTTCTGCTTTTATTACACCTTTCCGATGGAGGAAGAACCAAAATCTCAGCCTGTCTGAATTAGGGCAAGCAGAGTGGGATTTGGCTGCATGTGGGAAGGTTCCAAACCCACTTTTTCAAGTGAAAAGAGCCAATCATGAACCACAGGCAGGCAGCTGGGGCTGCTGGGGAACAACCTCAGCACTTTGGGCTCTGTCTCACAGCCCCTTTGCCTTTGAGGAACCTTCCAAGGAGAAGGGAGTTCTCCAAGCACCACGTATCACCTAAAGCTGGCACACAAGTTCTGAAAATGGTTAAATGAGTCCATATACTGCCCTTGTACACACCAGATAATCTGAAATAATGCCCTGAATCCACAGAAAGCTTTTTTGCTCTGCTTAAATAAAGCTTTGCTTACATGCAGTTTTCCTTGTGCTGAAGGGGAGCTCAAGGCAAGAGACAGCTTCCAGATGAGTCTGTGTGTTCCTCCCTGTCAAGAATTATCTATGTTTCTGGTGAGAGGCTGTTGAAGTCTGGTGGCAGCAATACCCAGAATAAAACCTTTCCAAGCTGGCCATGGCTGTCTCATTTTAAAAGGTTTTTCCCTCCTGAGAGAAACAGTGCCAGTATCTTGGAAGTGTAAGGACAGGGTAGGAAAGAGTCTCTGCTCTGGAGTCTCTGTGGCTTAGTTAAGGAGTTGTTGGGTTTCTGATGTTCATCTGTGGGCTGCTACTTGTGTAACAGGTGCAGCTTGCTTCAAATATGCAGCTTGCTTCAAATACTCTGAAAGTTAGGAAACTTACTGGATCAATTCCTTTGACCCCTGGGGGTGTTCCCTTCAGCATTCACTTCCCTAACATGTGGTTTCTGCCCAGAGGACAGGAGCACCTCTTGCGCTTGTGCTCTTGCTGCTCTCTTAGCATCAGTAGTCCAGGGGAGAAAAAGGCAAGAAAAGTCCTTGGAAAATCTTACAGCTGTCTTGTCTTCCTCCTGCAGGCACATCTCCTTCAAAAGGCACCTTCCTCGGCAAATGCATGTGTCCAGCATGGACTATGGCATGGACTCCCCAGCTGTGGCTGAGCAGCCCACCAGCATCGGTCGCATTAAGCCTGAGCTCTATAAGCAAAAATCTGTTGACTCTGAGGACACCAAAAAAGAGGCAGCAAAAACATGTGGGAAAATTAACTTCACTCTCAAGTATGACTATGAGAATGAGACTCTGACTGTCCGGATTCTCAGGGCTTTTGACTTGCCAGCCAAAGACTTCTGTGGCAGCTCAGATCCCTACGTGAAGATCTACCTCCTGCCCGACAGAAAGCGCAAGTTCCAGACACGAGTCCACAGGAAGACTCTGAATCCCACCTTTGATGAGTCCTTCCACTTCCCTGTGCCCCATGAGGAGCTGGCGGGCAGGAAGCTCCACCTGAGCGTCTTTGACTTTGACAGGTTCTCCAGACATGACATGATAGGAGAAGTTATCTTGGAGAACCTGTTTGAGGCCTCAGACCTTTCCCGGGAGACTTCCATCTGGAAGGACATCCAGTATGCAACGACGGTGAGTGCCTGCTGGGGGGGTGCCTGCTCCTGCAGGGGATGGGAACCAGGCATGAGGTGGTTCTGCAAGAAGTAGTGGATGTTTTCCTAGCTGACTAAGTAAACTAATTTGATGGGAAAAAACCCCCACAAACACAGGTGGAGCGACACCAACAGAAAAGTTGTTGAGGGAGAAGCCTCAAAAGAAGGTGTGAGAGGAGCAGAGCTGACACCATGCCCCAGACACACAGTGTAGCCACCTTGCAGAGCTCCCACAGAAAGGCTGAGTGTTGCGTTTGGCTTTGTCACCTCATTCCTGCTGTGCCATTCTTTGGGAATGGGCCAATATTAGTGCTTCTCAGCCAGCTGTAACACACCGAAAGGCATTTCTGTTTAATCAAAGCGGAGAAGGGTAAATACCATTTCCATAATGCCCAAGGAGAGCTCTGGGGAACTAATAATACATTAGATCAGTCCTGTGGATAAGAAGGTAGGGACACACAAGGATATAAGCTATTGAAATAGCTAGCACTTGACTATCTAATAAATGATTGTACATCTTCTGAATTGGTGAGAAATTTTCAGCGTCAAGCCTGCAAAGGTTATTGATTCAGAGCTTCCATTATTTCCTAAGAGCTACTGATATGAATTTTGGAAATTTGCAGTTTCTGTAATCTGCAAGAAAATAATGTACCCATAGGACAAGTTTTACTCTTTACTGTATTTATGGCTGCAAAGCAACACCTCTTGACCTGCTACAGTGAGGTCAAAGAACAATTTGTGTCAGCTTTACTTTGTACCTTAGACAGCTGTTCTCAGTGCAAGGAGAGGAATGGAACATGAGATGATGCTCAGCTCTTAGGGTGCAGGTGAGACCAGAGTAAACCCTGCCAGATACTCACTGTGGCTCTGCTTGCAGCAGCCTGTGTCAGGCACACACATTATGCTCAAGGTGCCATACCTGAGATACAACTGGGAACTAGAGGCTGCAGGGACTCTAAAAGCTCTTTTGTGTGTGATGGAAATTATTGTGTTATCTTAATAACATTCCCTTAGTAATATTTTGTGAAGCAAGAAATTTAGCTCCCAGTAGATGCATCAAGAGGTGCTACAGGTAGAGGAGCATTAACTCTGTAAATGTTTTCATTTCTTTCATTACTGGTCCCTGACACTGAAGCTGTGAATCCAAGATAATTTTGTCGCTTTGAGAGGAAAACTGCTCAGGGTTCCATTGGTTCATCAGAGTGAGCAAGAGATCAGAGTGGGAACTCTCAGTGGGTGAGAGCATTAAACTCTTATTTACCAGCAACCTATTTATTTAACCTCTGAGACTATGTTTATTTAGATACTTAGAAGTCTAGTCATACATTGCTCTGTCCAGAAAACATTTGGCTGCCAGTGTCTCTTTTGTACACTCTGTGCTTAAGAAGATTTTCAATTTATTTGTTAGTCAAGTGAAGTCATGTCAATAATCAAGACTTTTATCTAACATTCATTAGTATTCTGCACGTTTCAGTGGAATAAATATCTAATTTTTGCCTTACCAGAGAAAAAGAAGGAAATAATTTGGCAAAAATCTCACCCATCAATGAGATCCATTCTCCTAACACTTAGCAAAGCTAATGCATTTACTTGTCTTTTTAGTTTCAGCATTCTACTACTGACAGCTACAATTTCTTTTCAGCAGATCATTATATCACATTGAAATGAATCAAGCACTCTGTTTCCAAAATTAAATGGGTTGTTTGCTCTACAGATGTGGGATCTGTATGTACGAAATAAGTTTGGTTTTTTTTAATCAATTTTGAAGGTATTTTGAAATTTTTTCTGCTGACTTCAGATGATAATACTTTCGAGTTTAAATAATACTTTGTATTTTAAAATTTTTTTATTCCCTGAATTCCCAGGAGCAAGGCAATGATGGAATGGGCTGTTAGGAGGTATAGTAGATAAGGCTGCATGTATAAGAGGTGCTAAGATCTATGTGTAAGGTCTTCATGGCTCACTAACATCGTGTAGTTGCCTCGATGTAATCTGGAAACTACCAAATGTTTATGGGTGCCACCTGCTGGTTAATTCAGTTTATAGGCATACACATACATGCCTCCCGCCCTGTTAGCTCCTTGATGGCATCTCAAAGGGGTTGGTGGCCCAAGTAACAGCGAGCATGTCACAGCCTAAAAGCTCAAGTGCTTCTCCATGGAGCCCTTCATGGTTCTCTTCTGTACTGAAGCCATGGCCCCAGGTCTGTAACTACTGAGTAATCCGTGCCCAGCTTCAGAGAAATCACTGGGTTACTCAGACCCATCTGCATTCTTCTGCATTTTCTGCTGAAATCTGTAAAGTCTCTGCTGGAGTTTACTGAGCCAACAGCAGTGGATGTGCCAGAAAGTAACTCTTTGCATTTCTTGCAGTGTACAGCCATAGTTCCAGCCCTGCTGCATGTTAAGGTCTGACTTCTCTGCGATCCCCCTGTGTTTGCTGTTTTTCCATTTAATAGGAGTTAGTGCCATACAGTTGGCACTAGAAGATACATACTGTTCATTCAAAGCTTGATACTTATCTAATTTCCTTAATGGCCTTCATTTGGTGCTAGATAGCACTTCTGTGTCAGCAATGGAGCAGAAAAAAAAAGGGGCATGCATTAGCTGTGGTGTTTCAATAGCAAGAACATACTGAGGCAGTGGAAAATTATCCTTGACTATAATTTGAAGCTGTAACATTGGACATACATTTTTCCCTGTTGTTTGTATTAATTTTTAGTCAAATAGTGTTGAGATAGACTGAAAAATAAATTCTGCAGCACTACCTTATAGTAAAGTGTCATTGAGTTGAAAAGGAGAGAATAATGAAAAGTCTGAGGGTGGGTTCTTCATGACTCCTGCCCAAAGCATTGTGGTGGAGGCAGCCTGTATGGTTCTTGCATGTGTCCAATATAATGTGTTCTCTGTTTTATTAAAGGAAAGCGTGGACCTGGGAGAGATCATGTTTTCCCTTTGTTATTTGCCAACTGCAGGTCGCCTCACCTTAACAGTCATTAAATGCCGGAATCTCAAAGCTATGGACATCACGGGTTACTCAGGTAGGTGCTGGGTGGTGGAGAAGGGCCCCAGTGCATCCACGTTTCTTCTTTCTCCCTCCGAGTAGCCTCAGTGGGCAGTGGGCTTGTGTCTCTCAAGGACAAGGTTGTATCGTTGCTGAAACACCTGACAAAGCTTTGTCCATGTTTTAAGAAGGCACAAAATTTTGAAAATAGAACTGTCTTTTAAACCCGGGGGCATTAATCCAGGGAGGGTGATTAGGTACCTGAATATACTGCTCAGGGAGACCAACAGCAGTTTCCCATCCCCAGTGGAGGGTTTGCAGAGTCAAAGCTCTGATGCATCTCTTGGGCTGAAGGCTACAGATCTGTCACAGACACTGACCCTAGCAGTTTCATGTGAGTAGAGTGTTTTTCATCAGAAACCTCCCACAACCAGAATCAATCATTTCACCCCAAGATTAGAAAAGGATCACAGACCACCTGGTAAATCCCAGGTGAGTGTGCATTCCTCTGAACAGTGCCCAGTTCTCAGACTTTGGGATCAAAGTCATCTGAAATGTGTGCATTCACAGTTCCAAAGAGCTGGTTTGCAAATTCAGCAGACACAAATTCTGTATTTCAACAATAAAAGCATTTTTTTTTCAGGAGCTCAACATCACAGTATTTGAGTTTCATTGATCACTATGTAAAAGGCAGTAACAATACAGTAAAAGATCTTTGTAGAAAACATTTCTACTCAGTTGGAGCTTGATGCCATTTTAAATGTCTAGAATTGAGACTTCAGATGAAGCCAGCTCAGCATTTCTTTAATAATACAGTGCACATTTATTAATACTTGAAAATGCATTGAAATGGCCTGAGCAGCTGCTACAGCAAACAGGAGCTGTTTGGAACTTGCCTGATCAGCTAGTGGAAAGCATAAGAAGCAGAGCTGCCCTGATACCTTTCCTTTCTGCTGCTCTCTGACACCGGGAAAATGGGTTTTAAAATTTCCCTGCTCACTGTAACTACACTGCATCACCTCAGGAACTGGTTACTTCCAGTAGCAGAGCAGGAGAGGATTAAGGCACTCCAGAAAGGTCTGAGTGCCCCACTGCCTGTTATCAGCATCTGGTGAATACGGGCTCCTGATCCAAGGTCATCTGACACCTGAAAACCCTTATCACAGAAAAACTGCTGTCAGTGTCTGTTTTTCACTTCCACGAGCACTACAGTGCTGGTTGTCCAGTGCCTGAACCTCACGTCAGCTCTCACACCAGTTTGAGAAGTGTTTGATAGACACTCAGACATCCTTTTTTCTAACAGTACATTCGAGGAGTGCCTTTGGCAGTCTGTCCTTTGATGATGATGATGTTTCTGTGTTGCAACAGTAACATCACAACCCTCCATGAACAGAAAATCTTTTCCTATCTCTTTCTCTCCAGACCCATATGTCAAAGTGTCTTTGCTCTGTGATGGGCGAAGGCTGAAAAAGAAGAAAACCACCATAAAGAAAAACACACTTAATCCCACTTACAATGAAGCAATAATCTTTGACATTCCCCCAGAGAACATGGATCAAGTCAGTTTGCTAATCTCTGTCATGGATTATGATCGGTAGGTGGGAAGCACTGGGGAGGTGGAGGGCAAAATATCCCTTTGGGTGATGGTTTTCCTGATCAATAGACATTTTCCTTAGTATCACAGCCTTGATTGTAGAGCTCTGTGGCATCAGGCTGTCTCTAGTGATTTATTGTTAAAATGTCACATTTATTTATGGTTATGAAAAGCTACCTGCTAGAGCAGTAAGCATGATGCAGCTGGTCTTTTGCTTTTTGGCTTTTTCCTGAGTGAGTACAATGTTCCCCTTTGCTATTTGCTTGTCCTGCAAACTGTCATCCTAATTTAAAAAGAAAACTGTTTTACTCTGAGCAGCAGTTGGTGTATGAATTGCCCATTACTGAACTTGTACTTACTCCAGCTGTACATCCATGTCCTTCCAGATTCTGTACCTGGCCTGACCTACAGTTCAAATCATTGAGGCATTGTTGTAATTCTTGCTGGCAATGGCAGTGTCCTCAGCTAAAGGACTGCCTGCCCAAGAGATAATTGTGTTGCTTTTGTGCTGTTCTTCAGGGTGGGTCACAATGAGATTATTGGGGTTTGCCGTGTGGGGGTCAATGCTGAAGGACTGGGCAGAGACCACTGGAACGAGATGCTGGCGTACCCACGCAAGCCCATCGCACACTGGCATCCACTGGTGGAGGCAAAGAAGTCTTTCAAAGAGGTGTGTGGAGTTTTTCCTTCCTCTTAATGCATGGACTGTGCATGACTGAGCTGGTTCAGGGCTTTCAGAGAGCTTCTGCTCTCACTTGGGAATTTCTGACAAGAGCTGAGGGAATTTTCTCAGCAGAAATGAACTCTAGAAAACAAGCATCTCTGTATTGTCTCGAAATAGCTCCTTGAGCTTGCAAGCAGAAATGAAGGGCACTGTATTTACAGATGTGGATGTGACCATATTGTTGTGTGTTTTTTTTAAATGAGAGATTGAGAGTAGTAAGGAAAGAAAATACTATTCTGATTGCAGAACAAATTGTTCAGGGATATCACCTAGTTCAAGTTTCCATTTTTAAATCCTAAAAGTTTTTTCTGTTGACTCATCTCCAAGCCTCTGGGGAAGAATGAACAGAACAAATGTAGTTTCTCTAAGCATCTCCAGAGAAAGAGATCCACCTGATGCAGCCCCACATGATAAAACGGGGCTGAAGTGCCATCTCTAGAATTTTCTCCTCCCTTGTGCTCCATTTTCTAATCCTCCCACAGAGCTCTCTGGGCTTTCTTTGGCCTTTCCATTGCTGGAGCACTGGCATCCTGCTCACAAACCCTGGCTGTCTGGGCAGGCAGCAGATGCCATCCCAAGCTGCCACCGAGAGCTGGTGACCAGCAACTGCTGAGCTTTAGCACAAATGCTCAGTGATCAGTTCTTTGATCCCTTAGCTCAATGTCTGCAACATCCCCAAGCTCCTCACAGGGTGTTACCAGCTGCCACGTCTGAACCAGGGGCAGGAGTTCCTTCTCCAGTTTGTAATTTATATGACCATTTTTCAGATGCAAGTGGGCGTTTGAAAGAAAGACTCCTGTAAAGATTTTTATAATCAATAGGAGAAAAAAAGACCTAATTATTGTGATAAAGCTTGCAGAAACAAAGGAAGGCATGTAAGATGACTCACCTTCTAAAATATACTTTGAAAACCACTTCCAAGCCCCCAAGACTTTGGAAAAAACCTCGAGTGAATCATTTCACCCCCCAGTGCACAGGTCAGGAGCTCTGCTTAAAAGGAAAGAAAAAAACAATCTCTGATCATCTGTTCTGGTATTTCTGCCACAAGCTGGTACACAAGGCCAGCAGGCAAATGGTCCCTGTATTTATTTGCCCTTTTAAGTTTTAGCACTGCTGTCTGCAAATCCCTAGTGCAGACTGAAAAAACAAACAAGCAGAAAAAGGCACAAATCCTGGACAGAAATAAATGGGAAATGGTGTTTGCTGGTAACAACTAATTGCAGCATCTTTACCACATATGTTCATCTTTTAAAAGCTGTTTGAGCTTTGTATCCTGCACTGTCAGACCCAGGTCCCCAGGCACAGGGAGCCCATCTCGGCCCCATTGCCAGCTCCCACTTCATTGCCCTGGGATGCAGATGCTGATGGAGATGCTGCTGGCTCTCCCTCCCTTTTTTCCTTGTATTTTGGTGGGTGTGCTGGCACCCTGAGCAGTCATCATCCTCTTCAGCATCGCCCTTGAGAGCATTTGTAGCTTGGCCCTGGCAAACAGAGCGTTTGCTTCCCCGTTGATCCCTGAGCTCCAGTGATGAGTGGCAGCCTCTGCTCCACTTCCATTCCTCCCCTGGTGAAATGCTTGATCTAAACCAGAGAGCAGGAAGGCTGGTGCTGAGCAGTGTGATGGTTGCATGCCTGTGTCTCAGCAGCTGGCTGGAGCTGCTGCCTGGGGCTCAGGGCTGCCCAGTGCAGCTCCTGTCCCCCTGTCCCTCCCCAGCCCCCAGCCCTGGCCCCCTCCCCAGCAGCACAGGGTGCAGATGGGTGAAGGACAGCCTGGGGAAACTGGGACTTCTCTACTAACCATGGTTGATCAGCTCTGCCTGGTGTGCCTTGACAGGGCTGGCATCATGGCTCTGCCCTCCCTGGGCTGCTGCTCTGCCTTCCCTTTCATTGCCAGAATCTTTAGGAAAACGTGCTCTGGTTACATGCCACATTTATCAACAGTGAGGAATAAACAGCAATAACTACACTTCTTTAGTGATCAAAACCACTAAAAGGAGAGCATGTATAGACGAATCATTAATTACAGGCAAGTCCTATCCTCCTCACACAGGAGAGTCTGAAGATGAGAAGCCCTCTGGCTGCTGCATTGTGAAGTTATTCTGACAATGAACCCCTCTCCTCAGCACAAGTCTGCCCCTGCCTTTTCACCCTGAGGTCCTGCTGGACCTCCTGCAGCACCCTTGGACTCTCAGCTGTCCTTCAGGCATCCCACCATCTCCATTTCTTCACTTCTCAACACATGCATCAGCCGGGTTCGGTGAGAGCTAAGTCCTGTCCATAATGAAGAGCAGCCATTTATTTTTAAAGACATGCAAACCCAGCCTCTTCCAGACTTTTGGGCATGTTTAACTTTCATTGAACTGCTCCTAGCTTTTGATTGTTAATTACACAATGTTCACTTTTTCTAATTAAATGAAAGAAAAGTATCTCTAGGTCCCTCACAGCATGCTGGTCACTTGATTCTACTTTTGGAGGAGTTTTCATCACATTTTTGGGGGAGCAAAAGGTTGTTTGGCTCACACAACCTTCCTGTGAACACTGTGCAGCCATCCTGTTTTCATTTTCAGCTGTGTTCCATTTGAAATGCTTTTGCCAAGGCAAGGGTGACGTTCAATTTTCCAAATTAGCTTTCACCCCCAGAAGTTAAATTCATACAAGCTAGACCATTGATACTGGCCAGCAAAGATTTTCTGCTCATGTAGGAGAGGAGGGAATTGTTCTGGGATGGGTACTGAAGCAGTGGAAGTACCATGACTCCTTTTGTCTCTGGCAGATGTCTATCATTTGTCATTGGAATTTAATAGAACAGGATTGTGAGATGGGAAAGTACTAAAAATGAGAAGTAATGGTTTTGAATTATAATAATAGCCCTCCAGGCAGATGAATAATTTACAATCCCGTAAGTATGGAAAAAAAAATGCTTGCTGCATCTACTGACTCTCTGATCTGATTTTCACTTTGTGAAATGTCTCTGGCACTCTGGACACAGCCTCTTTGTAGTCAAATTACCAGACTGGAAAAGCTTCAGTAGTTTTGCAATGGGGCAGTATTTCTAAAACAAAAAGGCAGCAGCGCCAACCCAGGAAACAACAGCAAACTAAACTGAGAGCAAATTTTGTCTTCATAGCACATGCTGTTTGTTTTCCTTTTTATGTGAGCAGTCCTCATGATTGTGAATTGATTTACAAAGCAATTAACTAAATTGTTCAATTATTCTTCCTGAGCAGTTAAATGCAGGCGTTCCCTGAGCTGAAAGCTGCTGTAGAGCAGAGCAGAGCTCTGCCGAGCAGGACACGGGCAGCATGGTGAAGGGATACAGAGAATTCCAAAAAATCTTTCCTGTTTGCTCAGACTAGCTTTCTTTTTTCTTCCACCAGTGGCATGGCCGGGCAGCAAGCTTTGACAGCCAGGGGTCCTGTCCCTCACCTAAACCACCCCCCACCCCGTGATGCAGCGTCCAGCGAGAAGCCGGGACTTCAGTTGTTGGTGCAGTTGGGCCACAGTCTCAGCCATTTGTTGCTGAGTGGCAGAGGCAGCAGTGAGACTTTCCAGTCTAGTTGTTCCTGCATAAGTAAAGGCAGAAACTCGTTTTGTGGTAAAATATGTCTTTGTCTAATATGTCTCCCAAGGTGATTTTTTTTTTCTTTTGTGGCTTTTCCTGTAAGGATCTGTTTGCAGAGGAAGAAGGTGGACTGAGACATGAGCTGGAAGTCTGGTCTGTAAAATAACATGTAAAATAGTTTAGTGTTTATGAAGGCTGGGAAAGTGCAAACAAAATGCTGTAAGTGTCTCCAGAGAGCAGGGGTGAGCAGGAGCAGGGACCCTCAGCACAGCCCCGCTGCCTGCCTGTGCCCAGCAGGAGGAACCGGAGATTCCTGACCTGTGGTCAGCCCAAACCCAGCAGCGTGTTTGCAGGTTTCCTGTTCATGTAGAGGTGTTCATGAGCTGTTAGAAGTTTGTGCAGTGTCTTTCCCAAGCTCCTTTTGTCATATATAAAAATGCTGTTGATTCCTCAGGGGAGAGTTACAGCTTTTCCCCTGTATCTGAAGTCTCCCTGGAGCTACTTGCATGAACAGTTTCTTAAGGTTCCTTGGTAGCTGCTGCTCATTCCCCCTGTACATCATCATGTAATCTGGGAGTGGAGTGGAGTGGGGAGAAGTGCACTGCCACACATGGGGAAAGATGTTACAGAAACAGGTGACATCCTTGCATGAACACCAGATCTTTATTTCTTGTATCATCCTAGTAACAAAGGATGAGCAAGAGAGTAAAGGGAAACACAACTAATACTAGACAAAATGTTACAACCTTTTTTTCTTGAACTGTTAGCACTTCCTTAATAAAAAAAATACCTAGGGTCCAAACCCTGGAGGAAGACCAAGTTTTTTTAAAAAATAAACTTTGCTGGTTCCATGGCTGCAGTGGCCAAAAATTAAGTTACAACATCCCAAGTACTAGCTTTGCAAATACAGCTCAATCAGCTGATCTTTATCAGACAGCTGTGGATTTTGGACAATTTTTCATTGTGGATTTTTCTCTGAGTTAAAAAGTTCATTAGTGCTGTTTGTTCCACCATAATTAAATTAAGTAAATGCAAATACTTTGATTTTGGGTTAAAACAAAATTTGCTAGCAAGGCATCCATTTCTCCTGACATCAGGTTAGCAGAACTGCATACATCAGTCACAATCTTCAGGTCAACTTCAGTTTCTATTTTCCTAACTGCCACATCATCAGCCTCACTGAACATCATCTCTGGAGGAGAGGGGCATTTACATTGTTTTTCTGGGTAAGATGAATCTTTTTTCAGTGAAGGACAAACATGTAATTTCTCATCACACCTTGTGTCTTAATTCTCTTTATGTGTCACGTTCTGTAGAAGCAGAAACTCAATAAACATTTTATTTGTAAAACTTGCCTTGTCTGGTGAAATGCTTCCTCAGTAATTGTGTGTTATATGATTTTAGGCAGTTACAGTAGTGGCAGCAGATGCTGTAAAATGTGATAATAACAGATTCTGGCATGGAATGAGGCACCGCTGAGGTAGACAGTGTGACCTGGAGCAGACACTCCTTAGGACATGAACCCTGCAGCTCTTGCTTGTCCTGGGACAGCTGACCCACATCCCTTGGGGAACTGCTGAGCACTCATCACACAGGAAAAAATATATTTCAGGCACTCACACTTCATCAAAACAAAAGGTAGTAAAACTCCCCCAGCTTTCCAGCATAAAGAGCAGTGTAGACCTCTATGGAGGGACATGGCTGGGGGTGCCCCTTTTTGAGCCAATCCATCCTTCCTGGGAATGGTCCAGGGCTTCTCACACAAAAGAGCTTCCAATCACCCAACATAACTGACTTACAGTGGCAGATGGTTCAGAACCTGACTGCAAACACATGAACCTTGAGCTGAGCTGGACTGAGCCTCAGGTGCCCAGTGGAAGAGCCTCTTGCAGGTTTGCAAACCAAAGCACAGGTAACACCCAGAAACTGCAGCAGTCCCAGCTGGATGCCAGGATGGCACATGACAATCATTAATTGCCCTAATCCACTCAGATCCTTTTCTTCTCCAAACTTGGCTCCTTGTTTTTTGGTGTTCTCTGTATAATCTCTGTCTTTTATTCCTTCTTTTTATCTAGGTTTTAGTCAAAACATACGTGGGGTTTGACACAAAGCTTCTATTTTTAATCCTTGTTTCACACAGATAATCAATTTCCACTCAATACTGACTGTCACTTGCATTACTGGAAAACTGGATCTCACTCTAGTGAATAACACCCATGCCTGGATGGCTCAGACCCCCTATACTTACGTTTTCACTGCTGAGATCTTGCCACGTCCCTTGGTGAGGGGATGATCAAATCATTGTGTGTTTCTCATCACCTCAGACCAGCCACTCCAGAAGATTGGTCACACTAATAGAAATGAAATGTCCCATACAAGTGCAAATATTTTCCTTTCATCTAGAGAGGGATTATAGCTCTGGAAATAAGCTGAGCCTGGCACAAGTGCCGTCCCAGGATTAGTTAAATTGCTTTCTCACTCCTCACTTGCCCTGCGACTCTTAACCGTGTAGCAGTAACTCACAGAGGAGTTAAGGTTATTGCCAAGCACAACGAGGAGGGATTGCCAAACCCAATGGGCTGCATCCCGTGGGGTGGTTTTGCCATCCTTTAAACCTCACCCAAAGGAGAGTGTCCAGCTGGGAAGGAGCCGCTGGCAAACCAGGCAGACCCCGCTCAGAGGAGGGGGTGAAATCCTCACTGAGGGCTGCGAGTCACTCCCTTCTTAGTCTGTTTCTCAGTTTCACAGAGCAACGACTGAAGGAAGGGCCAGAGGGGCTAAAGGGAGGGCTTCTGCCTCCCAACTGCTGGTTTAATGGTGAGGACACAGGGAGATGTGGAATCACCCAGGTCTGCTGCACTGCCCATTGCAAGGGGCCAGAGGAACAGTCCCAGACAAGTCCTCCTCTTCGTGGATCCACAGGCTGAGAAAATCTGGATCTTTGTCCAAGTGCCAGAGGCATCCTGGTAGCTCTGCAGTCAGCCCTCGGAGGCAATGC
This sequence comes from Florisuga fusca, assembly GCA_038090715.1. Lineage (NCBI taxonomy): Eukaryota > Metazoa > Chordata > Aves > Apodiformes > Trochilidae > Florisuga > Florisuga fusca. The sequence goes on along the minus strand of JAAWXA010000047.1, from coordinate 3,628,928 downwards.
TGCTTGAATGTTCAAGAAATGTTTGGTGTGTGTTTTTTTTTTTCCCCCTGGACTCTTCTCAGAGATAGTTTGTAATCATATTTTATAGCTTTATATATATACATTTTAAGACAGCGCATTAGTCATGCAAACATAATTATGTACCTTATGTTCCCACGTCATTGGTAATTAAAACCATGGAATTTAAAGCAATGCATTTCAAAAATCCAGTGTAGGTTTCTATTAAAAATGCAGTTCATTAAAGCTAATAAAACACCTAAGGTGGGTCAAAGCAAATCCAGAGCATGTTCTGTTGCCATGGGAACAGCCAGCACTAAAGGCAAGTGCAGACACTGTAACCTGCAGTGTCAGGAATAACCAGCAAAACCATGATGAGGAGAAAAAGCTGCCCCAAGTCCGGGGGTCCCAATCCCCATCTCCTCCCTGTCACGGTTCCAGTGACACCAAGGTCCCTGCAGTCCCTCCCGGGGCTGGGGGAGCTGCAGGAGACTCGGGGCACTGGGTCTGGGGCAGGGTCTGTGTTCCATGGCTATTTGCTGGGCCAGCAGCAATAGAGGTTCTGTTGGGCCCCAGGCAGGCAAAGAAACCTCCCAGAGCAAATCAGTGACCAGAAATGTGATCCAGACATCAAATTCATAGATGTAAAAGCTTTCTTGGTTGTTAATATCTTCCAAAGTGGTTGAATTCCTCCTAATCTGCTATTAGCAACTCACACCCCTCTCCATTTCAAATTGCTTTGGAGGATGAGGGTTTCTTCTCTGCCATGAGGGACAGAGGGGAAGAGCTGTAATTCTTAATTAAGCCAGTTTGCTGGTTGCTAGCTTACAGAAATGAAGGAGGATTTTGCTCACTGTGCTGCTGGTTCCCTCCAAAGCCCATGACCACCCTGGGATTCACCATCCTGGGGGGTCTCTGGTCCAGCAGAACCCCTCTGGGCTGCAGGACCCCTCTGGGCTCAGAGCCTGCTGCCACCCCCTTGGAGCATCTCTGTTGCCCTGGCTACTGCTCTGGGCACAGCAGCTTCTGCTGGGCACAGCCCCTGCCTGCTGGAGAGGAATTAAAGTGATCTTTCTAAAACATAATAGTTACAGAAACCAGGAGGACTTTCCTGCCTCTTGTGTAACCTCAGATTTATTTAATGAACCTCTAATTGCTGCATGCTGTGCTCCTGGCTTGCTGCTGTGGGTCTGGCAAAGGGGTTGGAGCACCCACAGGACCAGCCTGAGGCCATGCTGAGATTGGGACTCAACACCTCAGACCTTGTGGTGAAGGGAAAAATGGAAGACACAGCAGTGCAAATCAGAGGGACATTGTTGGCTGGTTTTTCCACACATCACCAGGGGATGCTGCAGCCAACACACAACAAGATGGCCCTGCACCCCACCTGTACACAGTTTTCTTGGATTTACTGGTACTGATGTCTCTTGATTAAATTATATTTTTTTCTTCATTCTATAACAAGCTGAACATTTCAATTTCTGGGACAGGCTTAGATGAAGAGTGGAAGAAAGCAGGAGATGGTAGATGACACTGACTACTGAGCAGTGGCTCAGTTGGGGAAAGCTGTTTTTCATTTAAAATTCTGCTTTCCTGAAAAACTGCAGTCAAAACCTGACAATTTAGAATGAAGCCATGAGGAGCAATCTTCTGCAGAAGCCAGTTACAAAGCACAGCTCTGGTCTGTGGCCTGTGTGTTTGGCTGTTAAGTGTCCTCCTGGTTGTAAGGCTTGAAGCAATTTTAGGTTGAAGGGAAATGAAAACTGAAAGACAGGAAGGATTGCAAAAGTAATGGGCTGGGCTCCAACACTTGGCAAGAAGAAGCTACCTGGAGGTCAGGATTTCCATTGTGAAGTAATTGATGAACATTTAGATCTTTTTTCTCATTTTCTGCTTAGTAGCATGTCTATCTACCTATTAAAAATCTTGCCTTCCCACTCAGACCTTGCCCATCAGCCCCATCATATGTCTCCCCCATCCCCTGGAACCCCCACCCCTGGGTCCTGGACCATCCCTGGGTCCTGCTGTCTGTGCCCACCCCTGCCTGGAGTGTTTGTCCCTGTGCCTGGGGGTGGTCTGTGCCCTGATGGTGCTTCCCCGGTGGCTAGTAGGTAATTTTAGAGAAATCTATCCAACTGAGCAATTAATGACTAAATAATACACTCTGTTATTTACTAGAAACACAGGATTTGTTAAGTTCTGTTTGTTTTGACCTTGCCTCTGTAGTAATGGCAGCAATTTTCTGTACCAGCCTCAGTTTCCATGGTTATCTCCCTGCCTCCTCAGGCACCTGCACACATGGGGACAGGGGGCTGCACTGGTGGGGCTGGAGGGCAGCTGCTCTGGACCCTGGGTTCCCCATCCCTGTGCCAGACCCTGGGCAGACCAGGGCCCCTTTGGGGGGCGGGGAGGGGGGCGACCTGAGCCCCTCACACTGCATCCCTCAGCATTTTCACGTCAGGGGCTAAGAGGCAGAAAATTCAGATCTGTTCCTGAAAGGCTCTGTGGACCTAATTTTGAGAGAGGAAAGAAATTTAATAACTGCTTAGCTGAATAGCTGAGCTAGTATTTTTCTGTCCTCAGGAAATATCTGCTACAATAATAGCATTAGTAATAATAACACCCCAAGTAAATCCCAGTGGAATCACGAATACTGAAGGATGTGTGAAACCCCTGGGATGGGGTGAGCTGCCTGTGTGGGTCTTCCCTGTGTCAGCCACATCCTCCCTGGGTGGGGGCAGACACCCAACGGGGGGCAGCAACCACCCAGTGATCTGTTTTGATCAAAGCCCTGAAATGACTGCAAATTCCCTTAGAAAATGAAACTGTCCAGAAAATACTGACACTTTTTTTCAGAAGACATTCAGAAGACATTTCAGTTTGTCCCTTCCTGTGGGCTGCAGCACACCTGTACCAGCACAGCACTCCTGACCAGCGTGCAGAGGGGGTACGAGTGCCACGGTGGGTCTGAGGGGCCAGCAGGGGAGATGCCCCAAATCACTGATGATGGGAACATCAGAAATAGTACAGAGACGTGCCTAAGATAGCATTTTTAAATCCCTGTTATTAATCAGAAGATCCCAGTATCAGAGGAAGGATTCTACCTCCCCTTCAGAAGGCAATGGCTGGCTGACTCCAGTCTGGCCAGGTGCCAGCAGGACTCGAGGATTTAGCTCCAGCCCAGTCCATATGGATGTGAAAATACAGGCTTGAGTTCTTCCTCTCTGCAGCAAAACTCCCAGCAAGTGCTTCTGGTGAATTCGGTTTTGCTTAGTCTCTATTTTTACAAGAAAATACACTTAAGCAAGTGCAAAAGGACCTTAAGCAAGCTGCTGCCATTGCTTGTCCCTCTTGCTTTTGAGATCATCTCGAGCTCCTGTGTCCTCCCACTTCTGCTGAGAAGTCCTATCTAGAGTGCTTTGTTGCCTCCTAATTCATGTGTGATGAGTTAGATTCAACCAGATGTTGTGTGGGCAGAAATACCTATTTGAAGTTAAAAGCCTATGATTACACTTGCCAACCAGCCATTAAGACACTATGAAATGGAGAAATTATTCCCCCCTTCTTGTTTCAATACAATAGCATCTTTATAATACATTTAGATTGCCCACTTTTAATTTTAGTTCCCTTGTTTCTAATGTGACATGCAGAACCATTTCACATTATCAATAGCTTCTCTCATCTGGAAAGGTCAGGGAGGAAAAAAAGCCAATATCCTTGAAAATTAGACAAAGGAGAAGAAATTAGCCAGAAGATCTCTATTTCCCCTTCCTACTGTTAGCATAAATTCCCAATTCACTTTATCAGATTGTCTTCCAAAGAGAAGTATTTTTCAAGAGGAGTAGAAATGAAAGGGATTATTACTTACAGAGGCTCTTCTTTAAAGAGATAAAATATTTGGCAATTAAAAGATAAGAAGCTGCATACTCACTAGGAAAGTGGTGACTCCACTGGAACAGCCACATTAGCACATTTTCCTATCCCCCTCATTAGGGGCAGGGCGGGGCAGGGCGGGGCAGGNGGGAGCATCTGGTCAACGTCCTGTTTTCTGTCCTGTCCACAAACAAGAGCAGTTAAAACTTTTCTGTGAAACATGTGACAGGCTGACATGCAGAGACTGTCAGTTACTGGAACACAAAGAACACAGGTACAAATATTACCATGTCTTAATTCCTGTGGTGCACATTCTCAGAGGATGAAAACATTGATTTGAAACAGTTGTGTCATGAAATACTGTTGCATAACTCTTTGTTGTACCGAAGTGATCCTGTGTTGAGTGCTGATAACTTCAGTGATCAGTTGGTTGAGCTTTGTCAAGTACTCTGAGAAGATTCAAAACATGATCTGAGGTGATTTGTTGTGATTAAGGTGTTAACTTGCCTGGCATTTGGCAGTGCTGTAACTGTTCAGGGCTTGAGTAGAAATGCTGCAGCCCCTAACACCTGGTGCTGTCAAGCAGCAAAAGGGATATAGGGAGTCATGGATGAGGTAACATTTTGAAAAAGCATATTTAATTGTGCAACAGTCTTTCAGTTGAAGGGAATTTTGTAAAGGGAAGTATGAATTTTGTCTCATAGATTAATATATTTCTCTTGTTTAAGGGGAAAATTGTTTGGTTTTAGTTGGTTGAAAGTTGCCTCATTCTAAGTAAAAAAGAAATGGTTTCTGTCTCTGGAGCTTGCTTTTCTTCTAGCTGCTAAAAAAATGTTGAAGCCCCTTAAGGTATACTAAAACTTCCTGCTCTTTAACAGCTCTGCAATATAGTAACTTGAATGTTAGAAAAAGTATTTTTCAGTGCTGTAATTGAGAATCTGGGGATAAATGTGCATTTATCAGCCACTGCAGCACTGCTTCTCCAGTTCAGTCGACCAATAATACTTTTCTCTCAGGGTGCTTACATTGCATTATTGAAGTTAGTGGATTTTTTTTCTAGAGTACTGATTACTCCCTCAGACTGGGACAGCAGCCTAATGAAGAGCTTTTACTTTTGAAATTAGTACTATTACAATTTTAACTTCAGATATTCCTGCTGTTTTTTCATAGGCTTGATCATAAATATCCTGAAAGATACACATGTCCAGCAAGCATGGTTTCCTGGGGTATCTTAATTGACTTTTCTAGTTGGTTTCTTTGCATCTGTTTGGAGCATGATGCTAACTAATTAACACTTGTATCTTGTTCTGCTTACTTGTCCTCTTTCAGTAAGAGAATACTTTGCTATTCACAGGCTTTGTTGTACAATATTCTTTAAAAATTGTTCTATCTGCAGATGTGAATTACAGATGGTTAGGGCGACTGCTTCATCTGCCATGAAGTACAGCTGAGATTTTTATGAAGCTCACTAAATCATTGAAGGAAAATAATGACAAATGAAAACAAGAATTGATTTTAATGTCCTTTTTACCTGCAATCCTGGTAGTTAGCACCAAATGAAGATTAACCACCACTTCAGTAGCAACATGGTGCAGTGTTCTGTTCAGAATTTCAAGTGAAAGAATTGCTGGTGACTGTAGACAGCTAACATATTTTTAGTAGCCCAATGCTGTGCTATTACTCTAGTTTAGGTAGTGTTTAGTCCATAAACTTTGGAAGGTAGAAGGACAACACAATATGTATTTTAAAAACAAGTTGCTATAGCAGGAACTATAGCAAGATTTTAGCAGTACTAGGTGAGTGTAGAATTTTTTTTTCCCTTAAAGTGGAAATCTGTTTTTCAATTTAATGAAAATAATTTTAATAGAAAATTTGCAGTTCTTCAGACATTTCAAATTTTGTGGCCTTTGGGCTTTAGTTATGCTACGTTTTGCTTTATAGTACCTGAAATCTTGTGAGGCTCTTAATCTGCAAGAATTTTGGACAGTTCTTAGAAAAAGCAACATTGTAGCATTGTCACTGAGAAATCTAAATTCTGGTTGTTGAAACTTGGCTATTGCTGGTACAAACTGGGTGAACACCTAGGTCCTTGTTATACTAATTGTATTTTGAGTCAAGAAACAGTAGTACTGTAAATTTGATCATGCCTCAAAATGATCTTTTTCTAGTAGATTATATTGTAATGTTCTCTTAGATTTTGGCAAAAGATGATGCTACGTTGTTTAGTTGTGGTTGGTTTCTAATGCAGCTTACAAAATCCTTAATTTTAATTGTGGGAGTACTTAGATAGTTTGACTCCTAGGATTTAGTATAGTGAAGAAGGGAAGATATTCTGGGAACCTAAGCTTTTCCCATTATTATTGACAAATTGTATTTCAGAAGCACGAAATTTACTGCAAAGACAAGAATTGACAAATGACTGATGTGAATCCTGGGATTTGGGGGCAATCTTTTGGTAGTTGAGCAGTCAGTCAGAAAATATGAAAACTCCTGGAGCTACTTAACTCCCCTTGCCATTTTCAGCACAGGCATTTTGCTTCTGTTGCATTGCAAATTCTTGTTAATAGTTCGTGGTCTTTCAGCACAATGCAGGGAATTGTCTCACTGTGTAGTTGTAAATAAAAACTGACTCATTGAGATTGTCTTCTGGACACTGAGGTGTTTTATCTGTACTGAAAGACCACGAACTATTAACAAGAATTTGCAATGCAACAGAANGGGCGGGGCAGGGCGGGGCAGGGCAGGGATATCCACAGTCCAGATGTTGCAACCCCAAGCCCCCAACCTTTTCCTGCTGCAGCCCAGGGGTGGGTGGGGGCAATTAATACCAATTAGGGCACTCGGCCCTGGCCAATCCCACCAGCTGCCTGCAGCCAGCTGGGAGCTGGGTCCCTCTTAATGACCAAATACGTGATTTTTGTCTAAGTGTTTGTCATCAGATGAAGATAATGCTGTCTGCTTTATGGGGGTTATTCTGAGGATTAATTAGTTGATGTTTCTTGAAGTGCTTTGAAGATGTGGAGTGATAGCTAAGTGCTGTGCTTTATAAGCTTATCAGGCTCAGTGGTTATTTGGTTATTTTTCCATTTTGCTTCTCGTTCCCAAAGCAGTTCCACATGACACAGGGTTCCTGCCAGTGTTTTGGGGAGGGGGGGTTCCACAGAGGAGCCACCCAGCAATGCAGGCGTTGTGCCCATCCTGCCACAGTGCAGCAAAGCCTAGTGAGGAAGATTTTCTGAAGAGATTAAAATCCTTGTTGACCACGGGATGCTCAGCATGACGGGGTTCAGGGAGATGCTGCCCATGGCTGAGGCCCATCCCACTCAGGCAGAGGCAAGTATCTGTATCTCAGGAGAGCCAGCATCAGATTTTGCAGGACTTATTTCAGGTTAGAAGATTTTTTCTGGTGCAGAATCATTACTGCCACATCAATTTTAATTCAAGCTAGAGAAATCAGTGGCATAATTATTTACAACTGTGAAATTTCTGAAAATTGTATTTCTGTTAGGTTAGTTATTGATCTTGAAAAGGGCCTTAAATTAACTTGACAGTTCACACAGTCCTTCACACTTGGATAATTTCTCTGCTTGACTTGCATTGTGTGTTGAACTTTCAGCACCATCCAATTACAGTCATTCAAAGTGTGTATTTAAACATTTTTCTTATGCAATCAAAAGATACTTTAATTATAAGACAGAAGAACTTGAAGCAAGTTAAAGTTGGACTTGATGACCTTAAAGATCTTTTCCAACCAATATGATTCTGTGACTATGATGATCTCAAGCCTCCTGCACACTGCAGGACAGCCTGCCTTGGGGTGCATGCAGGACACCAAGGTCCAACTTTGTGGCACCACAGGGGTGACAAGGGCAGGCAGTCCCAAAGGCTCCTTGGGTGCTTGGCAGGGAGCTCCCCAGGGCCAGCACCTCCCTTGGGGCAGGACATGACCCTGTCCTGGCATCACCTCTTCAGTGTTCTTCCCCAGAACTGATCTGATGGGAAAAAGGGATGTTTAACAACATGGGGACAGCCCACAGCTCATCCTCTGTGCTCTCAGGACACTGTGGCAGGAACAAACCTCAGCAAGTCCAGGTTCCTGGGGAGCCCACAGCATCTCTGGCCAGAAATGGGCCATATCCCACACCTTCAGGGCTGTGGTGGAAGTGACAACATGGGACAGTGACCACAGTGTGTCACAGTGGGGACTGGTAGGATGTGAAGTGGTGGCCATGGCCCTGGGGATGAGAGTCTTGAGCCCTGGCAGTTTTGGAGGTGGAGGTCCCCAGCACATATTCTGCCCCACAGTGGGGCTGTGAAGGGACTCTGTACCAGCGAAATGGGGATGTGAAGGGGATGGGGTGACCCAGGCATTGCAGGGGGGCAAGGGTGGCATTTGTGCCAGTCCTGTGGCTGCAGAGGGAAAACTCTGCTTCATGAGAAATGAACTTGAAAACCTGCAACATCTGGTGCCTGGTGGCTCAGACACCCCCCAGTGCATGAGGAAAATCTCCAGTTGTCCTCTCAGATTAAGAGATTTTGCTGTTTGCTCACAGTTTTGTATATGCAAAACAGGATGGCCCTGCCTGGGGTCAGAGGGGTCCTTGCTGCAGAAGAAACCTGCCTGAAGGCTCAGCCTTGATCCCTCAGCCAAAACCCCTTCCCAAAGCCCCAGCTTAATATCCCTGCCCACGGAGCCATCTGTGCTCACTGCTTTACCCAGCCCTGCATGGACACCCCACCCTAGGGAGGTCTCTTTTGGGGTGACTCTGGGGCAATGTGGAGCTGACATCCTGGCCCCAGCACCCCATGCTCCCCCCAAGCAGGTGGCTGCATCTCGCTGCATTGTATTTATTCATTTTATCACATAGAAGAAAAATCTCATTAATTTAGTCCAGGTTCCTGCAGGGAGGTCCTGAGCAGGGATTCCTGGTGCTGGTGGGTGGCTGGAGGCAGGGGTCCATCATTCCATCATTTCACAGCGATGGGAGAAGGGGCAGAGATGCCAGGGGGTGGCAGGGGGTGGCGTCCTGCCACGGCCCCTCAGACCTCCAGCTTCTTCTTCATCTCCATCCGGTAGATGATCTGGTATCCATCATCCCAGGCGTAGATCTGCTTCTCCCAGGGGCTGTACTTCATGCTGGAGTGGGAGCCGTAGCGCTTGGGGAAGTAGATGAGGGAGGCGTCCTCGGGGGCCAGCGTGCCGCTGACATCGAAGACACACTGCACGCGCGAGCGGCTGGGCAGACGGGTGTTGTAGACCACGTGCAGTGCCCCGCACACCACGAAGGCGCCCTCAGCATTCTCCCGTGGGCACGGGGTGTCCCACATCTGCTCTATGTCCAATGAGGTGGGGTCCAGCTTGGCCAGGCAAATGTTCTTCTCGTCCTCCTTGGTGGCATAGATAGCCCAGAGGCCCTCCTCATCTGCTGCCACCTCAATGTAGGTGAAGGGAGAGAGCCCAAAGACGGGGATCTGCTCCTCAGCCGGGAACACTGAGCTGTCCACCACTGTCTTGTTGGCAAGGTTGAACTTGATCACCTGGAAAGAGCCCTGCTGGCGGATGTAATAGAGGTGCCCATCATAGATAAGGTGCCCGGTGCCCACCCAGGGGTAGGGCAGCTTGATGCGGGCAGCCTTGCGGGTGGCAGAGTAGAGGGTGAACTCCCGCAGGCGGGGAAAGACGTAAACCGTGTCGTTGGAAGTGCCATCAAAGACATAGATCTTCTCAGAGTTCCCTGCAGCATCCTTGGTCCAGAGCCCTGAGGTGCTGCCAAAACGCTTCTGGATCTTCATGGCTCTGATGCTTGCAATGGTGTCACTGCAGTCTGCAAGAGTGGGGCAGCTGTGAAAGACTGAAAGCCAACTGACCCTGCAGAGAGGATGGGTCTGGCCTCGTGCCAGAGCTACACAGGTCCCACTTGTCCCACCCCTGCCCTCACTGCTTTGCAAACTTGCGGTGGAGGTTGCAGCACTGTCCCTGTTGGCATCAAGAAGTCCTCTTGTGCACCTGTGCCACAAGCAGGGGAGGCCACCCTCACCCCAGCTCTACCCCAAGGGCCTTGGAGAAGCCCATGGCTCTGGCCTGGGAAGCCCAGGCACCTGCAGGGATGGGGGGTTTTGTACCAGGGACACTTGAGAGATGCCCTGCTGGGACATAATGCCACAGCATGTGGGAAGGCTCGAGGTGACCCTGCAGCCAGGACCATACCCCAGGGAGCAACTGCATCCCCTCACCTGTCACCTTAGTGTACTTCTCATTTTTCCTCTTCTTGGCCATGGCCACCTGCTTCTCCATCAGTGTCTCGTCCACCTCGACGCAGGGCGGTGCAGGGTTCTGTGTCTCCAGGTAGTCAACCTCACGCTCCAGGCGGTCCACACGCACGGCTGCACTCTCTGCCTCCGACCGCATTGCCTCTCGCTCCTTCTCTGCTGCCTCAAGCATCCCCAGCACCTGGTTCTTGAAGTCCCTCAGCTCTGTGGAGTAGCGGCTGCTCTGGTCATGCCACTGTGAGATCCTCTCCTGGGGTGATAAGGGGACACTGAAGTCTTGCACTGCGCTGCCTGTCCACAGCAACCACCCCACTGCCCATGTGTGGCTGTGGGACCCCAGGGGGCACGCAGCACAGCAGCCGTGGTGTTGCATCTCTGGGTTCCATCCTGCCCCGCTCCTGCACCGGCAATGCTCCCAGACCCCAGTGCCCCCAGACCCCCAGCGCCCCCAGCTCCTGCTGCCCCTGCCACCCACCCATCCCGTGGGTCCCACTGGCGAGGTGGGGGCCGGGCCCCGACCCAGCTCTGCTGAGCGAGGACGGGGGAGCCCCGCGGTGGGAGAAGCAGGGCTGTACCTCCAGGAGGGCCAGGCGCCGCTCCATGTACTCCATGAACTGCTGCTGCTGGGCGGCGGCGAGGAGCGGCAGGAGGAGCAGGCAGCACCAGGGCCCCATGGCCGTCGGAGAGAGCAGCCTCCACCTCAGTGCTCAGGAATGCTCCGGCCTCTGGAAGCCCTTATTGAATCCAGATGTGGAGAGGGGAGGAGAGCCTGCTCCTTCCTTCCCCGCAGACCAGCCCCAAGCGCCTTAACCCCTTCGTGCCCCGGCACGTACCCACATGGTGCCAGCGGGATGCAGGAAACGATGCATCAGCTCCGTGCAGCGACGGGAGGACGGGGTGACGGCTTCTGGTACGGAGANCCCCCCCGGGACCCCGTCCTCCCGCCCCGCCGTCCGCGCTGTCCCGCAGGGCCCCAGGGCTCGGTCTGCGGCGCGGCGGTGCCGCCCCCTGGTGGTGCCCCCCTGGTGGTGCCTTCAGCAGCCACCGCTCCGCAGGGACCGTCCGGGGGGATCCCCCCGGGAACCCCACACCGCCGGGAACCCCACACCGCCCGGGAACCAGCATCCCTGGCCGGGGAGCGCAACTTTCCCGCACCGTTGCCGTTACTGGCGAGTGATGAACCAGCAGTGCTCGCCTTTCCCCCGGGTATGCCCAAACCAACCCCTTTCCTCTCCCTTTAAAGGATCGAGTGACCCAAGGATAGAGTACAGAAAATTAACCCTTTTTATTGATGCATTGCAATTGTTCTACATTTTTACCATATTATGTAGAAAATACTTGAAATACAAGCTACTTTGTAAAACCAAAGACAAACATTGAATCCAAAGATAAACTATGTTTTCACAATGGACCCTTTCCCCATATAGTTAGTATTAAATTTTTAAATATCTATTTCTTTTGTTAAAATGATTTTTACATACCCCCTAAGTACATCAGCAATACAAACATAGATCAGTAATTATCAGAAACTACCTGTATCTAGCGGCTTGTAAAAAGGAAGAGCACAACCATAAAAGAAAGTTAAATTTTACACAGTAACTAGCATATCAAATACATTTAATAAAGTAGGAATTCCATCGCAATATCAAGAATTCAAGCAGAAATACTAACATTACATATAATGTACTGCTACATGTAGTGAGATAGATATATTTCAAGCTGAATCTGAAATCACACATTATATAAAGTTTAGCAACAAACAACCATGTGGACATGCGGCACCATCGAGAAGTTTAAATAAAAAAGAAAGCAGGGCTGCGCCAATCCTGTCATTTAGAAGCAATTTAGTTTCATGTACTAAAAGAAATTGCAAGTCAGAGGTAAATTACTGCATCCCATCAGCTAGGTGCGAAGCAGGAAAGCTTCAGGAGTTGCCTCTGCGGCATCTATCACAGCTGCAAATACAGGCCAGGTAATAGAACAACTGATTTAACAGTTCAGGAATCACAAGAGACCAATCTAGATGGGACCAGTTACTAAATATTCAAAAGGTGAATCCCAAACTAGTTTCAAAAGTTAAAGACGACTCCAATTTCTAACCAGAGACATTTTTTTTTTTTTCTTACAAATTATATGTAGTGGCTCTGACCATGAGGAGAATCAATTATCTTAATTTGAAGTCTCAATATACAAGGGAAGCAGGGATGTCCTTAGAGCAGACTACGACACACTTAGATCAGGCAGCACATCCCAGAGCCAGACTGGGATCCGCCAGCGCCAAGACAGGTCTGTCTCTGCTGGGGTGGGGGTTTTGTTTGCTGGGTTTATGCCAAGTATGGCAGAGGAATTTCAAGGTAATCAACAACATGTTTCAAACGGATTATGTTCCATTTTACCTAGGTCATTTCTATCTTGTCCTCCTTGTTTCAATACTTCTGGAAACTTGGGGCAGTGGAAGAGATGACACTACTTTGTGAATACTTTTGATGTGGTTTAGTAACATAAAGACTGTAAATTTAATCTGATTTTGGGGGGGGGAAGTGGGAAAGTTCTTCTAAAAATTATTAGCAGATTTTGCTAGAGGTTTTCTTTTCCTATTAGGGCTTCATGGAAAACACTTTTTGTGAGACAGGACATGTTTTCCTGAAACACAGGAACTGGAGCATGTTTTGCCTTTCGATGGAAAGGCACAACTCTGTACCCAAGAGGTATGTCAAGGCAAGCACTAAACACAAGCAATGTAATATGGAAAAAAGAAAGTGCCTAGAGCAACAAACAGCATTGTTGACACCCATGATGTGGGACAGCAAGGGGGTTGGTTACCTGCACACTTACAGAAGTGCTCTGACTGAAAGTACACTGAACAACACCACAGCTAATGCTACCGTCCAGTTCAAAGTCCTTGATCCCTCTTCCAAAAGAGATGTCAGATCACCAGTTTCACATCAGTCCAGACTTTCTTCCATTATTAATGCGGAATTTCAGAAATTACTTTTGCACTTCCTGTCACATACTGGTCAGAAAACTGGCCACTTTTCCACTGGGACGGAACACAAACTGGGATTCAAGGTTACCAAAACCTCTTATTGCTGCAGTAATACGACCACTCAAGCCAGTTTATTATTATTCATTTGGACAAGATATTTAATCTGTATACTGAGGATGAGAAAAAATTCCTATTACAAAGGATCAAAGAAAACAAAGTGCAGTTTAAAAACTGCACTGGTGATCCAAAATGGGTATTTCTTCTGAAACACTAACCAGGGCTACAGCTGATAAACCTTCCTAACAACTCCACATTAGCAGTAGCATTATAAAACTTTTTAACGGTATTATGTGCTTTACAGCAGGCTCTCTTTGGTATAAATAATCTCTCACCAAGCTAGCAATACTTTACAAGAAATGTCTGCTATTAACGTGGGGGAAGGTAACGCCATACTAATCTAATAAAAAGTGATTGCACATATTTAATCACTTCTGCAATATTAGACTAAACATTCCAATGCATTCCCAGCACTACCTTATTTGAAATGCACTGACAGACATCTAACAGTACATGTGCCATTTCAAGGAAAAGCTTTAAGGAACTTCGCTTCACTCCAAACAAAAACGTAGCTTTTTATGATAGCATTAAAACTGAGAACAATGCACCTATGTGACATACTGCTGTTCTTGCTGTGGTAAGCTTAGTGAATTGCTTCGATTCGATGGGGGCTTGCTGGTCCCTCATAAGGCAAGCTCACTGTAAACTCTAGTCACACTACATCATCATTTAAGGCACTACAATAAGGGGACACACCAAACAACTCTTCATCACACATACCTGTGCAAAACAAATCAGAAGGTATCCTTTCCTCTCATGAAGCTCTACTCCTCTCAGTGCTACAGTGATGAGCTCTAACCATTGCATTATATCACATACATTCCAACATGAATCAATTCATTTTGGTTTAAATACAAAGGATACATCAACTCCATCCCCAGGAACGTTTAAGAATTAGACAAACACTAAGTACAGAGTTCAAGTATAATCACTACACATTTTGATTACAAAGACAGAACGTTTGGGGTTAGCAGGAAGTTTTGCTTGTTATATTTTTCTAATCAATATGTACATATTTCATTTTATGTAAAATATTAAAACACCACCAATACAAAACTTCTAAAATAGTTTTAAATTCAGTAATAAACTTTAAAATCTGGATTTTTTTCCTTTTTTTTTTTTTTCCCTCCTTTTTTTTTTTTTCCTTTTTTTTCCCCAATTCCTACATGCATGTACTGTGTACAATCTTGTTAAAAGCGCGTTAGAGTAGCTGTTGACATATCCGGGAGGATACGCTCACAGGAGTATAAAAATCTGTACACATCAATACAGTGATGCTTCGTTGTATTTCAAATTCAACTCCCTCCTAAATTAATCATGTGAGGAAAAATATTAAGAAAAACAGAACAAAGAAAAGCCCTGTGCTTCTGTGAAGGAATCCAGCTCCGTTATAGGGCCAGCATCTAATAAGCTGCAGAAACCAGATTTTAGAGCAATGATGCACTGTTCATTCTCAGCTGAAGACTACAGCATCCTGGCAAAGCTGCTGAGTTCTGTTACACAGTAAGAACTTGAAAAGTCTGAAAAGCCTAAAAGAGTTCTGCAATGAATGCAATAAAATTCAGCTGTGTTAGGGAGCACAGAAATAAAAACAAAGAAAAAAGAAGATTTCAGGGTTTACAGCAACTACTGAGTATATCTAATGTTGCTACTGTGATGCAGCTGCCTCTACCATTCCTTAAACAAAGCAGAGAAATAAACAAAAAACTTTGACAGTAACATATGTGGAGATATAATGGCTTTTGCAGAACCAGCAATTTGTTAGAGACAAAGTGAATTAGAGAACAAATACTAAAATATTAAACTTGATTTTAAAACTGCCCCAGCAACATAATGAGATAAACATGCATTACATTTTTAGTGGCAACATGGATTTGTGCAAGCTGCTAAAATATAATCTGCTAGTCTTTTTGTTTAAGTTACACAAGTTAAAAAAGTCATACGGATCTATCTTCCAAGACACTGATTTTCTTTCCTTGTTTGATTAGCACAACAGAACAATTTTAAATAAATGTGACCATGAACTTTTTAAAAGCCTCTATAAAAAGTAAGTAAAATTTAAAAAACTTAATTAGTGACCCTCATACTGGTAACAAAGCATGCTGCTCAGTTAGTGACTGAACTCATCAGAGACATTTTTGAACAACATACAACCAGAGCAGGGAGAAAGAAAAACCAGGCAAGTCATTACCAGGTAAAGATTCACCTGAAATCCTTCTCCAACCCCTCAGGCCTATTGCAGGACAGTGCTTTACTGGGAGCTACAAGTACGAGTACTGGTTGATCTTTGTAGGGCTCAGCGGATATCCAGTGTAAATAGCAGATCCTCTGGAAGCACCAATATAGGACTGGGGAGCAAACTGGTGTTGGTACTGGGCAGGCGGGACACTGGCAGAAGTCAGCAGACTTGGGCCAACACTCACAGGGACCTGGTGGACAAGTGTGCTGGGGTGGGCAGCGTAGGTGGTGTGTCGGGAGGAGCCCTGAGGGGAGAAGAGGTGGGCGATGGAGGTGGTGGAGCTCAGCGTGGCAGCGGTGGTGGGAGCGTAGGTGTACATGTGTGGCTGGCTGGAGAGGTGGGCATTTGCTGTTGCTGCTGCCAGGTGGGGATGTACTGGGCTGCTGTGCTGGAAAGTGTAGGGAGCCTGAGAAATAGTTGATGTGAGGGGTGCCACGTAAGCCTGCTGCCTACGGGGGACAGCATTTCCACTTCTCTCCTGTGAGGCCAGTGCTGTTGTTTGCTGGTTCTGCAGGGAGAAGAAGTAGATATGGTTAATGGCTATCTCAGGGAAAAGTGCAGTGGACAGCAGGTAAACATGGAAGGCAGCTTGACCCAAGTATCAGAAGGAATGACATAAACTGAAATGAAACCAATCTCTGAGTTTCAAGGGAAGTCAGGTGCTAACTCTTTGTTTGAGAAACAAGGTCCAGCCTTAATCTCCTGGTCAGGCCTTTCTGAGATGTAGAGAAGGAAGGTAAAGAACAAGAGAATCTCCTAACACAATTCAGCTGGATCCTGGTGTCACTCTCTCACCTGAGTGGCAAGAAGGACACAGTGGAAGACAGGTGAGACAGAGCACAAAGAAAGAATATGGATACAACCATGCTTCTTTCTCCTGCCCTCAGGAACAGGAACAAATTCTTTGCCTTGAGAAACTTCACCCACATTCCCTACAGAGTTTACCCTACTCTGCAAGCCACAGAACAGAATTGGTTTCAAAGAATTAATGAGGTAGCAGGTGCTGATCCTCTTGCAACCAGGTTATTCTCCCTGCCATACAGCACAGTGGTTCTAAAGTGATTCTAAAGCACCTTGTTGAGAGCCCAGCAGGAGTCACACGATGCTTACCTGGCTGAGATTGAGAGGCTGGACACCATTTGTTACCACACGATGCGAGCGGTACCCGGTGGGTGTTATACAGCATCCTGATGACTGCCCACTCACAGAGGCAACTGGCTTGGTCTTACTGGTGCTGCTCAGGATGCCTGAAAGATTTCAGAACCTTAGTCCACTCCTTTCTCTCACATGCCACTGTGACAACCAGCTTAGGTACCCAAAGAATGCACAGGGACTATGTCCATAACAGAGCCTTTTCTTCAGTTACAATTTAAAATCCGATTGTACAAGAAAAAGTGGGGGACTTTTACAAATCTTTCTAAATGCAGCCAAACATGTATTAAAGTCTAGATCTACCAATGAAACTGAAAACAGACCAAGGCTCAGAACAGCAGCTGTACAACCTGAAGCTGCTGAAGGACCCAAGACAGATAGTCCAAAACTGAGCAGTAGCAAAAACTACAGGGCATGGTAACTGACAGGGACATACCCACCTGAAGCCTGGGTAGCTACAATGCAGTCATTGAGATGTGTTTTCAGAGGTGGCACAATGATAGTCCGAGAGCTGGAGCTGTCAGCTGCTCCTCTATTAGGCAGCTCCAGGGCACCGCTGGTACTCCTGAGAGAGGAAAGTGGGTCTGTGGCATAGGGGCTGCTCAAGGAAGAGTCAGAATCAGGGGAGTCATTAACAGTAACGTAGCTGATGACATTGGACCTCTGCTTCATACTCAAACTGCAGGGGGAAAAAAAAAGAGCAAAAACAAATGGGAAGCATTCTAGCTTTTTGCAGAAGATAGAGATCTCCCTCTGGGATCTCATACCCTCCCTCCTTGTCAGATGAATTCTGACTAACTAGAGATTAAATGGCACAGCAACCATTGTGCAATTTTTTCTCTTATGCAGTGCTGCTTAGCCTCACCAGGGCTTCACACATAGCACTCTCCACCCTCCCTGGTGTTGGAGCTGAGCTCAGGACAAACCAGTGCTGGCTGCCTCAGTGAACTCCCTACCTGGCAGGTTTGTATTTGCTGTCCTCTTCCTCATCAGTGTCACTGCGAATGGTGATGACACTGACAGGTGGACTGGGAGTGTCTGGGATCACAATGGGTTGGTGCTGCTCCTGCACTGGGATAAGCACGTTGGAGGAGGAGGAGGTGGAGCGCAGAGGACTGCTCCCAATGAGAGAGTAAACCTGGGAGGGTGCAGGCTCTAGAGTCGAGCTGGGCCTGAAGGAAGACCAAAGGAAGTATTCAGCTGTGTCAGCAGGCTGGGACAAGCCAGCACCACCATGAAGACTTTTTCCAAAACATCTTTAAAAGCAACTGTAGCACATGAAGACGTTATGCAGACAATGCCTCTGCAATCAGAAGATCGGTTTTTCACGCCATAAAGACAACCCCCTCAAACACCCCCAGTCTTTCTAGGACTGAGGATAGAAGCCTTACTTGGCTGTGCTCGGTGCTGGTTGCTTGTTCTTCTTTGCTGGAACGTTGCTGCTTTGCTGCTGCCTGACAACATGAGCAACACCAACGTTGAGCGGCTGCGCAGCAGCCAACGTCACGTGGTTGGTCAGCAGTGATGGCTGCTGCATCAGAGTACTGTACTGACTGCTGTGGGAATGTGCATTCCTGGAGCAGAGAGAAAAAAGAAAAAGACCCAAATCCCGTGACTCCACTGCAGGAACCACAGGCTGCACTGAGAGCCCACATGATTATGAAGGGAAGGGAGAAATTGAGCGCATGGCAGGTAGCACACGTGTTCCCAGGAGCACGGAGCTGGATCCCATACAGTCCCTACCTCCAGTCAGCCAGCTGCTGGCTGCCACCAATCGTCTCCGGAATCACGGCTGCTGTCTGAACAGAGTTGTGCAAAGCAACCCCAGGGAGCTGCTGCCAGGTGGAAGGAAGCAGTATCTGCTGGGTTCCCCCCGGCCAGGCCTGCTGCAAAACAACAAACAGATACACAGGCTCACTAGATTTCAGTCCCTGCAGGTGGAGACTTGCTCCAAGCAATAAATGCACTCGTGTAGATTGTTAGCTTGCAGAGATAACAGCACATCATCATAATTTCTCAAAATGCCTCAGTACAGTCAGAGAACAAGCAAACCAGAGACAGAAGCTTCCCCTGACAACTGTGCTGACCTTTTGTATCAGAGGTGTCACCTGGGGAAAAGAGAGTTAACACTGTCCTGCAGACTGCAGCCAGACGTTGTACTGTCAGATGCAGCATCAGTGTTCAGACCTGTTTCTGCACATCCGTGTACACCCACTGCTCTGCTGAGGGACCCCAGATTATGGAGCCAATTTGTTTCTTTCTGCTTTTCTGCCTTACAGGACTCACACTGAGAGTTGAGACTGTTTTTACTGTGGAAATTCACTCCACCTCAACTACAAAAAGCCACACTGAGAGAAATGTTTAGTTGCAAGGGAGATGCATGAAGATATTTTCAATTCATTAATATTTCTTTGGTTACTGTCCAAATTGACAAAATGAAGTTGTTTTTTTCTGGAAAAAAACAAAAAAAAAAACAAAAAACCTAAATAAATTTGGCAGTACAATATTTCTTTGATTTTGAAAATACATGGCTCTATTTCTTGCAGTTTAAACTGCAAAACAATAAACACCTGCTGTTTTAAATAGAATATTTCTGCAAGTAACAGATCCACTTATTACAAATATTGGTTCCAAAAAAGAAGCCTTCAAAGCAGAGAGCTGCTAAAACCTCTGCCAACATAAGCGGAGTAACAATATTTAATAAGAAAAAAAAGAAAGAAAAAAAAAAAAGAAATATGTTAAGTCACACCATGCGTCTTTCCAAAAGCCAACACCTGCACAAGACAAAGCAGAGAGTTTAATACAGCAAGATATAAATTCCCAATGAGAGGCAGAAATCGGGCCCTCCAAGCGACGAACTGTTTTGACAGAGGAAGGACAAAAATATGCAAAGCTTAGCAAATGGCTAATGCAAACTCAGGGGAAGCAGCAAGGGAGAAGTGTCAGAAGCACTAAAGGTGAGCAAATTCACACCAAAGGCTCCCAGAATCCAAACAGAAATAAGTCCTCCAGAAACATTCAGAATCCAGGCTCAGAGTCTGGGGACAGCTGGCTCTGATCTGCGCTGCTGTACAGGGCAGTCGAACGTCAAGTCCACTGCACACACAGAGGAGAACAGAATTTGCCTGTTGAATCAAAAGCCCAGATACTCTTTTGAAAACATCACTAACAGCTCATTTGTATCCCAAGCTCTGCTACAGTCACCCCTTGCCACTCTCAGAGCCTCAACTGCAGCCTTTCAGTGATCAAAATTCAAGAGGAGCAAAGGAGATACATCCCCAGGTCTGGTTAGCTCAGAACTGTGACCCAGAAGAACCCCACTCTCCCATCCTCAGAAATAGGGAGCAGGTAACGTGGTTCAGAAGAACTCAAATGAATGGGTTTTAATTTCAGTAATGCTATGAGTCAAGCAAATTCCACTTCAACAGAGGTCTGTCTCCCTCTTGGAAGAAAATGACACTCAAACTACCACTCTAAAGCCACAAGAAACAACATGGTTCACATAATGGAATGTGCTTTGCAAGACACGTGAGGATACCATCACTTTAGTGCACTGCAATGTTTTTGTAAGCTTCACTGATCTGATTCTGGAGTTTTACAATGACTTCTCTATGGCACCTGCAATGCTGTTCTGATGCAGGTGCCCAAATGAATACAGAGGAGGACAATTTTGAAAACATACACTTCTTAGAGGTGTGTTTATTCCCTTTCCCCTTCCTTTAAAAAAATTGTTCCAAATAGCCAAAAAGATAGCTATTGCCATTTTGGATACTAGAGCTCATCATTAATTTCAACCAAGCAATAAATATGAACTGAAAGTATCTGTGAAGGACGATATCTTTACCTGGATGAAGCAAGCTATGTGTGATTTGCTAAAAGTAACAAAAGGCCAGAAAATTATTGTCAATGTTCAACAGAGGTCGAGAGAAATCAACTGCTAAAGCAATACATTAAAGAATTGGCTATCATTAAGAGATTTTAGCCTGTGCTTAATGACCTGAAACATTTCTACATGCGAAGCAGCTTTACACATGTTGAAAACAAAGTCTGCAGCTAACTTGCCAAGTAGAGCAAATTCTGGCCATCCAGGTACCTGTAGCAGAGTCAAGCTAAAGACTGATTCCTTCATATTCAGCAATCAAAAGGCAAAGATAGGATAGTAAGTGAAGAACAAGAACAATTATGACTCTTCTGTAGTATAGCTTAGAAGAGCTTTATAATACTAGGCTAGTAAAAAGTAATAGTAAATGGATCTGGATTCTTTACAGAGCCACACTAAACGTCAGAGTCAGACAGTGCTTCAGCAATGTTGGGGAGGAAAACAACAAGACATTAAGATGTAGCAAGAACACAGCCACAAGATGGCACATGCTTCCATGCCCTCTGCAAGTCTAAGTTAAAACAAAAACTCAGTTAGTGAACACAATCAAGGGAGGCAATTACCAGTACTGCAGCCGTCTGTTCTACTAGCGCTGGCCGGCCGGCTGCGCAGTTCAGGGTAAAGGGGACCGCATACTGCGGCGTGATGGTGGCTACTTGAGGATGAAGAGTTGCTACCATTAGTGGTGTACAGCTTCCCTGAAATGTAGATCAGGCAGTGAGTGAAACACACGTACTGAGGCAGGATAAGTGGGTTCAGCAATAGGGCCAGAGAAGGTTCCACCTCACTGGCATTCTGTGGTGCTCGAGCAGACTCCAGCACTGCAATGGACGCAGCGAAACCAACACCCAGACCCTTGGATATGTTTCTCTGAGAAACTACATGTCCCTGAGGGGAACACAAGGGATGGGGCACTGGGGAACATGACCTCTCCGATGACACAATAAAAAGTAAAAATGAGGTAGTGCTCAGCTACTGACACTTGGCTGGGTCCCAGAGAGCGAGTTACGCCTGGTACATGGAACTAATGCCCTGCAAGACAGCATCCAGCACCAAACCTCCCAACTCCCAACAGAACTCATGGACAATGATAAACTAAGGGATTCAGTGGAAGGCACAGTAGGTCTTTTGTAGCACAAAAGAGCAAAGTTATTTGTGACAAAACTACCAAGACATTTACAAGTCCATCGTGTCCATTAAGACCAGACCCTTAGTGTACAATTTTGCACTCTTAAAAAAATGCAGTTTGAACTCAGGTGGGCTCCTTCAAGTGTATTCTACTTTCTGGATACTGTTACCTGTATAATTATGCCAAACCAGAGATTGCAGAATGCCATCAAAATTATTTGGACAGAACAATCTAAAATTTACTCCTCTACAACTAGGTTGGTATACACAGTACACTGTCTGGAGAGTAAAACTAATAAAGTATGTGTTAATGTCAGCAGAAACAAGAACTATGCAAATAAATAGAAGTGCACTTAATCATAAGGGCAATTACAATTTTTCAGTGAATAAAACCTGTGAATCAGTGGGGACTTGCTACATAAAGTATTACAATTTTTGGAAATAGAAACTGTTTTATTTTGCAACACACTACTGATGTTTAAAATGTTATTTTTTAATAATTATTAAATTATATGCAATAGCAAAATTCACAAAATGGCAAACAACAGAAACTGGTGTGTTGTCACTACACATCGATTTACGCTAAAAATGTAGATAACTGAGAAAGATTCAGAAATAATTTTGTTGATTTAAAGATGAAATTTAACATGAGCAATCTGTGTTGCCACTTCAGCTTACAGCCATCTTGCTTCTCACAGAATTATTTCTTCTAAAATTTGCTGCCACGTTTTTAAGTTGTAGGCAAAACCATACATCACTACCTGTAAGGCAGTGTACACACATGAGAAAATCCAGCCTGTTTTTAGCAGCTGAAGGCTCCATACTTATTACCACTACTAAATCAAACTCCTAAAACCAGGGAAGCACATGATGTAAAATAGTTTAGATTTTAAATATTCCAGAAAAAACAAAGCAAAACCAAGAAAACACTGTCTTACAGGTGATCTATATTGAACGTTTCAGGATCTTCTGAGAATCCCCTATGTCCACCCCATGCCAGAGGGGCAGTCAGGTTCTCCTGGATAGTAGGAACTGCACTTAACTCTATGGGGTTTTGGGGGGATTTTTTTTTTTTTTACCTGTGTGAGAACTCCAGATTGGATCTGCAGTGGCTGTGCTGCAGGCGCTTGTGGAACAATTGGGACAGCATTCTCCATCCTTACTGGGAACCCAGAATGCTTTGTAGTTGCCTGAATTCCAGCTGTGGAGGATAAGAACACATCACTGCTAAGCTGCTTTATTATTCTTTTGGGGTTCTTTAGTTTCTTTCCAAAATCAAATTGTTACCAGGTAAGCACAGAAGACAGGGTCAGATGAAGAGAAAAGCTATTCCCTTTGACAAAAGCACACCAATAAAACACCCACTGAACTAAATATTTCTGCAGTCCTGGTATGCCAAAGGGCAGTGATGGACAACCAGCCCTCAAAAGCTTGGCTCTGTGGAAGTCCATAGTCTTGTTTTCAGAAACATTGATAACAGACATCTACTTATGTGTCACTTGAGACCAAGTTCAAAGTTCAAACCTTACATGATCAGTTCCCATTTCATATACAATCCTCCAGACTAACCCAATCCAGATTCAAGCCCAAACTGAACTTTCAGGATTAGCAGAGATACAACTGTGCTAACTTCACTCACTTGCAAGTCTGTGACAATTTGTTGCTATCAAACTACTCAGATGCATCAGTGCTTGTGAACAGAGATTCAAAGACCAGACACTCTCTCTTAACACACAAAACACAGCACAACACTTTCTTATTTTCTGATAGGCCTGCCTCCTCTGTTCACTGCTTCCTGTGGAATGCTGTTGTGTTCAGTTTCAGGGGGGTGAAAAACTGGTTGAGCAACCAGATAAAGACTGCAACCTAGGCAGGCAAGATACTGTCACTGCTCAAGCATGACCTGGAAGAGAACCAAATTTTCTGCACGTCTGTCCTGATTCTGCACTTACGTCTGGTGCATAAGCACTATGAGACATGCAGAGTGGTCACCTGTAGTTTCTCAACTTAGTGCCAATTACAACTCCTTATTTCTACCTAATGGAAGCCACAGTATCACACAAAGGGGTTTTCCACTTACTTTGAAAAGCAGGGGGACAAACAATGAATGTTTGCTGGAATGGGTCAGTCTGCGTGCAGATCTGCGTGGTTCCAGGCTGCAAGGAAACACTCTGTTGTGCCACTCCTGCAACTGGTGCTGCAGATGATGGATACAGAGCAGACTGATAGTTCAGCAGTGAGACGTCTGAGTTTGCCAGGGAAAGAGTAGCAGCAGCAGTAGAATTGGAAGCCAATACACTGGCCTAGGGAAAAAAAAACCCAAACAGTAAATTAGATGTATCACTCATACTTATTATAAAAAAACAAGCAAACAAACAACAGGAACCATCAGCATTACACTATGAAACAAGCACCAGAAAAAAAGATTTCATAAAAGGCATAAAACAGCACAGGAGAAAAAACATGAGCTGCACCTACTTTACTTACCATTGCTGAACTGACAGGGAAATATGATTACGTGAAGTAAAGAGACTGACTTGGGCTGAGTTTTTGAAAATTACACTTCACAACAAGACTACAAATTCTGGAGAGCAATTTAAGCATAGTATTTTGTAGAAAAGGACTTGGCCTAAAGGCACAAAATGAGACTACTCCATTTGTCTGATCAGTATAAAAAGTTAAAAGATGTTATACCTGATTGTGTACTGTATTGAGCTGGTTGTTAAAGCTCATTGTCAGATTTGTGCTTGTATTGGGAGCAACATGAGTCGTGAAGGGGCTTTTAATCTGATTCACTGTATCATACATGTTAACTCTTCGCTTGCAGATCTCCATGTTCTGAAAGCATGATTTCACACTGAAATAAAATGACAGAAGGAAAAGATTGGATACATAAAAACAGTAGAGACACAAGAGATCCCCAAGTTTACACACATGCCTCTAGGTTTAGATTTTTTTAAACCAACAAAGAATGTCATAAAACGTAAAAAGGAAGCTAACAAACATTCCATTCCTTATACATGCCATTGCTATTTTCAGATCAGCCAGAAACTACAGAAAACACCACTGATAAAAAGCAGAGAAGGGCTACTCTGTGTTTCCTGTAAGTCCTCCTGAAACAAAACAAGAAATCTAAGGAAGCCTACTGATTACTGTGCGGGAAATCCAGTAGATGTGTCATTGTAACAAACGGATGGTTCAAAGTCTTCAGTGGAGTAACTCTCTTATCTGCATCAATTGTCAACATTTTCTTCAACAAATCAATATATTCCCTTCGGTCAGCCTTCTCTGCCAACATGTCAGTCCCTTCTAAGTCTGTAGACATATTCACCTTGAAAACAAAATCAGAGTAGTTCACACAAACATCACAACAATTGCTACTTAATTCAGTGATTTCACATCACACAGAAATACTTATTAAGCATTTATGTCTCTTAGCCAGCTTAATTTTAGGTCCAACAGCACTGGCATACAAGCTTTCCCTTGCTCAATCAATAAAAGCAAGTCAAACTAACACATGGAATTCTCATCTAAGCATGAAGTTGGCGTATTCAACAGACATCAACCAGGCCTGGCAATATGCTTTAAGGGGCTAGGAAGTCAAAATGGCAAGGTTCTACATTCTCTTCACAGATTTAAAGTGATGATAACAGCTCCAAAAGCAATAGAAAATTCAGACAAACATATTTAAAATGTGTGTTACAAGACCTCCACGTACTTGCGCCATATCATCCAAACAGTTGAATATATATTTCCGAGCTTCTTTTGATTTTATTCCTGTCTCCAACTCATGTTCTTCTGGGGTCTATAAAAGAAAGCATTGATTAACATAAGCTGAGACATGGCATACTGGTGAAGAGTCCAGCCAGAGGATCTGTTGCCTGCTCTAAGACAAATCACGTGGCAGTAGGCCAAACAGAGAGAGCCATGGGTTCTCATTTCCTCAGCTGGGAGGATCATTCATTGCAAAGCTGAATTAACAACAGGATGACTTCACTTTAAGGCTTTGTTAGGTAGTGCAGTAGCCAGAAGAACCAAAGATTTCTAATTTAGGAAGAGAAGAGCCTGTAAATAATTTACACCTTTCTTTTACAAACAAGAAGAAAAGCAAAATCCTCTTTTGCTGCTCAGCTTTAAAGGCAAATAAAGTGTACATTTGATGCTTTCCTGTCTTCTGCCAATACATAAATAGATTTCTGCTAAACTAACAAAGACCATCATTAAATACTCCTTATTTTACTCTTTGTGCTGTCAGGAGATGACAAGATGACATACTTCACCATGACTGAGCAGGCCATAATAAGTAACCATTATCTCAGTTACTTTCACACCCACTCTTTGCTAGTACTACCATGCAGAGCTGCTACTGTTAGATGAGTAGCAGGAGGTCTGTACAGTTTCTGAAATGAAATACACAAATGGCATATCAAACCCAATCTTCACTCAGAAATGTTTTCACAGCACACTAAAATTAGGTGTGGATTTATACCAAGTCCTCAATTAACAAATCAGAAATGGCAACTAAAAAGACAGACAAACCTTTAGTCTCCACAGTGGGTATCCCAAATTTGGATCTCTGTTAAAAAACCTGCTTGTTTTCGTTCCTGCACTGAGAAGATACTCTGCTGGAAGGCCTTGAGTTTGTGAAATATAACGAATCTAGGAAAGAAAATTAAAAGAATTAAGACTTCCAACATAAAGAACTCATGTTAAGCCTAAAATATAATTGAAGGTGTTAAGTATCCAAGCAACATTCCTGTGACTGGCTACATAAGCTCTAGGGATACAACTTGAGAATAATGTCATGGCAAAGCTCCCACTGACCAAAAAAGCCAAACCAAACCTCTAATGCAGTCAGATTCCTACATACTCAAAAACATTTAATACACTTTACATGTAACTGTATTGGATAACTACATTCAGCTCAAGTTAAAACACAGAGAACACTGTACTCTTCTGTACAGCAACAGAGACAGACAGGAAATGGGCACATCACAGAAGGAAAATGAACTGAAGATGATGGACAACATCAGTTTGCACTAAATGAAATCTGATGTAGGATACACTGGGTTCAGAGTGTCTGGAACAGATCATTGTGGTTTTATTTGAACATCCCTACATCTGCCATGCTCTCTCACCTGGTCATACTCAGATGCTCCTGGATACAGAGGCCAGCCTAGAAACAGCTCAGCAATCACACAGCCCAGTGACCACATGTCAATAGCTTCACAGAATGGTAAACCCAGGATGATTTCAGGAGCTCTGTTGGGAAAAAAATAAATAAATTAAATCTTGGACTGGGAAAGCATGGAAAGCACACAGTTCTGTCCTACAGATCACTCTGGATAACACCCCTCCTCCCCTCCTCCAAGCAGAAGCAACTAAATCTGGGTGAAACTAAGTGATCCACTTTAAAGCAGATATTTCCTCCAGTGGCCTAGTAGAACCTTTTTATCATGGAAAGAACACAGCGAGAGACTGACTGCTCTGCAAGGTTGTGTTACAGGTTCCTGTGCACTGAACCACACCTAATGCAAAATCTACCTGTCTGGCCTAGTCTCTACAAGTAGGTGATGAAAAAAACTCAAACTCCAGGCAGGGTTTGCTCCTGCAACAGGATGGGATTTCAGGGAGATTTCTGTCTGGAACTGATGCATAACACAAAAGGTTGTTTTAGTACAACTCTGCACCTACACACAGTTCTGAAACAAACAGGTGCTGTTCTGCCAGGTTAAATTTTGGTCATACATTTGCATACAGCACAAAAACCATGTGAGCTGGTGTGGGAATTTACTCTGGAAAGCACAGGAAACACAAAAACTGTGATCTTCATGCATAACTAACACAAGCACAAAGGAAGACAGAAAAGTCCAGAACTCCAGGCTACCTATTTTCTGGTCATGACTTGGGTAGCATGTCCCAGGGCTTGCATGCCATTTCTTGTGTTACAGTGTGGGTATTTCTCTTGTTTAAAAAGGCTTTGAAAACAGTTCTGATCTTTCTACAGACTCCTAAAAAATTGGGCTTGCATAATGGAAAGGTGTCAATAGATCTGACACTCACCATCCTCAACTGCTATACCTGAATGTACCTCCCAACTGCTTGTACATGGCAAGAAGTGACTCTTCAATTAATCCTCTTTGTGTCATGGAGACAAAGATATAGTTTGTGGTTTAGGTGACTGCAGTTACCATCAGCCAGTCCCAAAAACAAATGCACTCTCCCCAGTTGCTCAGGCACAGTGCCTCTGAGAAAGCACAAGACCTAACAAAAAAGATAGCCAAGGCAGGTGTCTGCTGCAGAGGCTATCCCTTTTCTCTGCTGTTCAGCTTTAAAGCAAGGACATTCTAGTGTGTTTGAGCTCCCTGCACCCCAAAACAGAGCCATGATTTTCCTTTAGTAATCAGAATAATAGATAATTTAATGCAAGACATTTTGACTCACACTCTACTAAACACTTATCTGTTTCTACCTTCTGGTTTGTCTATCCCCAGCAGTAGTTGACTTCATAATAGGTTTGCATAGCTGAAAATATAAAATTATTGTGCAAATATGATAATTATCTGATAATTTGAATGCTGAATGTCCTGCTAAACATTTATATTTTAAAGAACTATGCTAGAATAAACCCAACTTTGTACAGGCTAACCAGTGCAAAGAAGAGGAATCCATTTCTACAGCACTTTGCTCTTCACATTCAGAGACAGTATGAGGTAGTCATCACAAAAGATCTTCAGAATCTCACATGCCACTAGCCTACTAGACATCATCAACAAGCTGTATTGATCCTCTTGATTATCCTACTTACACAGTGATTTCCAATTCAGATAGGGCACAAACCTGCCATAAGGAATACTGCGTTCTTCCTTGGTTTGGATTGGCAAACAAACTAAACTGTAAGTGGCCTGTGGAACATGCTGAGGATGCTAGTCCTTCACTAGTGCATTAGAAAACCTTATCTTTCCATTGGAATTGATGATTAGTGGCAATAAAGGCCTGCTGGAATAGAGAGCACCCCATGGCTGCAAGTTGAACGTGATACATTTTATTCCTCAGAACTAAATAAAATAAACGTCTCACAAGCCACCTGGTTACATTTTGATTTCAGGACAGAGCTGGTAAATCAGAATCTCTCTCATCTCCTTTCTCACCAGACTGGTGAGCTGTGAGTTGAAACAGGAAAACACACGGGGGTCACTTTCTTAGCAGGTCTGTCAGAGGTCACAGACAGGTTTCCATCCTAAGCTCTTTCAATCAGAAATCAACAACGTTCTTGGCATACAGGCCTCCCAAACTATCTGACTTCCAAAGCTGGCAAACACACTCCGGCACTCGGAAGGGAGAGGATTTACAGCAGCAGTGGAAAAACCTGAGACTGACTTTGAGCGTTTCAAACCACACCAGGTTTACAGGCAGGTCTCCAGCCCTCCCCCTTGTGAGGAACGATGGTAACACCAAGCCATGCAGGGAATAACAGGATCACCACCGGGAGCTGGAGGAGCAAGCAGGTGGGTTTGGCAGCATGCACTGCTGCTTCACAGGCCACCGAGACGGGGACAGAAGTAGGTCAAGCAGAGGTAAGGAACAGACACTCCTGCAAGGTCCCTCTGCGCTCAGAACCACCTCCTCATGGCCCAAATGGCTCAGTCCCTCAGCTCGGAGCCTGCCCTTTGCCAGACACCTCTATGCTGGCCTGCAGGACACATCAGGAGGTGGGGACCCGAGCAAGGCTCACGGGGGCTGTGCTTGCATGTGACACTGGACATGAGCAAACCTTGCTCCCTGAGCTGCAGGGAGATCAGGCTCCCAGGGACTTCCCCTTTCTTCAAGCTGTCTGCTCCCTTCTATTGTTCATCCTCTCCAGGGAGAACAAAAGCACCCAAAGCCTCCCACACCTGATGTGACAAGCCTGTACTCTAGTTTTCAGGTCAGCAATTATAGTAGCAGATCTCTGGACAGAAACCAGTCACTGCAACAAAGCACAACTGCCAGGTAAGCTCCTCCTGGTCCATGCCTAGCTTAGAGCCAAAGAGTTCTTCCTGGGCACTTCTATTCACACTCTGAGCCAACCACATCATGGCACTAAAACTGCTCTTGTCAGGGGTTAAAACTCCTGCAGAGGGTGGGAACCCACTGCAGTCTGGACACACCAGCCCTGACAGACCCAGAACAACATTCTAACAGCTCCAGCAGTGTCACCAAGACCAACACAAGCTGTCCAACCACCAGAAGAACAATCAGAACTTGGCGTAAGCAGGGCTGCTGAACAAGATGACCTCCAGCAGGACTGAGCATAATTCATACAGGAAGGCTTTTTCCTTCAGGGTCTATCTGCCAGAAAATTCACCTTCCAGAACCCAAGGCTGGATGGTTTGGCTGTTTACAGTAGACAGAGGTTAACTAAGTGCCAGCAACAGGTAAAAAAACAAAAAAGTGAACACAGTCACAAAGTTCATTTTTAATAGCTGACAGAGAACCAAATGAAGGATTGGTCTGCACTGTCTGATATAACACAGCACTGTAAAAACATTTCCTACTTAGAACTCATCTGAACACTAATTTAATGTGACTATGGTTAATGGAATCCAGTCCTGCCACAATAAGCTGGTTTCTACAACATCTCCATAAATTCCTAGATTATGGATTTCAGTAATCATCACCATTAAACTAATTACATATCACTAAATATTAGATTTCCACATCACAGCATTCTTAACTTCAGTCAGGCAGACAGCCTCACACACCACCTAATCTCAGGTTGTTGTCCCTCCTGGCAGCGTCAGGGCGGCAGAATCAGCCTGGAGCTCAGTGCTGTGCTGCAGGAGCAGCAGACTGCTCCCTCCCAAGCAGCCCCTGTAAGATACTTATCACCCATGCTGCTTCTGCCTCAGCAAAATATGTTTTTTGCAATATCAGAAACTGGAAAGCACTACGTGCCTCCCTAGACTCCGGGGCTGACATGTGCTGTGAGCCAGATAGAGCAGATTCTGGACTGGCTGTTATCTCTTTCAACAACAAAATTAATAATGCATTTTAGACAGCAAGCATTTCAACAGAGCTATGGTACAGAGAAGACAATTATGTTACCAAAAATAACAGTCAATAGTTTAGAATTGGAAAGATTCACAAGCTGAGGGAAGATCATGAGGAATGGATTAAGGAAAGTCCATGTCACATGACAGAAATGGCAGAGAAAGCTGGTGCTAGAGGGACCAAAAAAACCAAAACAAAGGGGGCAAGGATACAGGGAGTATGAGGAACAAACAGGACAAGCCTACAAAAAGACAGGGCTTTAAACTGAAGCTAGGAGGATGTCCAAGACATCAAACAGGGCAGACACACAGGGTGGGGTGGAGTGTTTCAAGTCTAGTCCCAGCTGGAAGGACTAGATACTAGTTAAGTTTTGCGTCAAGTGAGCTCCCATTACACTGAAAGCAGCCCTGACACAAAGCTCAGGCTTTCTCATGTCCCTTTGATGCCACAAGTTTTTTCCACAACCATTTACTGAAGCCTACTGCAACTTAAATTGAAATACACACTATTAAGAGAACCGAGGTAGAGGAATAATTGAAAGACAAAATCATTGTCTGCTTTAGTTACACAGTTTCTGAGTTTTAACATTTTTGCCCATAGTTGATATTTTTAATTTTTTGACAGGAGTGAGGTAGAAGCTGAGATCTAGCTCATCAGCCAGCAGAGTGACAGGTCTCATGAAAGCATGACTTACCAAGAGCCAATCCAGCAAGTCATGTGCTTGTGAAGGAGGGTCAGACAAAGATGGAGCCAGAAGAAACAGGATGAAAAGAAACTGGCATCCCTTTGACTTCTCACCCTTCTAAATGACCAAGGTTAATGGACTGGATTCAGATCAGGGCAAATAATCCAAAACACATGAATTATTAGTAGCATATTCCTCCCCTAATTTGCTACTTCATACATTTCCACAAACTACCTACAGGGAAAAATCAACTGACTTCACTGACCTGGGGTAAGAAGAAGGTATAGGACTGCATACTATGTCACACTTGCAAAGCAGAACTTCTATTATTTTACATACAAATTTCAGAAGAAATCTCCAGGAAATGTCAGGACAGAGGACAGGCTGATCAGTTCCTCCTCCCCCCAGCTGGGACTAGATCTAGTGGCAGAATTAAGCCAAGTGCTTGTAGAAGCAAACTGCAGCATTCCACCAGGGATTTCCCTTGCTGGGCAGTGTGTGGAAGCTCTTTGTCAGTACTCACCTGTAGTAGCGTGACTGCAGGTAAGTGGAGCAGACTGCTTTGGAGACGTGGCTGGCTGAGCCAAAGTCTATCACCTTCACCCTGTAGGGCTGGCGTGCAGGATCCACCAACATGATGTTTTCTGGCTTCAAATCAGCATGTATCAGACCCAGGCTCTTCAGCTTCATCAGGGCAGTAGCCACTTGCTGCAGAATTGGCCGGATGTATTTCAGGGGCAAGGGGCTGAACTTATTTTGCTTGAGGAAATCATACAAGTTCTGTTCCAGCATCTCAAATACAAGGCATGTATGATTCTTGTGTTGAAAGCACTCATAGGAGCGAACAAAGTTATACTCATCAGCATTCTCACTGCTCAGGCGAGAGAGGATGCTCACCTCTATCTGGCCCTGCCTGGCATAGGAAGGATGGTTCTTCAGGATTTTGATGGCTACAATCTCCTTCGTGCTACGCTTCCAGCATTTTGCCACCTGCCCAAATGTCCCTCGACCCAGGAACTCCAGGACCTCGTAGCTGTTTGTCATAGAACACAGGATCTCATGCTGGACCAGCTGGTAATCACCTTCACCACTGGAACTGCTGCTTTTAGTGGTGACCGTGGTGGTTGTGGCCGCAGCACCCACTGCAGGCCTGTTTTGCAGCATGAGAGGTGGATGTTCCTCAATTATCTGCACACTACCGTTGCTGTCAACCTCTTCACTTTTCCTTTTTAATCCACATTTTTGATAGGGTTCCAGTAAAGAAACGTTGCTCCTATGTGTGAGGGTCTGGCTGTTCTGGAAAGATGCTGTCACACTGCTGCCTGTGCTGTCAGCTGCTGTCACCACAATGTGCTCAACCGAAGGAGCAGGGAGGAGGAGGTTCTGATCGTAAGCAGGGATGCTGAAATTGGCTACCTGATGAGAGGAGCTTGCTTGCCCTGGAGCTGCTGGGAGGTTTTTGCTGTGGGTATAATACTTGTCACTACTGCTCTGTCCTGAAACATCCCAGACAGAGGGCTCCACTTTCAGTTTCTTGGCACTGCAGAAGGCACTCGAGGATACTGACGGAGGGGAGAACACCTGCAGCTGTGAGGCCATACCTAGAACAGGAGAGGAAAAGTCATGAGGACAGCTTAGTAGCAGCAGAACAAGATCCTCCACCTGCACAAGAAACACGTCAAGGACTTTCCTGAGCACCGCATGGTGCCCCCCCCGCCTCGGAAGGGCACACTGTGATCCTGCGGGCACCCGCAGAGCGAGGATCTCGGATCTCGGCTCTAATTACCCCGTTGTGCCCCGCCGCCTGCAGCACCGGGGCAGACTGCTCCGGGTACGGCCCCGGAACGGCGCCGAGAATCCCAGCAACGGATGGGGAAACAGGAGCGAGGCGAAGGCAACCGGGAAGCGGGAAGATGCTGAGAAAATTGAGATGACTCTCCCCCGCCCTGCTCCCCGCCACCGCAAACCCCGCGGAAATCCGCACCGGGCGAGGCCAACAACAACCGAGGCCGCGCCGGGCGCTCGGCCACCCGGAGGCCGCCGGGCAGGGACGCGTCGCCAGCCTGGCCGGGCGTGGGGGAGAGG
>JAAWXA010000047.1:3554841-3590850 GCA_038090715.1 Florisuga fusca | reverse complement strand
GGGCTCGCCCTCCGCAGCATGTGCGGCCTCAGGTGGGACGGGGCGGGGTGCAGGGGGGCGGGGGCCGTGCCGCCGGGGTGGTCCCGGTCCCGCTGACGCCGTCCGTCCCCACAGGATGCCCGGCATCCAGGAGTACCTGCAGCAGCCCCTCCTCAGCGGCCTGCGGGACAAAGCCTCCTACGTGCGGAGAGCGGCCGTGCTGGGCTGCGCCAAGATGGTGAAGCTGCAGGGGGACTGCGAAGTGGGTGAGCTGGGGAGCTGACCCGGACTGCCCCCCGTGGGCCCCCCCTGCCTCTGCCCGCCCCCAGGGCTGCCCTCCCCTGCTCGCTGTCTCCCCGTGCAAGCCGTGTCTCTCCTTCATGATGGGGCCTTACAGGCAGGGGTTACATTTTAGCGTATCAAGAGTATTTGACACGAGGACCTGTTTCTTTGCAGATGGTGCACTGGTGAACGAGCTCTACAGTCTGCTTCGTGACCAGGATCCTATTGTAGTCGTGAATTGTCTGAGGGCCTTGGAAGAGATCTTGAAGAAGGAGGGAGGGGTTGTCATCAACAAACCCATTGCCCATCATCTCCTCAACAGGTTTGTTTTCTCTGACAGTGCTGGAAGCTTCATTCTTGTTCTTGCATTGTGCATGCTCACAGAGCAGGTATTCCTGCATTATCTGGTAACAGGGATACTGCTCTGCCCCAGGTTGTTGCTGGTGTTTCTGGCTGTCTTAGAGCAGCAGCAATTGTGCACATGTCTGATACTGAATTAAGTCTATGCATGAACTGGTCAATTCTCTCGAGATACAACTGCATGTGCAGTGCAGTCTTTGTTTGCTTCTTGACTCCTGCAGACTGTGTTTGTTCTCCTGGCAGGATGGCTGATCTGGACCAGTGGGGGCAGAGCGAGGTGCTGGGCTTCCTCCTGCGCTACAGACCCCGCAGTGAGGAGGAGCTCTTCGACATACTCAACCTCCTGGACAGCTACCTCAAGAGCAGCAGCCACAGTGTTGTGATGGCAGCCACCAAGCTCTTCCTGGTGCTGGCCAGGGAGTACCCACATGTGCAGGCAGATGTTTTGGTGAGAGTGAAGGGACCGCTGCTGTCTGCCTGCACCTCGGAGAGCAGGGAGCTCTGCTTCACTGCCCTGTGCCACGTGCGCCAGATCCTCGGGAGCCTTCCTGGACACTTCAGCAGCCACTACAAGAAGTTCTTCTGTTCGTATTCAGAGCCTCACTACATCAAATGCCAGAAGATGGAGGTGTTGTGTGAGCTGGTGAATGATGAGAACGTGCAGCAAGTGCTGGAGGAGCTGAAGAGCTATTGCACTGATGTGTCAGTAGAGCTTGCCCAAAGGGCAATCTTTGCCATAGGTAAGAGCAGTATCTTGCCTCAAGAGCAGCTGCAGCCTGAAACCTCCTGCTTGTTATTTGGTTCTGATGGGGACAGAGTTAAGGTGATTTTAGTTTTGTTTTTGCAAGCTTTAAAGTAGGTTAGTTTTTATAGTGTTCTTAAGGAGAAAGCCACAGATGCTGAAAGGCATTTCTGTAAGAAAAACTTCAGACTCCTGAGGCATGGCTTCAGAGGAAGGAATGTGTACCCCTGGTGCAGGGAACTAGCTCTTTTGGCTACACTTTCAGAAATCATAATCAGGAAAAGAGAAACACTGTTTCTGTAAAGTGAGTTTGTGATGAATAGTTGGGCTCATGGTTCCTATTTCACTCTGACCAAAGGTTGTTACGTCCTTTGACGTCTCTGCAGGAAATATTGCTAGAACATACACTGAGCAGTGTGTGGGGATTCTGACAGAGCTCCTGGGGCTGCAGCAGGAACACATCACTTCAGGTAATCATCTGCAGGTTTTTTCAGGTTGTTTTGGATTTCTGTTCCTCATATAGTAACAATCTGAATCACTTGTTGCCAGGCTTCTCTTTCTGGCTTCTGCTGCCCCATGTCTGACTTCATATCATTGCTGTTTCTGCCCTCTCTTTTAAGTGATCTTTCTTTTAGTTTTGGAAAACACACGCTTGCACTCAGCTGTTGAATCAGGTCTTAGAAGCTGCTGGTGTTTATCTGAGTGGGCAGCAGAGCCTTTAATATGTTGACCTAGAGTACATGAGACTCATTTTGAACTGGTGTTAGTTTTAATTTGTCATTCTGTGCTTGTGTGTCTGAAACATCATGAGTCACTGTCTTTTTAAAGGCTGGGAAATGTCCAGAAGAGAAGTGGCTTTCCGGCAGCCAGAGGAACAATCTGAAGTTTCAGTGCTTTATTATAGACTTGGTGTGATTTTGCTCTGACAACTGACTGCAGTGTCATAGAATCTGAAGAATGGTATCTTGGATCATAGTTGCAAGCAGGGCACTGACCTCCATAGCCAAGACTTGCAAAATCTTGAGTGGTTTTTTTTTCTTTGATTTTGTAAGTCTTGGGGGATGCTGAGCGTTCTGTTTCCTTGCAGCTGTAGTGCAGGCTTTTCGGGACCTGGTTTGGCTGTGCCCCCAGTGCACAGAAGCAGTGTGTTGGGCACTGCCTGGCTGTGAGGATGCCATACAGGACAGTGAGGTAAGGTGGCTTTGTGCCATGGGCTGGCAGCTGTGGAGGATGGGTGGGCAGTGACTGGCTTTCCTTTGGCTCACAGCTAGTGGGCAAAGAATGGAGAAGACGTTTTCTTGCCTCTGTTTATTTCATGTCAGCACTCTCTGTTAGGAAGAACCTGTGTTGGTTTTTTACTGTGGTTCCTGCAGGGCAAGCAAGCACTGATCTGGCTCCTGGGCACACATGGTGAAAAGGTACCAAATGCCCCCTATGTTTTAGAGGACTTTGTGGAGAACGTGAAATCAGAGATGTTCCCAGCAGTGAAGATGGAGCTTCTGACAGCACTGGTGAGACTCTTCCTGTCTCGTCCTGCTGAGTGTCAGGACATGCTGGGGAGGCTGCTCTATTACTGCATAGGTGGGTTTCCCTGCATTTTCCTTCTCTGAAGCTGTAGTACAGGCTTTTTGGGTCCTGTTTTGGCTGTGTTCCCAGTGCATGGATGCCATGTGGCAGCATCCTCGTCTGAGAGGGGCCTTTGCAGGATGGCAAAGGGAGGTGGCTTTGTGCCTTGAGCTCCTCCTTGTCCCCAGGCTGTCTGGTTGATGAGTGTGACAGGCTTACACTGTATCCCTGGGAATCTCTTTCCTGTAACTAAGGGTTATGACTTTGGGGAAATCTGGATGACAGAATTCTCTATAAATGATGTCTCCCCTCATTCCCAGAGGAGGAGATGGATATGGCCGTACGAGACCGTGGGTTGTTCTACTATCGACTGCTGCAGTCCGGTGTGGAGGAAGTGAAACGGGTCCTGTGTAGCCCCAAGTCTGACCCCTCTCTGGGGCTCCTGGAAGACCAAAGTGAACAACCTGTGAATACATGGGCTTCAGAGTTTAACACCCTTGCTCCAGTTTATGGCAAAGAACGCTGGGCACTTGTCACTGCTCACCAGCCAGCAGAACCCTCTTATGCTTGTTCTCCTTGTACTGACTTGAGCAGCAGAGACACAGGTAACCTGCCTCACCTTCACTGGGGGTCTGTTTTCCTCTTGTCAGTAGATGTTCTCACATGGGTTCTTTGGAAGAAAATCACACTGCTTTGAGAATGCTGTCCTAGTGTTCTGTATTGTGTGATATGTGTCTGATGGCTGCTGAGGGCACTGTGATTTCAGCCCGTCATCTGATGGCACCATAAGATGTTGCTGGTGAAACTGGGAGCAGCACCTTATATACTGCATCTCACATGTTTGTTGTTTCATTTTAGAGTCACTGATACCTGAAGGAAATACTGAAGTCCTCAAGGTTCATCCTGATACAGGCAGCCTGACCTTAATTCCTGATGTTTACCTGGCTGCAGAAGAGTTTGAGAAGACCTGGCTGAGCTTGGACATGAGCTGCCATCTCTCTCTGCCCTGGTGTGGGACTGTTGATCCAGATACCATACAGACAGCTCTACATGTTGTCCACATCCAGACTATTGCTATGAGTAAAGCTGGTGTCCAGCCATGGAAAGCTTATCTCAGTGCTCAGGATGACACAGGCTGCCTCTTCCTGACAGAGCTCTTGTTGGAGTTGGCCAGTTCAGAGATGCAGGTTTCAGTGAAGCAGAGTGAGGCAAAGCCTGAGGCACTGCAAACCTTTATTTCAGTGTTGAGGACGGTCATGGGGACAGTTGCTGGGCTGGAGTCCTGATTGTTCCCTGCTTCCAAGAAGATGCTTGCTTTGGGCATGGGAAAAGTTTATTTCTTTGGCTTCGTTTGCCATATGTGATGCTGGTTTTGTGATTTTAAGATGCAGGGGTGTTAGCAGCCTGTGTGGTGTGGAGGTAGCTGCAACTGGTGGATGGGGCAGGCTGGGTGGTCTCTCCTGCTTCTGGGCTGGGGAAGGGACAAAGTAATGCGTCTGTGAGCCCACTGATTCTGGTGTGAGTCACAGAAGTGGTGGCTTCTGTGGTGATTGTCACAAGACACTAATGTGTCTGATGGAACCAGAAATGGTCAAAATTCAGAATGTGTTTTGGAGAGTTTTTTTCATGAGAATTCTAAGTAATTCAAAAAACAGTTCATATACTAGGAATCTGGAGTGCTGTGTCAGAGATGGGTGGGCTGTAATTTGGCTCGCTAGAAGCAGTATGTTTCTTTTTCAACAGAAAGAAGTGCATTTTCTAGTTGAGATGTGTTACTGTAATGATGAATTGCCCTGTGAACTGTGTTTGTGTGAGCTCTGTAGCCTGTGGCCCATGGCCAGTGTCCTTGGTTCTTGCACCAGCAGTGGAGGAATTGCTGTTTAGATAATTAACTCATGAGGTATATTAACATTTTGCTGATACTGTTTTTTACCATTTGTAACTAGACTGGGTCTGTAAAGGTTTGTTCTCTATGCAGTGCCTGTGTGCAGTAACATCATCCTGTCCTCACAGTACAGTGCAGGACATGGTGCAGTGCTGTGTGACTAAATTTTCAGTTTTTAAAGTTACACTCTGGCCAGCCTCAGGACATGTTTTTTGAAGAGTGTGTCGACAGCACTCCATCTGCTCTGTTGAAAGTTACAAAGGGTTGGACTTTGTACAGTGTCATGAAGAGTGTCCTTGTCACAGCCATGTTTTACACAGTGGCAAAACCCTGAAGAAGGTTCCTTGGTTTGAGATTCAGGTATACAAGTTCTGTGAGAGTCCTTTAGGGCACTCCAAGGAGTGGCCTCGTTAACCCAGTTCTGTAAGATTTCCTGTAGTTTTAAAATTCCTTTAATGACTGTATTGTACTTTTCAATTGCACTGTGCCTTCTATGGACTTCACTGAAACAGTTAAACAACTGGCTTTAGATTTTATTGGTGATTTTGCTAATAAAATGTAAATAATTCCTGGATGTTTTCTGGCATACTTGTTCATTCAACTCTGAAGTCTGTGAGATGGAGTCATTCTGTGACTAGTGTGGATATGGAGAGAACAGCCCAGCTCCTGCCTCTGTATCAGATGGGGCTTTTCTTAAGTGTCCCTGAAGCAAGGCTTCTAAGGAGCAATTGTGCAGCAATTTATTAGTCTTCTGCCACAGTACTGTAACAGGTGAATTTAAAGGTAGATGAGAAGTCAGCTGTAGCAGGGCTCCTATTTACAGTTTCCAGCATCTTTATGCATGTGTTGTATTCGTGTCCTTATGGAACACTGGCATTATGCAGTTTTCAGAAAAAAAAATACTTGATAGCTCATTTACCCTTCTTTGGCTAGACTGAGTCTAGTCTCTGTCTGGGATGGGACTTGGAGCTTCTAGTCTTTTATCCAGACACCTTTCCTGATGAATGAACAGGTCAACATAATGGTAATGTGTAACTTTCTATTGATCATAACAGGAATGACTTACTGTGAAAATAAACCACACCCATAACTTGAACAATGGCAGTTGAGGCAGCAAGTCAAGGCATGTTGTACTCTTCCCAGAAGTGTAGTTCTGGGAAAAGGAAGCTGAAATCTGGAGGCAAATATACATAAAAATGTAAATGTATGTAAAATGGATGTAAATACCATCAGCTGCAGCTGTGTCTCTGCCTGCTCTGCAATGGTGAAACATGCTGCAGCCTCTGAGGAGCAGACCAAAGGTATTGTGGAAGCCTTTTTGTGTGACCTCCCAGGCAAAAATGTGACTCAGAGTTGAATCCTGGAGATGGACTGGGGAGGTAGGGCCTTGTGGGGGAGGAGAAAATGGTTGGTTTGCTAGAGATGACAGAGTATCATTCTAACTGAACACTTGAAGGGGTTGTTGTGTTGCCCACAGTGTGGGCCTGCAATGGCTTCTGGGCTCTCTCTGATGTGCTGGGGGTGCAGGCAGGACTCTGCTGCCCGATTGATGCTGCTGTGTCCCTGCTGGCAGGACAGAGAGATGAGATCTTGTCCAGCTTCTCTGAGCTTCCCTCCTTGCTTCTGGCAGTGAGGGAGGAAGGAGCTGCCAGAGACCTGGAGGAATAAAGGAGAGGCCTTAGGGATACCCTTGGAGAAAGAGGAGTGGGGATGAACTGAGACTTGAGCATGAAGCAGCCAAGGTGGGAGGAAAGTGACCTGGACAAACCCATGGTACAGAGCCCCTCGCTCCCTGTCCATCAGTGAACACTGAAGTGGCTGTGTCATGGTTCTGTGGGACTTCAGTTTTACATTTCCTAGTACATCATGTCAGAGGTCTACCCTGCATTCACCTCCTGAGCCCCTGAGGGACTTGTTTGTTTGTTTTCAGGAGAACTTAAACAATGGAGAGAAAAGGCCATACTACTTTCCAGAAGAAGATTTAAGCAGTAGGAAGGCTGTTATGGTTCTTCAGAAGACTGCAAGCAGATTGCTACACATAAACAATATGTAAAGAGATTCTGTTTCACTACAACCAAAAATTAATAAATTTTTTTGTTATTAATTTGTTTTTCTTCCTGTGTTTCTCTTTAATTTAGCCATAAAAGTGGGCTCCATTCTTACTCAAGGTTTCTAGGTTAGTGCTTATTGCTGCAGACTCATCAGGTGAATATTTGTTTTAAAACAGATTTCCATTAGTTATTCTAAAGATCTCTATTCCTCTCAGGTGACTCAAAGGCTCCTGTTTTTTCAAAATTGAAATTTGACATTATTTTAAACCAAGGGTGACAGCTCTTTCAGAGTGCTCAGCAGCCCCTTGCCTTTAGCAGCTGTATACAGAAATCCTGTAGCTATTCTGTACCTGACCTGCAAAGAAAGACAGAAGGAGAATATGGAGTGTTAAAGCATCTGAAGTATTCTCTCAAAAGGTTTTGCAGATAATGTGGAAAACAGGCTAAATGTGAAGGGGAACTATGGATTTTGCTTGATGTTTTAGGGACTCTTCTAGTGTTGTTATTTGACCACGATGTCTCTTACGTACTAATTTCCTTTAAGACTTGTGATGAAGTCAGTAAACCACAGCCTGCAGCCAGCACTACCCGG
Source organism: Florisuga fusca (assembly GCA_038090715.1). NCBI lineage: Eukaryota > Metazoa > Chordata > Aves > Apodiformes > Trochilidae > Florisuga > Florisuga fusca. Next base: position 3,583,393 of record JAAWXA010000047.1, on the reverse strand, counting down.
GCTGGTACTTTCTGCTCAGCACTTGACATGCCCATTCCCAGGTTTGTAAGGACAGTCGTGCTCAGGCTCTGGCAACATGGACCAAAGGGAGATTCTGCTTCAAAACCTGGAAAGGGCCCAAGCCAAGAAGCTAAACCGAGAAGAGTTTGCAGATGAGTTTCTGGTAAGTTCACTTAAGGCATGGCTCTGTGTTTCAGCTGATTTTAAAAGGGAACCACTCAGTCACTTCTCAAACAGGGACACGGTTTGCATGTGACAAGATGGTTTTGTGTGAATTTTACAGCAGAAAGAGATGCAGGAGTTAAGTGGGGTAAAAGCAATGTAAAGACAGAAGAGTAAATTAACAGTTTGCATTCAAAGTTTGCTTTTTAAATGACTAGCCAAGTGCTTCCTGTTTTCTGCTTGGCAAATGCACTTGTCAAGATGCAGTTTCACTTCGCCTGATGATAGAACTGGGACTATCATGAGGAACATGGAGCCACTGCCTCTTGTCCCCATTGTAAGCTGTTAATTTGTGACCCATGTATTCCTGTCAGGGACCTTGGTAGCTTTTAATTTTTCTCATTTCAATAGAGACTCCTACCCTGCCCTGGTACCACCAGCAGAGCTCTCTGGTATATTTTTATATGTTTGGGTTTCTGTGTTCATGGTTTCACAGTTAGTGGTGATGGCTGGCAGTGGCTGCTGCTCTATCAGCAGGAGAAAGGTTGTTCCAGCAGGCTGGCTGGGCTGTTCTGACCAGCAAAGGCATTGCACAGCTGTAGCAGATATAAGGGTAAAACTGGTATATCTGTGAGATGTGAGATGTTTCAAATGCCAGAATAACCACTGTCCCTCAGCCCCTTGGAGAAGGGTGGCACCAGGCAGGTCTCTGGGAAGGTGCAGGGGTTATGAAGGAGTCCCCATAAGGTCCATCACTGCTTTGCTGTGCCAGTGAAAACTGGCACTTCAAACCCTTGGGAAAAGCTTAGTGTTGGTTTCCAAGTGTCTGGGCTGGAGGGAAGTGATTAATCAGAGTCTGCAGTGATAGTCTGTTGTTCCATGGAACAAAACACTGTCAGCAGCTGCTGAATTTCCCCCTCCTGCTGCTGTGAGGCAGTGGGAAGCACAGACTAGTTCTAGCAGCCAAATGTAAGGTTAATTTTCTGCCCAAAATGGCAGGTAGGAGTGGTCAGGGCTGTGTTTCCTCTCATACTAGGAAGAGATCTGCCCAGGATGGCCTGGGTCACTGCCACCTTTACAAGTGCAGAAGCCTCAACAGGCCACTGTGAGGGCCTGAATTGCCAGACTGCACAGGAATGTTTGATGCTATGGGTCCATCAATGCTTCCCCTCTATGTGAACAAGGGTTTGTTCATGCAAATTGTGGTGGTGTTACTGTAAATGACAGGGTTTTTTCCTTTGCCTTTCTATTTTATCCATGTATGTAGCTACTTTGCTGTGATTGCTTGTGCTCCTTTCAGTGGCTTTAGCATTCTGCTGAGTGACAGGTGGGAGCATCAAAGGGAGAAACATCAATTAATTTATCTGTCTTTTCTGATATAATTTGTCAAAGGTGGTTTAACTCCTCTTACCTGGGTGCCATTTATACTGAGAATGATTTCCCTGTGCCGCATTTATTTGTGAGGGTGATGTTGTATGTGCTGATACCAATGCATCATTTCACCCCAGAAGCCTACGTGCCCCAGCCTCATGTGGGCATTGCCTCAGCACACACTTTCCATTCCTCAGAAACCTGTGCTGGGGCTCTGAGGTGGCTTCTGACTCTATTCCTGTTCTGAGTACCTTGAGAAAAACCACCAGGGAAAGAATTAATGGTGCAGACTGTGCTTTGCAGTAGTGAACCTGACCCTAGAGACCACACATACTCTCTAGTAGTGTGTTATATGCTGCACATCTGATATCATTTGTTCCATTCTTTTCTCACAGAAGCTGAAAAGGCAGTCAACAAAGTACAGGTTGGATAAAATCTACCCTGCAGCAGCATCTGAGCAAACAGAGAACATAAAGAAGAACAGATACAAGGACATCCTTCCCTGTAGGTTGGAAACAGCAAATATTTCTATTCAACCTTTTCCTCTCTAACTCAAGTCTGTCCTCATCTCCCAGTCCCTGCCTGCACTGTTGCCTGCCTGTGAGTGTTGGCCTTGAATTTTGCTGTGCAGATTTCAGCCTGTATCTTTGACTGTTGCAGTGCATTCTCTGAAGACTTTGGCATGTATTTTCTACTTCTGTCCAGTAGGAAATACGTCCTCTAATGGTTACTCTTGCAGCTTTCTGGGTAGCATTGTAAATCCTTGTTTTCAAGGGGCTTGTAGAGAATGGCTTTGCACAAAGCTGGCTCCATGATGTACAAAGCAGACTACAGGCAAAAATTGTTGTGGCTTTTCCTGGCCTGATGCAGAAATCTCCAAACAAGGGCTTGTCCTAGGATCAGAGCAGACTGACCCTTTTATCCCTTCTATATGGAAAAAAAGAGTAATCTAAACCCTCAGACCTCCTTAAAGCCTGTAAGACAGAGTGCAGGGTGATTTTAGGCGTGGCTTGCTCCATGGTCAGAGACTGGCATTGCACTGGGGCAGTGGCAGCATCTGCAGCTCTTGCCTGAGCCCTCAGCACTGCTCTGGAGGAGAGGTTGCCTGTCTGCTGCTCTTCTGTGGGCAATGGCATCTCTGTGTGAGGCTGGGGGTAGTGGCAGGAGGAGGCATTTGCTGCTTGCATAGTCACCTATCTGCAATGGGGTGAGCTCCCTGACACCCATGCTCTCCCAAAGCACCTTGTGCTGCAGTTTGAGGAACTCACCTACAGTGAAAGACCAACAGTAACTTCTGCTGCTTCTGCTTTTGTGCCTGCAGTCGACCACAGCAGAGTGGAGTTGTCCTTGATCACATCAGATGCAGATTCTCACTACATCAATGCCAACTTCATCAAGGTATTGCTTCTTTCATGGTGTTTTGCAGTGCAGAGGTCTTTGCAGCATCTATTGGGGCTGCCAGGTTGAGTTGTGCCAGGAGGAGAAGGTCCTGTGGCTGTGCTGAATGAAGGGACTGTGGGCTGTGCTCCAGGACAGCTGCTGTGAAGGAGACTGGATGTCCCTCCAGGGAGCCCTTCAAAAAACCCTTGCAGCACAGAAGCACCAGGCTGCAGGGCAAGGGACGTGCTCGTGTTGGGGTGGATAGTGGAACAGTTTGTGGCTCACAGCTCTGACTTCCTTGGTGGTGTCACTGCCTCTGGTGGGTGACAGTGGTGCAAAACTGCCTGCAACCAGAATCATCTTGGTCTAAACCCAGACTGGAGGCAGGAAACCTCACACTGCAGCATGGCTGAGACCCGTGGTGAGTGACAGGGCAGGGCAGGGCAGCTCTCCATCAGGTGCTCCATGCATGCTGGGTTCAGCCCCTCTCTGATAGACAGATAGAAGGTTTCCTTTGCTCTCTTCTTAGTGACCAAAGGCTCTGTGCCATCTGCAGAGGAACAGACCTTCACAGGTGAATCACAATTCTCTCCTTGGCCAATAGCCACAGATGTGCCATGGTGAACACTGCAGAGCTCCCAAATGCACTGCAGGAAGTGGTGGTCTCTGGGAGCAGATCCCAGCACAAGCCCAGCTTCCTGGCTTGGGTCTGCCTTTGGGAGGTTGGCACATCATTGAGTTTTGTTCTGTACTCTAGCTGCCTAAAAATTCACTATATAAAAGCCCTTCTAAATCCTTAATCGGGTCATTGAGTAGAAGTAAGATTCAGAAAAAGAAATTAATTAATTATTGATAGTGAGCTATGCAAAGATGTCTCCATGTCTGATTTGACTGTTCTAGGGTGTCTATGGGCCAAGAGCATACATTGCAACCCAGGGCCCTCTCCCCACTACTGTCATTGACTTCTGGAGGATGATTTGGGAGTATGAAGTCCTGGTAAGGTTCTTTTTAAAAAAAATATAAAAATTGTGAAGCCAGCCAGAAGTCCTTTTTGACTAAGCAGAGAGTGGGAGGCTCAGAGTTTTACTCTAGATGTTGCATGTGCCCTGTATCCTTCCTGTGAGCCTCCTCCACACCTGTGCTGAGACAGTAGTCTGGTTCTGTCTCTCTCTGCTTTTGGGTTCTGAGTGGGAAGAATCCTTATGCCTGGGCTGTGGATGATCCCCAATGACTTGGGATCTGGGGAAGGGAGCCCACAGAACGTCCTCATTGCTGATCAGTACCCACAAATGATGAGTTTGATTTTTCTGCTTGGATAAGAAACTTGTGTTCAGACTTCTCTAACAAACCTTCTTTCTGCAGATTGTGGTCATGGCGTGTATGGAGTTTGAAATGGGAAAGGTGAGTAACGTGTCAGAGATGTCACTGGGACTGTGCCAGGGCAGGGTAAGGAGATGCAGACTTCTCTTGCATCTTGTTTGGGACAGAGAGTTACTGTTTGATATAAGCTGTTTCCTGAGGCTGCAGATTCCTAAACCATTTCCAGCAGTGCAGCTAGCCCCTTTGGAAGTGAAAAACAGGGAAGCTGGAGCTGGCTGGTAGCCTCCTCCCAGCAACAGCTTAGTCCTAAAGAGTGAGACAGGAGATGGTGCATGTGGTGAATAACCAAACATGTCCTGCTTCTTACAACAGAAGAAGTGTGAGCGATACTGGGCAGAGGTGGATGGCTCTCCCCTGCAGTGTGGCCCTTTTTCCATTGCCTGTGTGAGTACAGCTGCTGGGAGCACCAGGTCACATCATGTGCATACTGTAAACTCGTGTCACCCAGAGAAAATGTGACTCTAACTTCCTGTTCTGCAGGAAGCTGAAGAGAAGAAAAAGAAGGAATATGTGATTAGGACTCTAAAGGTGACCCTGAACAAGGTAAGTGGGAGAGGTCAAGGCAGGGACCACCAGGGAACTCATCTTGGCTAGCTTTATTATATGGATAATATATTAAAATATGGCACACTTTGTGCAGAACATTTTATGCTGCTCAGCCTGCTAGTTTAGATTTGTCAGTTAAATTAGTTAGCTCAAATTAGTTAGTTTCTGAAGCTGTATGTCAGTTGTGGCAACTGGACACTGGCAAGTGAGGGCAACAGGTAACATCAAGAATGCAATACAATGGCAACACTTCTTTTGCAGCAAGAATAGCTGCAAGTTGCACCTCTAACCTCTGCCTACCTGTGCAGATGAGAGTGGGAGGTGTCTGCAGCACTGGCTGCCCCGTGCCAGCATCCCAGCACCCACGGGAGCTGCAGCAGTATTCCTGGACCTGCCAGTGCTCTTTTCTTGCAGGAAACCCGCACCATCCACCACTTTCACTACAAAAACTGGCCAGACCATGATGTCCCCTCATCCATTGACCCCATCCTGGAGCTCATCAGTGAGATTCGCTGCTACCAGCCAGAAGACAGAGTCCCAGTCTGCATCCACTGCAGGTGGGTCAGATGGTGGGGAAGGGCTCAGCCCTGGCCCCCGTGCTCTCACCTCTCAAGCAGCACCGGGGAGGGCAGCCAGGATCCTCTCCTAGGAAGTCCTAAGGCAAAGGACTGTCCTCTGAAGACAGCCAGCATGGCCCGGGGGAGGGATCAGGAGGGATGGAATGTACAGGGGAGAGAACACCATCACCAGGCACACCCAGGGTGGGCCCTGCCGGGGTGGGGGACACTGCCACAGGGCTGTCCTCTGGGTCTGCAGCCTGTGTGGCCAGGCAGGAGGGTCACAGCAGGCTGCAGATCCTGATACTTTCAACAAGTATCCCTGTTGGGACACAGAGTGTGCCCACCCTCAGACCTCTGCCACCAACCTGCTGTGACTGTTGTTGCAGTGCTGGCTGTGGGAGAACAGGCGTCCTCTGTGCCATCGACTACACCCGGACGCTGCTGAGGGACGGAGTGAGTGTCAGCCCAGCCTGCCCCCCTGCAGCCCCCCTGCATCTCCACCTCTCCCTCCCTGCTCTCACCCTGCACTCTCCCTTTCCCCCTCCACTCTCAGCTCTATTTCAGATGACAGCCATGGAGAGGAAGTCCCCACAGCCTGGCTGGAGGACGGTGGTGGCCAAACCCCTGGCACCCTGTTCTCTCCAGGCTCTGCACCATCCAGGCACTGTTGCTGTTGCTCCCTCCCTGTTCCGATGCAATCAGCACCTGATGCTTGCACTGATGGGCAGAATGCCTCCTCCCACTGCTCCCTTGAGCAGGTCCTTCAGATCAGGGAGCTGAGCTCTCCATGGGCCTGAAGTATGCAGCACTTCACTGTCCATATCCGTCACTTCATGCTTAAGAACCAGAAACTCAGCATTTCTGAACTAGCAGCTTGCTCTCCTCTGACTCTTTGATAAAAATATATGTGCAGCATTCCCTGGCCTTGTGGCATGTTGCTGGGACCTGAAGAAGCAGCTGCTTCTGTACCACAGCCACCTTGAATCCATCAATTTGGGAAACCAGTGTCTCATCTGACATGCTATTCATAGCTGCTACCAATGCTGTTATAAAAAGGGGATTTTCTGCAGAGTGTGAAGCAGGAGAGAGGAGGCAAACTAGTTCATAATACAAAATAGCACTTTAAGGAGCTCCTTTGTTAAAAGTTCTTGCAATTGCAGGTTTGAATTTGGACACTGCTCTAAACTGTGTCATGAGTTGGAAGCTGCTTAGAATTAGACCTGTCTGTAACTTTTATCTCCTGTATTTTCTCTTTCTTTCAAGATTGTTCCAGTAAACTTCAGTATTTTCAGTGTGATCCAGGAAATGCGCACACAAAGGCCTTCCATTGTGCAGACCAAGGTACATCTGGGACATTTCACCAACTGGTATGCTCTCCATACTGGGACCTCAGTGTTTTGCAGTAAGGAAACAGTGGTTGGGCTGCTGGGAACTGGGGTGTGCTGATCTTCTGCAAAGTTCCTTTTCTGAACAAAATAATGATTTTCAGAAGGGGATCTGGAAGCTGACCATTTCCTTGTAGACAGATGGAATAGCTTAGTTCTTGTAGTCTGACTTACCAGACACCTATGCTGTGAAACAAGGGACTGTCCAGGAAATAAAGTGGGAACTCTTCTTGGCTGAGGTAGACTGAAGAGGAAGCTCAGTGCAGAACAGCATTGTTCATGCACTCAAAAACATCCCACATGCTTCAGTCCGAACACTTTGAAAACTGTGGCTTTAACCTTTTCTGAGAATTTACCCTAGAGTGGACTGGGAAGTGGCAGCTTCCCCAGGAGCCTGATTTGGGTAGCAGATGAACATTTACTAGTACTGCAGGTGCTGGCTCTCATGGCTGTTTTATTTGTCTGGAATGCAGGAGCAGTATGAGCTGGTTTATGATGCAGTGATTGAACTCTTCAGAAGGCAAATTAAAGCCCTCGATGCCCAGGAAGATTCTGCTGCTTCACAGGTAAAAGAGCTGGAATTCTAGTGAGGTAATTCGCATTGAAGCCTGACTGTGGGAGACAGCAGGACAAAATACCTTGTGAAAAAACAGGGCAAAGTTTTTCAAATCTGCTACGTCTCTGAGGAGGAACAGTGTGGTCTTGGTATGAAGTTGCATATAAACAGGAACATCCAGAGCATTAATGGTTAAGCTTTTTTTGCTCGTGCTGTACTTCTGTGTCTGCTGGCACAAACCTTAACATCCCTGTGTAGCTGTTCACAATCTGGTTGAAGTAAATGCATTGCCATTCTTAGATAAAGGCTGGAAGGTTGTTATTAGCTTATTTTGTCAGAAGCTTTCATCTAGAGAATTGGGAATAAGACTCTATGATGGGTCTTGTATCCCAGTTTTGCTCTAGGATTTGCAGGATGTTCCAGAGCTGAGTGAGAAAAGAGATGGAAAGAACCTCTTTCTGTGTGCTGTGGACAGTTTGTAAGTAAAGGAGATGCAAGACAAGGTTGACAGAGATGCATAAAATGGTTCAAGCCTGTATGTGGCTTTGTAGCTCCTGGCCAAACCTCCAGCCTGCCTAAACCTCACTGCCCCCTGCAAGCACTTTGCAGAGCATGGGGGGTGGTTGCAGGAAGTGTCACAGATTAAACCAGTGCCCAGCTTGCCAGGCTGAATGCCCACAGGGGTCCTCAGGGCAGAGTCATCTGTGCAGGATGTTTCACAGGTGTTTGGAAGAGCTGGATGGTTTTACAGCTTGATGTACTCTCATTTTAAAAAGGCACTGACAGAAATTTGTGTTGAGGAGGTTCTGTCCTCAGATTTCAGCTCCAAGTTGGTGTTTTCAAGTTGGTGTTTGTCATTTCCAAACTGCATTACTAATTACAAGCACTTGGCACAAATTCTAAGTCCTGAAATAGTGTGTTCATGTTCTTTGCATTCTTCCTCCTCATTCTTGTTTTCTAACCTTCTCTTTCACTAGGTAAAAACAAGGCACCCTGTAGCGAAGCCACTTCTGACTCCAGAGGAAGATATTTGCTCTCTGAGATTGCTAACCTGGTAAGGCCACAGCCTCCTCTGATCCCCATTTAATGGTGTTCAAAGGGAGCAATGTTGTGAGACCTTGTTATCAGTCTACTGACAACTGACTGCTCCAGCTTCACATCACTGTGTTTTATTGCAGCTCAGAGCAAGAGGAGCAGGATCAACATCTTCCTCTGGTGACACAAAGAAAAGCACACCTACCACCTGCCCTGGCAGCAGAGGATAGCTCTGCACGTGGTGTCCCCCCCATCAGACAGGCCATCTCCTTTGCCACTCTGAACTTCATCAGCTGCAGGAGGGTGGCTGAGCAGCAGGGTGCTGGGGAGCCTTGGCAGAAACGCTGCAGCTTGGAGCTCAGCAGTGTCTCTTCTGAGCAGCTGCATCAGAAGGCAGCAGCAGGCAGGAGAGGGTCTGGTGGCAGAGCTCCCCTGACAAAGGCTGTGTCCACCCCCTTTGTGTTGGGGCAGCGGGCAGGAAGCTGGAAATGGGATGAGGGGGATGCAAAACCTGGTTTGAATTCACAGTTGCCAGATGCCTGCTACTCAAGCTCCCAGGTGGAGCAGGAGCAGGATGGATTTTCTCCTGCTGCTCTGTGTCATTCAAGCAGACACCTGGGGGGCCCCCCAAGCCACAGGATCTGTGGGCGATGTCCTTACCCAAACTGCTGCTCAGCAGAAGACCCCTACTTCTCTTCACTCCCCTCAGATGACCTCATGTCCCCAGCGTCTGCTGAGTGCTGTGCAGAGGGGCAGGATGTGCCCCTCACTGCCCACACTGTCCGTGCCAGCTCCTCACCACCCAGGCTCGTGTCCCACCTCACTCCACTGCTGACAGACCCGAGGATCTCCTCCCTGAGTAAGTGGTGCTGATGTCCCAGTAAGACTGAGAGAACCAGGACTTCAACATCAGTGTTTGCCCAGAGCTGTAGGCTTAAAACTACCACCTTAAAACTGAACTTCCACCGTATGAAGGTGGAATTATTCCTTGGTCTGGTCAGTTCTGTCCCAGTCAGACATTTCCCGTTGTCCACAGTTTTGGCATTTGCTCAGCTGTGTCCTGCTCAGGCACTTCAGCATTCAGTGTCACAGAAATCTGCTTGTTATTGAGATGCTGGAGGTGCTCAGAAAGTTCTGGGAGTTGCCACACCAGCTGAGCAGCTGTGAGCTTGGCTGTGTGTTGGGAGTTCACTCACCATTTTCCTCTCTGCAATGGGAATTCTGCTGCTGACCCTGCTGGAACTCTGTCCTTTGGACCATGTGGCTAGTGGCAGGTGAATTGGTACTTAGGACTGTTTGGATTTTTAACGACAGTTTAGAGGTGTTTACCCATCACCTCTGGGTGGGCAAGAGCTCAGCTCTGAGTCTTGACAAAGGTCTGTGGTTCTCCTGCTGTGTCATGTTGTACTGTGCAGGTTAATCTGTCCATGTTTCCCCAATTAGCCACCCTGTCACAGACAGATGATGATGATGATGATCCCCCACCCCTGCCCAAACGAACCCCCGAGTCCTTCATTGTGGCCAGTGAATCTGGTAAGTGCACAATACAGAGGAGGGACTGAGGAGCCCCCTGAGGGCTCTTCCTGCCTTTCTGTGCTACCATAGCATCCAGCAGTGCCTTTGTTCTGGATGCCTGGGATAAGAAGTGACCTCTCCTGTTCAACTGCTTCTAGGACAATTTCCTCTGGCCACTTCTGATTCTCATCTTCCATCCAGAAATGCAACTATTGGGACCTCTTTGGAGTGGAGTGGTGAGTCTCACTCAAAGGTGTTTAACGACTTGGTGAGACTGAGACCATTTAGGGTAAGCAAGTGGCTTTTTAGCTCTTCTCCAGCACTGTCACTATCATTTTCTTTTGTGAGAAAGACCCCAGTTTTGACGCTGTGTACTTTCCATAGATCGTTTCAGGGTGGGCTCAGTCAGGCTTCTCCTTATCAGCATCTGCTTTGCTCCAGTTTTTTTTTATTTGGGGGGGCTCTTATGTCCCACATTAGGTAGCAAAGATATCATCCCTCTTTTAGAGAAGGGTAACAACAATGGGAATTTAGTGTCTGCTGAGGTTCACACCACCCTGTAGAGCAGGCAGGACCTAAACAAAATTTAGGCATTTCTTGATCACCCCCTAGTTAAAGTCTAGCTTTGTCCAGTGAAACAATCAGGTGTAAATCTATCTTCCATTATGTGAGCACGGAGGTGTGTGTGGGAGGATGTTTGCACGTAACATCATTTCCTTGTCTTCTCTGGCTTGCTTGTGTGCAAGGTAACAACATTTGGTTATGGGAATTTGAAATGCTTTCCTTGTTTTTTGTTTCCAGAGCGTGAAGCTTTGGAACCCACAAACAGGTAAAAGTTTAATGCTGGCATACACTGTCTTTGGAAATAAGGTCTGTTTTTTTTCTGAATCTGCTTTACCATATTTAGTAACTGTCTCCAGGATCTGTGCTCAGCCCACTGGACATTTTGTGTTGCTATACAGCAACAATGTTTTTGCTGCAACCAAATAGTTCTAAACAGGAGTAGACAGTTGGGCAGCCAGATGAACTGGTAGTTTTGTATTTCCTAGTCACCTCCTGACTCACCCTCCATGTGATGATGATCCTTGCAGCCTCCTCAGCCTAAGGCTTGTCATATCTTTTTGCTGCTTGTTGTGTTTTCTGTGAGGTGATTGACATATATTGGTTAGAGTGCTGTGGACTTCTCAGTGAACTGATGGGCATATATGTTTAAATATAGATTTAAACCTAGGTAACCAACTCTCTTTTTTCCTAGAGACAACCCAGGATCACTCTAACTCTCCTCCTCCACTTCCTGAAAGGACCCCAGAATCATTTGTTCTTGCTGATACAGCAAGTGAGTGAGCACTTATTTTCTTAGCACATAACTGAGGTTTTCTACTAACACCTAAAAGGGAAGGTGGCTGAGGAGTCTGTGCCCCCCCTTGCTCAGAGCATTAACAACTGTGATGCTTCAGGACTCACCTGCAGGAGAGTTCAGCAGGTATAAAGAAGGAAAACGCAACAGGGATACCTGCTGGAAATTTCTAGTACTGCTGCATTAGAGGGAATGAAATGCAACAACAAGGCACTTAGAAAAAATGAGAATTCCTGACTGACCACTGAAAATATTCTGATGTCTGATCCCAGGTCTAGAGCCTGCTGCAAGAAACTCCACGAGTCTTCCTGGACTGGAGAGCAATGCTTCTGAAGTATCATCAAGGGAACACATGAAATGCTTCAGAAGAAGTAAGGTAAAAGAATCAAGACTGAAACAAAGCTGTTGAAAACAGGAGTGAGAAGGGGAGATCATTCTAGCTACAGCTATTGCTACCTTCTCCCTTCTAATCTTGTGAAAATGGCCTGCTTTGAGACTGCTCATTATTGGGGCAAGCAGACAAGACTAATAAAGTACTTTGATGTTAAGATGCAAACAACTGCCCTGTTTGCACTTGGCATTGGATTGGCTAGAAAAAAACAAAGAGACAAAATGAATGGCAAAGTTCTATGTTTCATCCTCAGCTGCTAACCATACTTCTTAGATGTGATACATGTACAGTTATCAGTGGATTCCCTTTACCACAGTAGCTGATCTACTGCTTGAGACATTTTTTGCTGTTGTTTGCAACACATTTTCTTCTCTCTCTCCCTCTTTTTTTTTTTTTTTTTTTTTTTTTTTTTTTTTTTGTCCCCTACAGAGCTTGAAAATACTGAAAAATGTGAGAAAGAGTAAGTCTTCCATGCTAATCTGCATCTTCCTGGTGGATTTAAGAAAGCATATAAAGAAATATGTGGGACTGAATTTTCAAGCACCTGAAGATCTGCCTGATCTGGAGAAGGGCAGAGCTGCTGGGCCCTGCTGGGTACCATCACTTCTGGGCAGCAGGAGCTGTGTCACAGGTTCCACAGGGTGCTGTGCTGCCCTTTGGGTACCTTGGGGACAGCTCCCGTGTACCCAAAGTACCAAATTCTCAGGTCATTCAGACAGGTCCTGTGGTGGGATGCGTGTTCCCACAGGGGTGTTAGGGTCCAGGGAGTTACCACAGCTACTGCTTCACTCTCATTTTTATTTCCAGGCATCTGTAGTCCATCTTCACTGACAAAACCAGCAGAGTCTGCCCCATCAAACTACCTGAGGTCTTTTCTGAACTTTGGTATGTTTTTGTCTTCGTGTTTTGGTGTAGGAAGTTTTTTTAAGCTCTAAATGCAGGTAACCAGGCTGCCTGCTAACAAACTACCAGTACTATTAAAAATGCTTATTATATTTTACACATTGACAACTTTATTCACAAACTGTTTAAAGAACAGGTAAGGGTAGAAAACCACAAGCTCTGAGACCTGCTCTGACAAATGTTCCTCAGTGTGTGAGGAGTCTGAAGCATGTGTTTGCTTTCCTGTGTCTGGAAGTCTTTATGTGGCCACAGCAGGAGACAAAGCTGCAGCACTGCCACCAGGCTGCTGCCTGATGATGTGTGATATGGCAGAGCAGGAATATGCCATTTCCATTTTAAGTTTTTCAAGAGAGTAGGTTTTTATTAGATCAGACATAAAACCTAGTTACCTTGATATTCCTGCTATAACAATAGTATTTGTGATAAGACACATTGGTAGATTTTTCTTGCACCAGCTTTGGTTTACAGCTACAGCATGTTACTTCAAGTCTAGCCTATTTTAACTTGGGGAAAGAACTGAAATGACAAATATTGTAAAATACTGTATCATCTTAAGGAATTACAGAGTCAACAGCTATAATATACTGAATTTGTTGCATTAAAATCCAATAATTTCTTCCTAGGCTTTGCAAATCGATTTTCAAAACCTAAAGGACCAAGAAATCCACCACCAGCATGGAATATTTAGATATTTTGTGTAGATCTGGCGTTACAGATGTGTGAAGTCCTTCTGCTATGCCTTCAGCGCTCATCCCAGAAAGGTTTCCATGAAAACAATTACATCAAATGCAGTTTCAGGATCTTTGCAGCTTCATCAACTAAAGTTTTACAGCAAAGAAGAATACAGAAGCACCGTCAGCCTTTCACTTTTGGTTAATTTACAACAGGATGGAAGCCAAGAACAGGAGCAGTGTTTATCCTAAGCTGGGAGACTGTTGTGTTATGGAGTGTATTGACTCTTAGAGAGATGGATTTGAGCTTTCTGGCACAAACCAATGTGACCTGGTGACCACCCAGCAGCAGCTGCGGGGAGGCTGGGGAGGCCCAGGAAGCCACCAGCACTGGGAGGGCTGGGGATGGCGCAGCCACGGTACAGGTGAACATCAGTGCTGTGCAGGCCCAGGGCACCAGAGACAGGTGCTCCGTGAGTGTTTACATTCCTTGGAAGAAGAATCGTATCTCAGGTTTTAGGGATCTTTTTTCATCACTGAATGATGCATTTTATGACGTGTGCAAAACGCCATAAAAATAAAGCGTAATTATCCGCCTGCGCGCCCGGGTTGCTGCCGGGGACGATCCCGCCGTGCGCTGCCGCCGCCCTGAGGTAACTCCCGCTCTCCCCTCAGCCCCGCGCACCGCCGGGGCACGTGACCAACGCCTCGCACCGCCCGCCCGGTCCCGCCCCGCTCATGCGCCCTCGGGCGGACGGCGCTTCCCGCCCGCCGCCGGAACTACATCTCCCAGGGGGCGTCAGGCGGAGCCTGCGCGATGCGGGCGGGCGCTCGGGCCATTTAAATGTGTGTGAGGGAGACTGTGAAATGGCTGCGCAGGTCGCTGCGGTGCGCGCAGTGTCCCGGGCCCCGGAGGAGCCGCCCCCGCTACCCTCGGGGGACCGGCCNCCGGCCGCCGCCTCACCGCGGGACTGAGCGTGGAGCCCGCCCGGTGCGGGGAGACGGAGCCCCGAGGCTCTGCGGGGTTGGCCCCGGCGCTGGTGCTGCTGCCGGAGCTTCCCTCGGCGGGTTCCGAACGCTAGCGCTCGGATAGCAGAGCTGTCTGCCTCCTGCTTGTGCTAACTCGTACCGGGACTCAGGAGCTGGTTTTTGTTTGTTTGTTTTGGTGGATTTTTATTCTTTATTTTTTAACAACAAAATAAATGCTGTAAGGTTTCTCTAACAAGAAGGCCAGATCATCACTGGCTTTAGGCAGTGGGCAGGGTGTTGCCGTTTATTTTTTTTAACAGTACCAAATTGACTGTTTTGTTTTGCTCACAGATGTGTGATAGTAAAAAGCCTCTTGGTGAGAGCAGTGTAGATGAAAAGCAATTGCAAAAGCTGTTGTAGTAAAGATATGTTGTGACTGATGCTCCAGGAGTATATGTGAAGAAATGGTACCAAGGATGCACCTGCCTGCAAGTGTTGGGTTTAGAGTCTAAATTCCAGATAATATTGCCTTAAGGATGAACAAAGGTATTGTGGGGGAGACTTTTCACTAATGTTAAATGCTTCTAAACCACTCTGTTTGAATAGTGACTGCAGAGGCTGCTGGATTGTAAGTGTCTTAACTTTAGCTTGACAACTGCTGATAAAATCTAGTGTATCTTTGTAGACTGGGAGTCTCACTGTATGTCAGTTCTATCCCAGCAGTCAAATGAGGCCTTCTTTTAATGAACACTGTTAAAATCACCATCTGAATTCCAGATTTACACAGCAAAGCTGCTTGCTAACTCAAATTCTGGAGCTCTTCATGACTTGTCCCAGACTGCATACGTAGTGGGGTTCTGGATTTCTTTTCCCGTGTTTCACTATCAGTTTTTATTTCCATATATAATCTAAATAAACTGCCTATTTCTTTGACTGTACTATTCTTATCTTTGGCCACAGGTGGCAATTGATACCTCCAGTATTTTTTCTGTTTAGTGGTGATACTAGTGTGTTCAGTTATGTGATTTATAATTGTTTTAGGGTAGTTGACTTATTGGTTGTTGTACCTCGCTGTGGGAGCCCACGGTATGATGACCTGGCTATAACTTTCTTTGGTTTTGAGGTGCTGGAGGCTTTCCATTTATTTAAAGGAATGATTAAAACTGTATTTCCTTTAAGATTGTCAGGCGTTGCTATAATGTCACTGTCTGGCTTTGCATAACACAGAGGTTACTCTCAGTGTAGTAGTATGGCTAAATCTAAAATCAGAAATACTTAAAATAAAACACCTTTAACAACCCAGTGTTAACTTAGAAACATCTATAGGGAAGTGGTGGCATGATATTCTTGTTTAGTTTCAGTTTGGAATCTCTGGCCTGACCAGAACTAAGATCTGTGTGATTAATATGTCACTGCAGTTAGTAAAGCAGTATCTGTACTTGAGAGCTTAGTGATTGAGTAAGCTTATGCATGCTTAACTTCTGAGACTTCCAGAAAAGCTTATTCCAAGAACTGTTCCAGCTGACTTACCCAAACAAGTGCTACTGCCTTCCTCTTCGTGGTTTCCCTAGCTGTAATGTAAAAATAAGGGCATTTGTTGTTAGTAGGGCTAACAGCAGCATGGTGAAAACTTGTATTTCAGGTCTTAAAACAATTGTACAAAGTTAGTATGAAGCAATCAATTCTTTCTTTGCTTCATGAGTAATTCTGTTCATTACACCAGGCTGTCAGGAAGCTCAGACACCTTTACTGAAGAGCAAACTAGTAATGGTTTAGCTAAATACTGAGGTTGGATGAACTAACTTGAAGGTGCATGTATTTATCATTACACCTTTTGTCATAGATCCTGGGAACTGAGAAACTTTAGCTATTGCATCTTCCAGTCAGATGTTCCCTTCAGCAGCAGATGGTGCTGATCCCTGTAGCTCTCCTGGTGATGTGGCTCTTGGAGGTTCATGCACATGGTTGGCAGAAGGGCGTTCTTTCATTCAGGCACAAGATGAAAATCTTGTCTTGGCAACTGAGTTTTTACAGTTTGACAATCAAGATTTCAAACTACCATCATTTGCTAAATATTATTTGAATTAATTTTTATTCTTAAAAGATGAGCAATTAAACTATTACATCTTGCCTAACAGAACTACTTTACATTTTGTCTCTCAGCCTTTAGCCTTTTACAGGTTGACTAACCTTAAAAAGACCCAAACCAAACAAAAACAGCCAACAACTAAGCAAAACAAAACAAAAAAACCCCAACAAAACCAACCAACCAAACAAAAAATCACCAAACCCACAATAACCTCATAATTATTATCTCTGAATTAACTCAATAGCCAACTGTAAGAATAGCAAAAGATAGCTGGAGATGTGGATGTGATGATTCAGCTCCTTTAATACAAGTGATCAGCATTCTAAGATTGTTTGGTTGTTTTTTGGTTTTTTTTTGTCCAGAAAGTTAACTACTTTAAGTATTTTTACCTCTAAAATGTCAATATTTCTTGTACCTCTTCAGTTGTGCTCTTTTGCTTCTATATCCAAAATCATAGTCTTCTGTAATGAAAGTTTTAATGTTTATTCTATTAAAAATGGAAATATTTCTAAAATATTAAGCTTTTTTCCTGTCATTACTATTTTTACTGTGGGTTTTTGTTGAATAATTAAATCTTGTAAGTAAAAAGTCAAGGTATTGTATCTGTCAGGCTTCCTAGGAATAGGTAACTTTAGCAAATGAGAGGTTTTAATTGTTTTGGGGTGAATATGCTGCAGCTGCAGAACTCTAATTGTCTCTTTATTGCTGCTTCCAGAAACTCCAGATGAAAATGGCAAAACCCAGAGATCTGACAGTCTTATTTTGAAGAAGATAAAGAAAAAAAAGAAAAAGAAACACCGGGAAGACATGAGGGGGAAACGCTTGAAGATGTACAACAAAGAAGTGCAGACTGTGTGTGCTGGACTCACTCGCATTGACAAAGAGACTCCTTCCCAAGGACAGTGTGATAACTTAGAAATGAACAAGGAATCCTTCAGATACCTGAAGGATGAGCAGCTCTGCAGACTGAATTTGGGAATGCAGGAATATCGAATACCCCAGGGAGTACAAACACCCTTTGTGACACACCAGGAGCATTCTGTTCGCAGCAGCTTCCTGAAAACGGGCACGAAATTCAGTAATTTCATTCATGAGGAACATCAGTCCAATGGTGGTGCTCTGGTACTTCATGCTTACATGGATGAACTCTCATTTTTGTCTCCAGTGGAGATGGAGAGGTTTGCAGAAGAGTTTCTTGCGTTGTCCTTCAGTGAAAATGATAAAAATGCTGCTTACTATGCTCTAGCCATAGTACATGGAGCAGCTGCTTATTTACCAGACTTCCTGGATTACTTTGCTTTTAACTTCCCTAACACTCCAGTGAAAATGGAAATCTTGGGCAAGAAGGACATTGAAACAACAACAATTTCAAACTTTCACTCTCAGGTAAGAACTGTTTAAAGGCATAAAATTTGCACAACATCTAGATTTGTTTAATCTCATTGAGAGCAGGGATGGCCTAAAATAGCTGAGGCACACATTTTTTTTCTGAGCAGCTGAAAAAAGAGGATGTTTGGACCACTGCACAAGTTTTTCTGATGTCTTAATTCTATCAGTAGCTGATGCTGTGTATTTAAACTTTGCTACTTCAAGCCCACTGTGGAAGTCAAGGTTGTACATAAACTATCTCCCTTGTAACTTAAATGAATGCAACAGTAATAGCTAAGTTAACTTCAGGATTCCCACAGCCCTAGGACTTGATGCTTGTGATCAAGCTCAGAGGTATCTATGGGCATGCAGAAATGTTACAGTGTAGATATGTTTCCGATGGAGTAAAACCTCTTCCTGTTTAGCCTAGGCTGAGAACAGGTTCCCATTGCTGCTTACTTCTGAGGTCATTATTCAAGACCTTCAGTACTTTTACTAGTTCACCTGTTTGAAGGAAAAGCCTGAGACTGAAGTAGAGGGCACTTCAGTCCCATTGGAACAGGCCTTCTCTAGCAGCAGATTTTGAAGTGGTAATGCTTGTGGTGTGGTGGCAAACCGTGGATCTCTCCAGAGTTTGCCAAATGCTTTAAGCAAGGTTTGTTTGAGAAAGCAGTTACTGCTCTACAGAAGGTTACTGCATGGTCACTTGCTGTGTCTGAATATTTTTTAGCTTTTATCATGAATACCATTTAATTAGTGACTCTGACACTTAACTTATAAATGCTTTACAATTAATAGCTGCTGCAGCACTTAGTGTAAAGCAGCTTCTGTTCCTTGATTAAAGCAATACATGTGCTGTGAGAGCTCCATCAGGGTGCACAGTACCCCAGAAGCAGTCTGAGCAGACCTCTGCTATCAACAAAGATACTTTTGCACAACACAGACATGTGCTCTGCAGAAGTGAAGCTTGCCCCCAGTCTAGGTTTTAAAGTATTCTGCATCAGTGATTTTTATGTTCCTTGGCATTGTGATTGCATTCTGATTTGAGTAGATGTGGTCACCCCCTAAAATGGCTTAACAGTGCCAACTGGATATTTAACAGTTTCACTTTTTCTTGGTGAATGTCTGTTGTGTGAACATGAGTAGTTTATACTATAAATACGTATGTGAAGAATGTATGGTAATAAAAATGAGGCTTCACTGGGTTCCAGTCTCTGCTAGTAGTTCAATTCCATTTTATGTACTGTCTAAACTTGATTAAGAGTGAGTCATGACATAAGGTTCAGTTGGTCTAAAACATCTCTAAACCCAGCTTCAGCATGCCCTGGTTAATCCTCTCTGTCTGAAGTATGTTAGAGTGGCTCACACACAGAACACAAACAGTTTTCAAAACTCTTTGAGATGGGTGAAATGGGACTTCAGAGAATATAGGTGATGCTAAGGTTTCTAGTTTAAAACTGATGCATTTAAATTGAGTGGATGCAACTGTAGTAGCTGTATGCTGGTAGAACTCAGGTTTTGCAAGCTAGTTTGTCTTTAGAGAAGGAAAAAATGTCCTGCTTAAAAGACCACAGGGAGGATAAGTCTGTCTATTTTACTGCTATTCTGTGGCAGCAGTGTTGAGGAATTAGGTAAGCTTTACTTTTGAACCTTCCTGTATGAGAAACTGTATAATACAAAAGCACTTCATAGTTATGTCTTTGCAGATTAATCATATTGCAGCATTGTATGCTGTAATACTGACATTTTTAATTGCATATACTCAGTTAAGTCACCCCTATTTTAGGCTGAACCTTGTGAATATGTGAACCTGTTTGCTATACTGAACCACACTGGCAAAGGGATGATTTCAAGCACTAGGTCTTGAGTCCTGGAGACTTGTTATCAAGAAATCAAATGTTGATCTGTAAACTGCAAGTTAACTGAAAGCTAATGTGATCTTTGGCTTATATAACATTCAGCTGGTTTGTGTACCTTTTCAGATAAACAATTTTAGTAGGAAGTGTCTCCAGTTCAAAATAAGGACTTTAATCAGGAAGACTTCATAAAAATCAAGGGATAATAAACTTCCTTGAATTTCTTTGTTCTCAGAACAATGAGGACAATGGCAGCAATGTTTATAACAAAGCACTTCTATGTGTACTTGTAGCATAAGTGCTTGGTATATTAAAATAATTAAGCCTTGGTTTTATCTGGATTTTTTGCTTGCATTGGCTCTGGCTTATTTGTTCTAATACTTTAGTGCTAAATCTAAATTTCAGTTTGGAGCTATTCACCAGGACTAAGAGCTTTCAGGGCTCAGATCACTGAACAGTAGTTTGTAACCTTTCTTTGCACTAAATTCTCAAGTGTATATATTTCTTTAAGTTCTGTTAAAATTACCAAAACATTGAAATCCAAGAGTTCCTTAAAATATTTCTGGTGTCTCCTTTGTATCTCTTGAATGTTTTTTTTTAGTTGCTTTCCAAGTCATTAGAAAAATGTTAGTATCTAGTTTTTCTTTCCCTTTGAAAACATCACAGTTCATTTTAACTTCTGAGAAACACCTGTGAAATACTAGGGAATCTCAACAGATGGTTCCAATAGAACAAATCTCATCTGAAAGTAATCTGTCTCCACTTACTGTAATAATGGAGGCAGTTAAATGTGACTGGCTGAATGACCAGAGGACTAGAGTTCTTGGTTCTCACACTCAGAACTATGTACCTAACACTGTACTTTTCTGACACTACTACTCTGAACTGCATTCTACCCTCCTGATGGAACTGCCCCCCTTGTTAGATATAAGCCTTTACCAGTAATGTTCCAATAGAATTTGGAGACTTAACTTTCTCTTAGGGCAGCAGCCAAAAAGCATTAACAGCCTCTGAAGAGAGCGACTGGTTCATAAAATCTGTATGGTCAAAACCAGAAAGTGAGTCTGTGCTAATGCAGCTGCAGAGTCCTTGAGCTGCAGTGAGCTTCTGAGTGACCTCAGGTGCAAACTTCTACCTCTGCAGGTAGAGGTGATGGGTGCAGCAGCTGGCCTAGGAATAAAGCTGTGTGTGCAGTCATCTTTGGCTCCCACTTTGTTTTTAATTAAAAAATGTGTGCAATCAGTGCAGAACTGACAACTGCATATATACAAAGTTAAAGGAGGATTCTAGAAATAGGAGTGAGATAATTAAGAAGTTAAATATCTGTGGTTTCTGGTAGAGGATAAAATTGCAGCAGTAACAGTAACTCTTGCTTTATTAGTCTCTCCTAATTTAACTTTAACAACTTTATGGAGTGGTTTAACTGCATTTGGTTTGGCTAAACTGCAAAACTAAAAAACTTGAAAGTAAGCTACTTACAAACATCTATAAATGGAATTATAAAAGATACCACACTTTCTGAACACAACTGGTTACCAGCAGCACTGTGTCATTTGAGGCTGGCTGTAGCTTTTCACTACTAGAACCACCTGATGAAGGTAGAGAGGCTGCTGAAGAGTGATGGGAGGCTGGGACTGACACACAATTGAGTGTAAAAATTGTGGAAGAATTTCTGATCTTTTAAGATGGAATAGTTGCTGCATTTGTGTACAGCCTGCTCTGGCCATATGGCAAATGATGAATGAATGTATTTCAGTAGCTTACAGTTTGAAGGGTAGGAGCAACAGCCAACCACACAGATTAGTGGAGAGACTAAGCTTGCTGCTGAAAGACTGAGTCACAGGGAAACTTTGCGTGGTGGTTTTTCTCCAGTCAGCCTGGAAGTACTGAATTGTTGCTGGATTAGTCACTAAGTTGCAATATTTCTAACTGAGAAGTATTTCCTTTCAGTAGCACAGGCAGCAGTGCTTTCCTCCTGGGTTACCCTATGGGCTTATCTTCTAAGCACTCTCTGGGCTTGTTCCTGAAGGCATCTCTGATGAAATAGATGTAGATGAGTCCAAGATTCATCTCAGCTGTGGCCTAATGCATTACATCAATGAATTTCCATCTCTCTTAGCAGTTCTCACCCTGTGGTGTTGTCTCTCTGGCCCCTCAGGTCAATCGGACGTACTGCTGTGGCACCTACAGAGCAGGCCCCATGCGGCAGATCAGTCTCGTTGGAGCAGTGGATGAAGAAGTTGGGGACTACTTCCCAGAATTTCTAGATATGTTAGAAGAATCTCCATTTCTCAGAGTAAGCAGTAACTTGTGGTATTTTGTTTAGAGCACTAGAGATATTTAAGTGATTACTAAGTTTCTTATATTTCAGAGTAATGAGAAACCTTAAGGTGTTGATGAGCTGCTTATTGTTTGGGCTACTGAGGTAACTTCTGTGTCCAAACAAAAGGTACTGAGTTAGGTACCTAAAATTGTGTGAATAATTAAAAAATTAAATAGTTTATCATATGCAATACATAATCATCTACTTCCCTAAAAACTGAGCTTGGTATTTAACTCTCAGACCTATCTTAGTTTCTATGCAATTCTTTTGACAGCAAATATAAACCAGTTTTACTGAAGGTATCACTGAGTTTTTCTACCTCACCCAGTGTTTTGTCTTATGTGTGTTTTGTGGGTTGCTTTGTTTTTGTTGTCTTTTAGATGACTTTGCCCTGGGGCACTCTTTCTAGTCTGAGACTTCAGTGCAGGTCACAAAGTGATGATGGTCCCATCATGTGGGTGAGACCAGGAGAGCAGATGATCCCCACAGCTGACATGCCAAAATCGCCATTCAAACGGCGCCGGTAATGTTCTGTTTTCCTTTCTGTATTAAAGGTAAAATATTGCAGCTATGTCTGTGTTAGATTTCAGAGCAAATCCTAAATTGTGTAACTAGTTCTTTAGAAGGCTAATTCACAGATTTAAGCTTCATTTTCATTTTTGTTTCAACCTGGCTCAGTGGATAAGACAAGTATGTTACTTGTGATGGTCATTTTATTTAACCAGTTTTTGTAGTAGTATGTCCTAGGTCAATTATTTATTTTTATTATCCTTCAGAAGACTTGTTTTTATTAATCTTACTTCTGTGGAAAGGACTGATTTGGTGGTGAGGGCAGGTGAAATGCCCTAAGCCAGCAGAGGTTCTTACATTGTTCCTATTGCATTTTAATGCTAGTGCTAAAGCACTTTTAACTCTGCCCACCTTCTCAGGAAATACTGCAGTATACATATGTACTTGCTATCTTTCTCATAAAGAGTGTGCTGCAGAACAGATTTTAGGAGAGAAAAAATTGGAAACATATTTGAATAGTAATTTCAAGCAGACTTTTTGGACATGCTCCCAAATGACTAAACTTCAGTATCTATTAAAATAGCTCTGGTTTATGTACCATGAAATTCCCAGAAGAGTTCTTTCAACATCAACGGTCAGGATTTTAAGGGGATTTGATTTGTTTTATAGAGTTTGGTCTCATAACTTGATTAGTACCTTGATATATTTGTTTCAGTCTTTTGTCCAATAAACTCTTAGAAGAAATCAGAAGAAAATGCTTTGCTCTTGGATTTTGTAACCTGCAGGACAGGGCACTTTAAGAATATTTTAATACAAAGGTTGATTTTTTAGTAGTCTGGATGATTTTTTATTATGTATTTTTATCATGTTGTAGATCAATGAACGAAATAAAGAATCTCCAGTACCTACCTCGGACCAGTGAGCCTCGTGAGGTCCTGTTTGAGGACAGGACACGCGCTCACGCTGATCACGTGGGCCAAGGGTTTGACTGGCAGAGTACAGCAGCTGTTGGTGTTCTGAAGGCTGTGCAGTTTGGGGAATGGTAAGTGCCACTGAAATGCAGCCATCCTGGTAGGAGGGGGCACTCTGAATGTTTTCTCTTAAAAAAAAAAAAAAATAAAAGGGAAGCAAGCCAGATCAAAGAAGTGGTTTAAATTCTGTAATGAGAAACGTTGGCCAGAACTTAACACCACACATCAAGAAACAAGTAAAATAAAAACCAAACAAACCCCCCAAATTATACCTCCATTTCAAAATAATACATATATTGAGAAGTGATGAGAATTCATGCCCACTGTAAAACTGAAGTAGATTGTTGGTTCAGTTAAACTTTCTGCTGGAAAGAGCTATAAATCTCTGTAAGTCAAATACTTTAAAAATTCCTGGAATTCTCATATTTTTCTAGGAGTGACCAGCCTCGTATAACCAAAGATGTGGTTTGTTTTCATGCTGAAGACTTCACTGATGTTGTGCAAAGACTTCAGTTGGACCTGCATGAACCTCCAGTGTCACAGGTACTGAAACTTCCCTGGTGACAGCTCATTCCTCAGTATTTTGGAAGTAGCTTCTGACAGTTCCCAGGTTTGCTGCATGGCCAGACCTTTTGTGGCCCTCAATTCACAGCTGTCTTGGGCAATTACAGAATAGAATAGTTCATTTGGAAGGGACCTACAATGATGACCTTGTTCAACTGCTTTTCCTTTCCAACAACCTGGCATTTATGCTGTGAGTCATGATATGAGCTATAGTGACAATTAGGAGTGGATTAAGGAGTCAGGTATGCCTGTTCCTGCTCTTTCTAATGTGCTGATGTTCTCTTAGGTTGCAAAGACACCTAAAGTCAGTCCTTTAATCCAAAACAATGCAGTCTGACACTGAGCCTGCTGTTTTCAACTATAACTGTAGAATGCTCTTAGCTGTTCATTGCCCACTCCTAAGCTGTGCAAAATAGATAAATTGTGTTTAAAAAGCACAATTCTCACTCAGATTTCAAGCTTGATGTGTTAAATAGAACCATTCTGATTGAGAGGCAAAGCACATTGAAAATAGGTGGATGCTGAAGTGTTGACTCTAAACTGAGTATCCCTCTAACTTTCCCATCTTTCCTTCTCTCAGTGTGTTCAATGGGTGGATGAAGCCAAACTAAACCAAATGAGACGGGAAGGCATTCGCTATGCTAGAATTCAGTTGTGTGACAATGACATCTACTTCATCCCTAGAAATGTCATTCATCAGTTCAAAACAGTGTCAGCAGTCTGCAGCTTAGCCTGGCACATAAGACTTAAACAGTATCATCCTGTGGGGGAGACTTCTCAAAATGCAGAAAGCAATTCAAGCTTGAACAGTAGTGTTCCTGGAAAGAGAGAGCCCGAAGGTGAACCTCAGAGTGTGAGTGTAAAAATAGAGCCAGAAGAACCAGGTACAGAAACACAGCTTACAGCAGGGGTGCTCCCCTCCTCTGTTTCTTCAATATCAGGACTTGTGCAACCAGATCAGGTGGCCCAGCCCCTTCCAGGTTTTAAAATAGAGTCTGATCAACAACACAATCCACAGGATCATGCAGGCTCTTCTGTGTGATATGTATATAATCAAACATTTTTTTAACGACTTTTTAAAATTTTGATGTGAAGTTATAGTTTTATAACTGGCTTATGTTTTATTGGAGAAATCTTGCCTATAATTCTATAAAGAAAGGTGACATTCCAAAATGTCAAGCATATCTTTTTTACACAGATTATGCAAAATTCAAGTTGTATTTTAACCCCTTAGTACAACCTGTAACAGTGGTCTACCACTTCTTTCTGTTTAAGTAAAGAGAAACTAATATCTCCTCAAAGTCAGAATGAAATTCCTCCAGGAACATAAAACAATTGAACTATATTGGTCAGTGTTATTTCCCTACTTTTACTTTATCTCTGATCTTTACCAGAAAGCAATGCTTTTGTAGACTTGAAAAGTGACTTTCCCATCTCATTTTAATTGCTTAAAGAAGAAAAAAAAAAAAAGAAAAGAAAAAAAAGAGGAAAAAAAAAAAAAGCACAGCACTTTTGATGATTTATGAATTTTTTTTGGTATGTCTGTTCTTGACATGTTGGTTTATATACAAGTTGGGTTTATATACAAGATACAGAAATTGATCTCTCTCTCTTACAGTTCCTACAAGGATGATCTGTAAAATTAACTGAAGAAAGTGTCTGATCCTGTTGAGATGGAATGATTTACTCACCTAACACTTCTCATAGCACTGCTTATGTTGTTTGGTGTGAGGGTTTTGCTTCCGAAATACGTATTCCCTGAACAAGATTAAGACTAGTGACAAAACTAGAGAACCTTTTGGTAGTCTTGTGGAGGAAACTGCTATCTTTGAGCACTTTAAGGCTTTAAAATACTAACCAACTTGGCAGCTTGTTCTGGTCAGGTCTTATTGTGTCCAACGGAACCACAATTTCCCTTGTACTGATGCACTTAATATATTAGCAGAGTTGGTAACTGACTTACACAGTGAGGCTGTCCTTACTCTAGGAAATTCTGTATTACTACTTCACAATAAAAAGTATTATGGCATTGGACTGCTGTTTCCATGTATAGCTTCTGGGTGCCCAGGTATTGTGGAAAAATCAGTGGCACATGCTAAGTGTGTAGAGTGTCAGCTCTCAGCAGTTTTTAAACACTTTCAATATTTCTGGATGTTAACGTGTAATCTGTATTTGACTTTCACTCACCTCATTTATTACTGCCCTTTCCAGTCATCAGAAGGAAAAGTCTTGTCCCTTTCTCCCTTCCCTCTCTCCACATTTAGAGTACAATTTGGGTTTTGGTGCAACTTAAACTGTCTCTGGATAAAGTTATTTGTTCTAATCCTCACTGGGGTAGGAAAGATTTGAAACACTAGGTTAGACTAGGCAAAAGCAAAGATGCTGTGTTAGTTCTGGATGCATCTTTTTAATATCAATTATTACTATTCTCTTTATAAGGGTCTCTAAAATATGTTACTCTATTATAAATCTTACTTTGTGCAATATTGTTTGTGTAGGCTTTTATATACATATTAGCACCTCAGTGTAGAGGTCACTATTTTAAACCGATAGAAAAATAATCATCAGAAGATACTGCAGTGATTAGTTAGAACCTGTATTACTCCTTATGTGTATGTATGTATTGTCTTCGGTACAAAAATGAGGACTAGGAAATATTTCAATTTAAAACTAATTTACAGATTGAAGTGGTAGTGACTTGTTTAGTAATCTGTGTAAATAAGGTGTTAGAATGAAAAGCTTTTATGATGAAAAATAATGTGATTCATGCAGGGGTGTAATTTAATCTTAGCAGAAATTCTAGATGACCTAGGCTGGTTCATAACTGAGCCACCTGTTCTCTGGTGGGTTATTTCCACTTATGTTGAGAGGGATTTCATAGCTTTAAGGGTTGTGCAAAGTAAAATTCCTCACAGGCAATAGTGGTTTAAGTTCATCCTCCACGTTCAAAGGTTGTGTTACCCACGGGTGTTCTTTCCTTTTCACGAAGCCCGATAGTCTTCCAAGTGCCCGCTCCCCCTGCACCTGCTGTGCTTTGGTCCTGTCAGTAAAGAAACAGCAAGGAGATGGCTGCTGTGTGGCAGCCAGCACTGCATACAACCACTCAGGAATTGACAGATCTGCAGATACCACAGTGACTCTGCACATGGAACTTTAACAGCAGAACAAACCGATTCAGAGCTCCCCGCAGACCAGCTGGTCTCTTTCAGGAAAAGGTGACAGAATGAGGAGGGAATCACTTTGGAAGTCCTCTGTAAATGCTAATAGTGTGTTGTCAGATGGATAAAGGAGGAAGACCAGAGTGGTTCATGTGGCTTTCAAAACTGTAGCTTTAGTGGAATCTGTGACTACAGCCTGAAATACCAGGAAAATGCTCTGACTTATCCCTTTGGATGGAGGCACATGACCAGTGGTGTTGTGCTCTCTTTGTCTTCTGTTCAGTTACTAACTTAATACCTTCTGTCAGATTTAAATACATAAACAGATCTTCACATGACTTGATAGTTGCTGACACTGCTGTAGCATGCTAGGAAGATGGAGAAAGAGAGGTGCAAACTTGATAAAAATCTGTTGATAAACAACCTACATTATGAGGTGATCAGACTTTGGCAAATTTCATGGCTTGTTCTAATGGTTCTCAGTAGTACCCAGACATACAGAACAGTTAATAACTACAGATGAACTGGTCAGTAAAATCCTCATTTCTTCATGGTGAGGGTCTGCCCTGGGGTGTGTGTGGAACACTCACTTTGTGCTGCAGAGAACTACTCGTAGACCAAGTCATCTGTCCATAAAGAGTGATCAGCTGTGAGATACAGAGTTGAGGCTTTTGTTTTAAATAAAGGGCCATTGAATAAAAATGTCACTTAGTGTAAAGGTGAGTGGCTCAGCTGTACTGGAAGGAGCACAGTGCAATTTAAAGATGACATACCAGTTAACTTTGGTTTCCTCTCTCCTTTGACAAGTCATTGTGAGCAAATATTGGCACTTTCTCTCCCAGGGAGGTGAGACACTTAGTGGGGTGTTCCCAGGGGATTTTTTGAACCACGTTTTTCACAGGTACTGATCTTGCCATACGGAAAAAGGGCTCTGTCAGTGTTCCTGCATGTCACGGTCTTGTTCCTCTGGACGAGGTGGTTGTCAGAGCCTTCCCCACGGCTGTGAGCTCCCCCTTGGCCCGGGGTGTCCCTGGGTCCCAGCAGGGCCAGGAGTTTCGCCCCCATTGTCCCCTCTCCCCCGAGCCCGGGGGTCCGGGCTGTCCCTGGGCCGCGGTTTCTCTGTGCGTGTCCAGAGATTTCTGTGTCGCTGTTCTCGTGATTTGACTTGGATTGGCAGCTACGAATTTTATTTTTTCTGTGGTTTTAATTTATCTGAGGTCTCTGCCTGCAGAGGAGGTGTACAATTGCCTGCAGACTGTTCGCTTTGTGCGGCCCTGGTGTGTTTGTCGCCGTTGGCCGCTGCCCGCGGGGGTGTCACGGGCGGTGGCGGAGCCCGGGCCGGGGGGCGCGGGGCGGCGGCTGCCAGCAGCTGACTGGACACCAGTGTCAAACTGTTACGCTATTTCTTTGTAAAATAGTCCAACGGAATGCATAGAATTTTTTCCTGTAAAGTATTTTTTTAATAAACAAAGTCTGATTTTGTCCTTTACGGGCCTGGATTCTTTTTTTTTTTTCGGCTCCGGAGCGGGCGG
>JAAWXA010000047.1:3491573-3554821 GCA_038090715.1 Florisuga fusca | reverse complement strand
TCCTTCCAGGCCGGGGCAGTCGAGCATCGGGCGGGCGGCGGTCTCCAGGGTAACGGCGGCCGGGGCCGGGCCTGGGCCTGTGCCGGGGCCGGTACCGGTACCGGTTTGGGGACGCCCCGCGGCGCCCCATGGCCGCTCGCGACAGAGATGCCATTTCCTGGTACCAGAAGAAGGTGAGTGCGGCGCGGCGCGGGCGGACGCGGGCCCGGCCCGACCCTCAGCCTCCTTCTCCTTCTAGATCGGGGCCTACGACCAGCAGATATGGGAGAAATCTATCGAGCAGACCGAGATGAAGGTAACGGCGGCGGCCGGGCACTCCGCGCCGGTCCCGGCTCTTCTCGCCGCTAACAGACCTTTGTTTTCGGCTCCTTAGGGCCTCAAAAACAAACCTAAGAGGAAGGGTCACATCCAGCCCGACCTGATCGACGTGGATTTGATCCGAGGTGCGTGACCCGCGAGAGGGATTCCCAGGTTGTTGGGGAGAGGCTCCAGCTCTCTGCCAGGCCCTCAGCGTGGTGTCAGAGCAGGGGGGGCCCAGGCCTCCCCGTTGGATGCTGAGGTGCTGACACCGGTGCCGAAGGAGCACCCGAGGGCAGAGGCGGGAGGAGCTTGGGGTGGTGGAGCAGCAGCAGCCCCTGCCAAGGGTGGGACCAGGAGCAGCTTTGTCCTGGGCCTCTTGGAACTGCTGTGCTTGGGCTTCTGTGACCTCTGAACTGTGGCAAGGCTCTGGTGGGCTCTGGTTTATGACCAAAGAGGAAGTCATAAGTAAGGAAATCCTTGGACTTGACAATTAATTAATTTGTTTTCCCTTTAATTCCAAGGTTCAACGTTTGCCAAAGCCAAGCCTGAAATCCCCTGGACATCATTGACTCGGAAGGGGATTGTGAGAGTTGTGTTTTTTCCATTATTCAGCCAGTGGTGGATACAGGTTACTTCCCAGAGAATTTTTATGTGGCTCTTGGTGCTCTATGTTATGCAAGGTAAGGGTTGGTAGTGGTTTGCACCACAATCCCTCTTCTGCAAAGAACGTGACAGCATTTTGCAGTGTGGTTTAAAGCACAGTATCCTGTCTGAGACCTATTTAATGCAGATCTCAAGACGTGTGGCACTAGTATTTGCAGAAATGATATAACAGAGTAAAACATAAACAGTTATGGCAGAAAAACCGAGCTGGGCTCTGAACTTCTGCATTTGATACTTTTTTTTTTTTCCTTTTCAGTCATAGCAGTGGTGTTGTACTTCATGATGCCCGTGGTGAATGCAAGTGAGGTCCTGGGCCCCCTGTGCCTGATGCTGCTGATGGGAACCGTGCACTGCCAGATCGTGTCCACCCAGGTCACCAGAGCCTCAGCCAGCACCGGGCTCAGCAGGCGCCGGAGGTGAGTGGGGACACGGGGACACTCTGCTGGCATCAAACTGGTGTGTTGTGGGAGTGAATGGGGAAAGCTGTGCTCTTCCAGTCTTGTGGAAATATGTTATTTAGCTGTAATCTGAAAACACGTTTTCTCTCTCCCCTGTAATCTTCTGATAATCAAGGCAAATTCACCAGGCTGTGGTGGGTCTGGTTCAGGTGTCAGTTGGCTCTTCCTCGGGGAAGCTTTGCAACAGTTTCCCTGTGTGGCCAGAGGAGGGCATTCCATGCAGGAAGGACCGGTCTGTCCTGCTGGGGCCGCAGCTGTAGGGAGCTGTTGGTGTGTTGGGAGCAGGGAAACGGTGACAGGTTCGGATGTGACAGGTTCAGATCTGGTGGATTCGTCACCAATGACTTGTGCACGTGAGAGATGTCACAGTCTGTCCACTAGCTGTTAGGTGTCTGCCTTGGGTTAAACAATGATGTATGTTTGAGCACAGGAGAGTTTTGCCTCCCTTAGAGTTCTAGAACAAAGACTGTGATCAGATTTTGTCTGTTGCATCCTTATCTAGTGATGTACTGGGTGTCCTGTGGGAATGTGTGTAACTTCTATTAACCCAAAGAAAATCTATTTTATTTGGAAATAAGCATTCTGTCTGCATAACTTAAGAAAAACAGCATCTAAAAAACTGCTTAAATCTGATTCAGGTCTTTTAAGAAAGACCTACATGTAGGTTACTATGCAAATTTAATTCTCCTTTTTAAAATAAATCAGGAAGTTACGCAAACCTGTGGGTGTTGGTGGGAGCAGTTGGTCTTCTCCTGACAAAAACAGTCAAGAAGAGCAGTCTGAATCTGCATCAGTTGTTAGCAGTGTGCTCAGTACATTTTTCCGGAGGAGGTAGGTGATCTTCTCTCTCTGTGTTGTATCTGTAATGACACTGTGAGCAGCTGGGAGACAGGACCTGTGCTCACTGAGCCCCAGAGGCTTCTGAACTGAGAGCACACTGGGGACTGCAGGAGGCTGATTGCTGAGGAATTAAGGATGTCCTCATTAGGAGATTGTGCTGCATCTCACAGTGGAGCTAAAACTGAGCCTTAGATGAATTGCAGTAAGTGGCAGAGCTTGTTTTTGTTTGTGACCTGTCCTGAGTGTGTGTGCTGAAGTGATACTGCTGCTTTGCTGATTTCCAGAAGCAATTGTGCCCATTGGTTTAAATTTCTTGGATAGTCACCCCCTTTTGCCACCTCCTTTTTTCTAAAAGTAACTAGAGGGGAAGGAGGTGTGTTCTCTGGGATATTTAATTGTCTCCTACTGTTTGCTCAGACTCACTCAGGTGAGTTTCTTGATGAATTTTTGACTGACAGGTCCTTTCTCATGATGAGGGCTTTTTGTCTTCTGAACTATTCCTATTTAATTTTTTTAATCAAAATAATAAAAGTATTAGAGTTACAAAAGAACTGTCCAGTGAGAGTGAACCAGATGTAAGTCTCTGCAGCAGAATCTGGACATGAAGAGCCTGTCAGCAGAAGTCATGTTCCCTTAGCAGTACTGTTAATGTTGTACCTCTGTGGCAAGTGAAAGAGACCATGATTTTTTTTTCCTCAGAGTTTTTCTCTGACATGAAAGCATTTAATTGTATTTTCTCTCACAGAACTAGAAGAGTGAAGCTGGTAGCTGAGAAAGGGACTGAGACAGAAAATGGTGTGACTACTGTGAATGCTGGCATGACACAAAGACATGCCAGAGCTGAACACAGGCTGTTGCACTTCAAAGAGAAAAATAAACTTTCCAATGGGGAAAAGAGCCATCAGGTACTGGCAGGGAAGATCCATTTGAAGTCACAAACTTCAGTTTATTCTGCGTGTGCCCAGAAGTGTGTTGATGCTTAACTTTGTGGTTTGATCTAATGTAAGATACTCCCTTCTTCTACTAATCTTTGCTTGCAGATAGGAAACCTAAAACCCCCTTTCTGCTTCTTGAGCAGCTGGCAGTGAAGTGTCAGCACCTCCTCTGCTACAGCAGTCACGTGTCAAACACAGACAAGCCAGGAATGCACCATGCTTACCAAAGTGCTTGTTTAATTATAGAATGCTCAGTTAGGGGAGATTGATGATAGTGATTAAAAATAAATAAATTAGTTTTCCTTAGCATCAGTTCTCCTGGGCTTCAGATTGCTGGTGAGACACATCCAAAAGCTGCTGCTGCTGCCTTTTCCCACCCTTGCCCCAAGCCCAGTTCCACCCCCCCAAGGCCCCTCTCACCAGCTCTGTGGCAGGGCAAGGGTGGGGTTGGTGAGTTAAAATCTGTGATGTCTCTGTTGTGATAAGTTGGATTCTATTTCCACACCTGCTGTGCAGATCAACTCCTGCTGGCTCCTGCAGGCTTTGTTCTTACTCTCCCTGCTGCATTTCCAGACTGACTGCACCATCAGAGGGGGTGTCTCTGATGAGCTCTCCAGTGAGGAGGAAGCTGAAGCGATGGCACAACGGCTCCTGTTACACCAGAGTGTGGAAGGGGCTTCCAGTGACAATAGCTATGAAGAGAAGAGGAGGAGGCCTCCTGTCTCTCTGAACCAGGCTGTCTCACAGGTACTTGTGCTGAATTTATGTCATTTTCCACACATTTTTTTGCTGTCGGTAACAAACTGTTCTTCCTGGTTTTGGCAGGTCAAGCAAACCCTGAAAGGTGCCAGAGACTCAGATAGTGTTGTAGAATCTGAACTGGAATCCACACTATATAGTCAGGTATGGTGATGTCATGGTTTGACCTTTATTGTAGCTTTTATGTTAATGAGTTTTGATTTTAAAATGGAGAAAATCTATTCTGTGATACTTGTTTTCTTCATTACTTTATCTTGCCTGATGCCATGGCCCCCACCTGAAAATAAAATATATAAAATATATGAATATCAAATTATAAAAATATGCAAATAAAGATAAAATATAAATTAAATCCTAAAATAGATTATGCATAAGCCAGAAAACTTTTGCAGTGGGATGAATAAGTAAATTTTTAGTTTGTAAATTTGGGAATAGAGGTGGGGAACTACTGCTGTGTGAGTGCCTGTGCAGCAGTGCTGGTTTGAAAGCCTGTGCCTGGGTGATGCTGTCTGTAAGAGCTGGCATCAGCTGGGTGCCACTGGGGCTCCCAGCACCTGGGGAACCTGACACAGCTGGTTGCTGGGGGGAAAAGGTGTATCTGTGAGTCAGGAGTGGGGCTGTGCTCTGTAAATTCTGCTCTTCAAAGAACTCAGGGTCCTGCATCAGCACGGGATCCCGGAGCTGCAGCGTGACCCGGAGAGACTCAGAGAGCACTCGGCACGACTCTGAGACAGAGGACATGCTGTGGGATGACCTGCTGCACGGGCCAGAGTGTCGTTCCTCCTGCACCAGTGACAGTGAGGACACAACTGCCAGAGGTGCCAGGCGGGACGTGAAGGAAGATGTGTTCCAGCAGGTTTGTTGATACATATCCAGTACCTGAGAAGACAAAGATCACACATGCTCACACACCCCCCCCTTTTCCCTCTGTTTTCCTGAGTAATATGAAGGACACATCTGAATCTGAATCTGAATGCTCTTGGAACAATGTGAGCAACCTAATGCTGGAGCAGCCCATTCTGTCAGCTGTGCTGATCAGTCAAAGTCTGGAATGATCTAAACCTGTCAGTGATCCAACTCCCTCCTCCCTGCTGGCTTTACCTGGGACACTGCTGTTCCCAAACCAAAGTATTTCACACAATGACAAATTTGGAACCCCCATCCCAATCTAAATACTTATTAGAAAGAAGCATTATTTAATATTGGGACAGAAAGAGATTTATGTGCCTTTTGCACTCTCTTCCTTTATAGAACCATTTGTTTTGGCTGCAAAATACGAGCCCAGCATCTGCGAAAGTGAGTGCACTGATCTGGGAAGGGAATGAATGCAAGAAGGTGGACATGTCTGTGCTGGAGATCAGTGGGATCATCATGAGCAGGGTAAGAGGGCTGTGAGGCATTGCAGCCTCCATCATCCCTTAAAAAACAGCAACAACAAAAAAAGGAAAATAGCTACACATGCAAATATGAAGTGCAGTATAAAAAGCAGTTCCTCCTCTACTGCAAATACAGCTGTCCCAAATAGTCTTACATAAAAATTGCATAAACCAAAATTTAGAGGTCCTGTTGGAAGAGGAATGAGTGTTGATGGATGTTGGCTTTGTCTCTGCAGTGTGCTGAAGGCTGTGGGTTCATTAGTTATTGAGTGAGTGATTTCTGTTGGGTTTGGACTGAGATGGCTGGGATTATTTTAGGCCTTGGAAGGGAGGGGGAACCGTGAATGCTTCAGTGTGCCTTTTCCTTGATGCATAAACCCAGGAAATCATCCTGGTTTTGTTCCTGATTGCCAGGTTAATGCCTACCAGCAAGGAGTGGGGTATCAGATGCTGGGAAACATCATCACCATTGCGCTGGCATTCCTCCCATTCCTCTACAGACTCTTCCGCACGGATCACCTGGAACAGCTCTGCTCCATTTCTCTCATGGAGCTTTTGCACATCTTTTGTGGGGCACCTGCCAGCACCCCTGTCATTGTTCTGTCTGCCATCAACTTCCTTGAAAGACTTTGCTTAACCTGGATGTTTTTCTTCATGATGTGTGTTGCTGAGAAAACATACAAACAGGTGGGTTTCAGTGTACTCTTGCCTTTCCTGAGCCCTGGGCAGGTGTTCTGCCAAAGCCAGCTGAAGTATCAAAGCTGGGAAGATGTCCAAGAAGTTTTGGTAGTAGAGTCTGGTGAGAGTCTTATTCATCAGTCACAACCTTGGACCTGTCAGTCCCCTTCCTGACCTCTGTGCCACCCTTGTGTCCCACAAGTGGAAAATAACCTTTTAATAACCACCAAGCAATTCCAAGCAGTTTTTTTGTTTGTTTGTTTTATACTAATGTATGTTTGTATTGATACATTTTTGGTTTTTGCAGAGGTTTTTGTTTGCCAAGCTTTTCAGTCACATCACATCTGCCCGGAAAGCGAAGAAATACGAAATTCCTCACTTCAGGCTCAAGAAGGTGGAAAACATCAAGATCTGGTTATCCCTTCGTTCCTATCTGAAGGTGAGTTCTGCTCCAAGGTAATCACAGAGAGTGTAAGCAGCTCTCCAGGCACAGGTACTTCACCTCAGTGCTGTCTGGCCCTCTGGACATCACTGAATTGTTACCAGCACTCAGCTGGGACCTGACTCAGCTTTGTTTCCGCAGCGGCGAGGCCCCCAGCGATCTGTGGATGTGGTCGTGTCATCAGTCTTTTTACTGGCTCTTTCAATAGCTTTTATATGCTGTGCCCAGGTGAGATGGTAACTTTTTAAAAAATAAAAAAGAAGTAGAGGGAAAACCCTCAGGCTGACAGTAGCTCTAGTGGTTCAGAGAAGGAATAAGAGCAACTTCTCCCAGGAGCAGGCACGTTACTGATTACTGATGAATTATTTTCTTTTTCAATACAGGTTCTTAAGGGTCACAAAACATTTCTGAATGCAGCCTACAACTGGGAGTTTCTAATCTGGGAGGCAGCACTTCTTCTCTTCTTACTACGTCTGGCATCTTTGGGCTCTGAAACCAACAAGAAATACAGTAATATTTCCATCTTGCTCACTGAACAGGTATCTCTATTTAGCTCATTCTCCCTTTGGCTTTGTGGCTTGTTTGGATCCAATTGTTGCATTTCAAATCAGCTTTAAAAATACTGGCACCAAATTCTCAAATATAGAAGCCAACACTTGTACTGGACAGAAGGTGATAAAACACTGTACAGCTGGGGAGGGACAAGCTATTAAATATTTGGAGAGACTCAAATTCTAAAATTCTTCATTATTTGTGTATCTGGATTAACACATGTTATCTATGTCAGTTGGGAAAAGCAGCAGCTAAATACCTGTTTGTGGATGCATTGCTTCTTGAGGTGTGACAGTAGGCTGCAAAAGGTGGCTGTTATTTCCCTTCATCAGAAATCAATTGGGGACCAGTGCTGGAATATTAACATCTGGTGTGTAATGTCTCTGTCACAGATAAACTTATACCTAAAGATGGAGAAGAAGCCAAACAAGAAAGAGCAGCTGTCTCTAGTAAACAATGTTCTGAAGCTATCTACAAAGCTGTTGAAGGTGAGCTACCCTCCTGAAAACACAGCTGAGTTCTGGGAGAAGGGACAAGGACTGCATGGTTTTGCTCTTCCCATCTCTCTTAACCAGGTTTAAGTTCACTGAGGGAGTTTTTCTGTGCTTCTATAGCCATGGCTTAAGGTCAAATACAAGACTGGGTTTATTAGTGCTGCAAGAATTTGATTAGTAGCAGCTTACTATGACTTAGGTGAGAAGAGGCTTGTATGAACACAACATGTCTCCCTGATGCTTGAATCTCATTTTTCTTCATCAGCTTTGATGCTGGAGAGGAGATGTTTAGAAAAAAGATAGCAGAGTCTGAAAGTCATAAATTAGCCATATAGACTAATTTGTTTAAAATTCTACAGCCTGTTGTGTCAAGCTCCTGTGATGCAGCCAGGGTTGCTACAAAGGAGACTTTCCAGATTGAACATGGCTGTTAGAAAACATCTTTGAGCTGGGAGGGCCAAAATAGAGTGGGAATTTCTGTCCTACATTTAAGGCAGGATACAGAGGCAGTGCATGGTTAGCAAGGGCTGCCAGAGAGCCTGCAGTATTAAGCTAAAAGCCAAAGGATTAATTGCTTCTGATATGTACAAATGCTAATGGATTTTTTTTTTCTTTTCACTGCAGGAATTAGATACTCCATTTAGGCTGTATGGCCTGACTATGAATCCATTAATCTACAATATAACACGTGTTGTAATTCTCTCTGCTGTCTCAGGTGTCATAAGTGATCTTCTAGGATTCAATATCAGAGTGAGTACAACCCACACTAACAAAAAACCTTGTGGGGTCACCTCTGTACCACTGCCAGAGTCCTCCCACCCAAACAGAGAGGTTGTGGGTCTGAATTAGGCTCCCTCTGCCCTGTAATTCAGAGGAGACCATGCTCAGTGAGTCACCATCTCCTGGAGCCAGTTTTGGAGGGGAAGGAAGGACAGGGCTGACTTAAATTTTAGCTGTGTTTAGGTCTTCAGTGCCCATTTAAAGCCATTAGTCAGAATCCTGGGTTCTTTCCTGTCCTCCTGTGGCTCACATTTAAATTGCAGCTTGCTGAGCTTTATCATTCACCACAGGATGGAAAAAAGTGACTAAGTCTTACCTGTAGATGAAAAGCAGTCAGACCCACACTCACTCTCTGTATCTCTTTGCAGTTATGGAAAATCAAACCATGAACTCCCAAACATCTGCACTTGGTTGCCTCCATCACAAATAGACCAGAGAAGATAAGAAATCTTGGTCAAAAAAAGCAGAGGTGCTCTCAAACTACAGAAATCTGTAATTACCATTTTTGAAACAGATTCTCAGTGCACGTATCAGAAGTTCTCCTTCTGCTTCACTGCTCTACACCATACAGAACAAACTGGTCTAATCAGTGAAGTGTCATCCCATGGCATGCAAACCCAGCAGGACAGAATTAAGGGGCCCAATGCTGGAGCTGGCACTGAGACTGCAGGAACTGTGGAGCCACAGCAGAGCCCTGCTGGAGGGACAGTGTGATTGCTACAGGGGCCTCTGTGGGACCTGACCCCTCCTGGTGCAGTTGGTCCTTGTCAGAGAGCTCTGGAGCTACAATGGAATTACTGTTTGTGCATCCCTCCTCTGAGCTCTGAATGTGCCAAGAGTATTTATTTTCTTAGAAGCTGGAGGTGTGTGAGGTGGTGCCTCCATCCTGAACCACTGCAGGGTGCAGAGACATCATCTGCACACGGTGAATTCTGCCAGCTCAGCAATGCCACAGACCCATGCTGCTTGGCTTAGATTGGGTTTTCTGCAAATGAATGAAGATCATTTAGTGGAAAGGTGAGTAACATGAGAACAGCTGCAAGGTTGGTCTGTAAATGCTGTGAAGCATTTATCAACTAGAGAATGTTTTGCTGTTTGTTCCCTGTAACACCTCAGGTGTGCTCAGCCCAGGCTCTGTCCTCTCCTGGGGTCACTGTGACAGCAGCTTTGTTCCACATTCTGAGAAGCTGTGGCAGTGCCTACACGGAGGGGAAGAGAGGGGGCAAAGGCTTCCTCACCCCAGAGAGTGGAATCTTTAGAAAGGGCATAGAGAGAAACAAGATGTTTTAAAGACATCTGTTAAACTTACATTTTCCTTCATGGACTCTGTTACCTATTTATTAGTAATTAAAAAAGCAAAAACTGAGGAACTTTCCATAGCTTCATTCTTTCACGTACAGGGTAAGATGATGTAAGGATTTTTTGGTAGTAAATTATTTACAGATATTTTCTGTACAAGGAAAAGTTGTAAGATGTAAAAAGGAGATGACAATTTTACATATCAAAATGTACAAATAAACAGGTATTTCTACATTAACAACTGATTCTACATGACTTGATGATTTTTCTAATACCTTTGTTGAGCATTTGTTATTTGAACAGGGACTTGGGATTTTTTAATTCCAAAAATAAATTGCATTTGTTTACCAGAG
Organism: Florisuga fusca; assembly: GCA_038090715.1. Lineage (NCBI taxonomy): Eukaryota > Metazoa > Chordata > Aves > Apodiformes > Trochilidae > Florisuga > Florisuga fusca. Next base: position 3,544,892 of record JAAWXA010000047.1, on the reverse strand, counting down.
GAGTGCTATGTCTGTGAGTAAAACCTGGGCCACAATTTTAGCTGTTTAAAGTAAAATATCACACCATTGAAAGTCAACAATCTATTTTATACAGTGCAGAACCAACAGGCCAAGAACTGGAGTTTCTTTTTAATATCTATATAAAAAATAATGAGCGATTTACAGGTCTCTCTCTAGTCAGAACCTCAGAAGTATGTATAAAGGTGCTGTACAATATATAAACATTTATACCCAGTACATCCATACATTGCTTAGCATTCCAAGGCCACATGGCTAAGTCATCTGATACAGCAAGTACAGATACAAGTTCTACAAAGGAGAAATCACACACAGATAAGACACTAAATCAGGTCACATTAACAGAAAAAATACAGGGGGAGCTGAGGACAGGGTAATAATGTCAGTGGTGCTAATTCATCTTTGTATTAAATGTCTGTTACTGTAGGCAGTGGTTAGGGCAAGTGCATACAACTCAAAACAGATTCTTTTGTTAAGAATACATGGTTAATATCTACACTGGCTACTTCAAAGTATTAAATATTTTCACAGTCATACTCCACAACAGGGAGTATTTGTACGTATTATGCTACAGAGCAAATCTCAACAGATCATCCAATGTCAAGCAGCAGAGCACAGTTCAGATCTGCTTTAAAGCCTATTTAATTTTCAAAGTCTTTGTTTAAAAAGCTCTTTGAGTAGTCATCTGTACTTGTAACTAATTCAACTGATTCACTGTGCTTCATTAAGCTTTAAAAACATTAAATGTTTCAAGGCCAAAACGAGATATTAACTCATTCACTTTCACAATAGCAAAGTATTAGCTTGAATTTTATCCTAAGTAAAAGAAAAGCTTGATCTTTTACACTTCTTTCTCCTGCAAACAGGACCAAGGGATGCCTTTAACCATATTTTTGCAGTCATTAAAAAAGCCTGAAATGGCAGGAAATCATCAATAAAACTATGAATAAAATAAAAGCCTTAAATTTATGCAGTCTGCTGTTCTTACAGCTGTAGGACTGATGTGTCAATAGATTCTGGTGGCAATATGCCTCTTTCAAAATATGTATTCTAGCCCAAACCACAGATATTGTCTCATGTACCCTGTGCAGCATTCGATTTAGCACTCTTGGAACAGATCACAAACTACAAAAGTAACATCTGGGAGACCTCCAGTACACACAGGCAAGAACCTCACTTCAGAAGCTGCAATGGCATCATCTGAAAGGGCAGTTGTTACCTCTGCAGAGGGGAAAAATATGATTCCTAACTAGCATTAAATAACTAACAATGAGACTCAGTACACAGCATCACACCAAGGCGGGACCTACCCGTGTGCAGAGGATGTTGCAGTGCCACCAGTGGAACCAGGGATATTGGGTTATTGAACAGATCCAGAATTTTCTCTTTTCAGGCAGATATTTGCAAACAGTTGTCATAAGCATCCTTAGCAATCAAGAAAATAAAGCAATTTTGCTTTGTTCATAAAAAGCAAAATTACAAAACGTTGATTATGTCAAGTTGAATTTTTATCTGTGATCTTATATCTATGATTTTATATCTATGATTTTGCATTAGGTATAAAAATTTAAGAATAAAACCACCAACTGGTATCAGTGGCTCATTTGCTGCCCTAGAATTGAGAGCACCAACTCACCTGTGTTCTTACTGACCCAGTAAAAATATGTGTATTTCCTTTAGTAAACATGCACCATGCTCTGGAGAAAACACCCACTTCAAACCAAACCTTGCCTTTCCTGTGACTTGAATACATACGTGAGGGGCTGGGTTGGCTGGATACAGCAGGTAACTTGGCACAAGAACAGGAGGTGAGTCATGATCCCATTGGCAATATAGGCATTAAATAATTTTGTTCAGGAACTCACAATACTATCTGAGGAAGCCGCAGCAGTGCAACGTTGGGAGCAGCAGAACACTGCCTGCAAAAGGACGTGGGGACAGCAGCTTATGGAAGGGTTTCAGTTAAGCAATCCAAAAGGTCCTTCATGCAGCTTAGATAATTTAAGAACGAATCAAATACTTTCCACCCTCTAACCAGTTTCTGAAAAAAAATGACAACTTCATGAAAACAATCAATGCTTTTAAATGACTGTTAGAAACTTGATTAAAATATGTTCTAAAAAAAAAAGTGTCAGTCAAACCCGTTTTTCAGCCACTCCTGCTGTTTGGGTGACTTTACACGTGCTTGGAACCCTCCATGGTCCAGGAGTTATTGGTGTTTTCTTGACTGGAGAACTACTCTCGGATTTGGAAATTCCATCATCTTTGGTTTCATCAGGCCTCTCCAGGTGTCTCTCTCTGTGTTGTCTGCTCAGCCCAGCAGTGTCCTGTGTCTCTGGTCTTTGTTTCTCCAGGGAAAGAAGTGGAATATTGGAAAGACTGGATGCTTTGATTTTGCTGGAACTTGGCTCTCCAGAGTCTAATTTCTTTATTTTTTTGTCTTCAGATGTGTTTCTCCTAGAGTTACTGGATGGAAGATTATTCTCATCAAATACTGCAGACTGTTGCTCTGGAGACCACCCTTCCACCTTTCCAGATGTCTTCTGCTTTGTGTCTTTCCTGGTGACTCCTGCTTTACCATTTCCACCTTTCAATTTCTCAACAGTCACCTTATCACCACCAGTTGCTCTATCTGGATACTCTTCCAGCCTGCCTACCATTTCTACCATTCCCTGCTTTCCGAGAAGCTTGTGAGGACTGCCAGACCTTCCTTGATTTCCACTGCAATATTCTTTTTTGTTACTGTTGTTCATCCCCATTTCTGTGATTTTACTCTCACTCTTTCTGGAACTCTCAGATTTGTGTGAGAGACTGACATAGCTTTTTCCAGAATCCCCTTTTCTGGGGCTGTGGAATCCTGTGGGAGGGTGTCCCTCTGCAGCCCCTAACTTCTCTGGACTTGCAGATCTGTCTCTTCTGGTTCCTACTTCCCAACTCCCTTTTGTAATTTCAAGCCTGGGACTGGAGGGACATTCCCATCTTGTCTTTGTTTTCTGGGGAGAAGACTGAGGCTTCATCTCAAACTGGTTTTCAGTTAAAGTGCTTATCTTTTCAGGCACAGTGTTCATTGCTTGTTCCAGTTTCTCAGACAGCTGAACTCTTGTTAAAGCTTCTCCTGGTAAATGACACACTTCAGATGGGGAAGCAGGATGTGAAGATGAAGATAATGGTGACTGTTCTTCATATATTACATTTGATGAAGATGGATTGTAATTATCCCAATCACCTGTAAGTGAACAGTGAGAGATTTTATTAAATAACTGCAAAAAACCATATCAGTTATTTAGAAATGTGCATACTACTGAGGCTCCAGGATGTTATATAAAATCTTCAGTCTAAAAAGATTATGTAGTGTCATAATCTCAAGCTCTTATTTAGTCAGTTTTGTATGTTGCATTGTTCTACAGCAACCATAAGGATGTTATTTTGGAAAAAAACTTTTGTTTAGAATGACCTGTGTGGGGCTGACAGGGTTTTGTATCAGCACAACTTCAGAGCCTACACAGCAAAACTGCAAAACAGGAAGTCCCCAACCTACATTGTTTAATATAAAAAAACCCAAATGAACTAAGACTGTTACACTAAAAGAAAACTGAAAACTGTGAGAAGCTGAGGATATTTGTAGTTTTGCACTTTAATAACAGGAAGAGATGAAACACAAGACATGCAGATTTACCAAGTCTTTAAGGAAAAACCAAGAAAAGCACTGAAAGCCCTTAATGTTGCTCAGGTTTCACGAAGGGACACAGACTGGAAGGAGCCAAACCTGAAGAAGGAAGAGAAAAAGCCCAGGACTACATACCAAAATCACAGGGTACAGCAAGCAAGATTTCAATGAGAAATGTATGATTAACAGCAAGACAGGAGGCAACAAAATCCTTCCCCCCTCTCCACTATCACTGATCTAAGTTGCTTCACCTAATCTCAGGCCTCACTCTGGGCAGAGAGCTGGACCTGATGGTCTCTAGAGGTTCTTTCACACTTTTCTATGATTCTCTTTCTACCTCAGACTCCAAAGATTTCTGTGATTCCAGATAACTATTGAGGAGTCCTTGTGGTGCAGGATAAACACCATTTATCACTGCTGAAATCATATCAAGCAGCTATAGCTTTTTGTCAGGAGAGCTGGAGGTGCCCACCCACTGCCTCCCCCTTTCTTATAGCTTGAAAATGCTGACTTTAAAGGCAGCTTCAGCAGAAGCTCATCAGCACACAAGGAGGACTGTATTTAACTTTCACCCCTAATGGTAATTCAGGGTAATTCAGTGTGAGAGGCAAATGCAGGCAGGAGTGCAGCAGGATGGCAGGAGCAGAGCTGGCAGCTCACAGATGGGCTGTCTCCCTGCCATGTGCTAATTCCCTGGCTGAGCTGTGCTCTGCAGTTTTGAACAGTAAAATGTTAGTGGCCATCTTCCAGCTCTCTGGAGGAATGAAATGCAGAAAGTTTTCAGCAGATTTTGAGCGGATGCTAGCTGCTTCCTGTAAACCACTGAACACAACCTAAAATTTTCCAGGGACAAACTCATGGTTGGTGACTATTGTTGAGAAGCTCAGAAGTCAGAAGAAGTGACTCTACAATTTAAGTTTAGTACCAGAATCTTGGTGGGGAAATCAAGGGTTAAAAGACTAAAATGAGTACTCAGAGAGAAAGTGTTGTTTCCTTTAAAATGCTGCCACAGCCACAAGTATTTGATTTGTAGTTTTGCAGCCTTTCCTAAGCAAGACTCAAAATCACCACTTCTGTGCTCTGTAGCTGAACTCAGAGCTCCTGCAAGCATTTTTCTGTCTTTCCTTTTTCTTTTGCCTGCAGCACTTGGGATGACTTACTGTGATCTGGGATCAAGCCAGTCCCTGGTCTCAGCAGCAGCAAAACTTTGTTCCCTCCAGCCTGAATCAGCTCAATGGCTCGTGTGTGAGTGATTCCTTGGGTGGGCTCTCCATTAATTTCAACAATTTGGTCACCAACCTGATGAAAAAAAAGAGTAGGTCAGCCCCTGTGAATCTCTGACACTGTAAGCTCATTTTTAATTTAGAAAGGAAAAAGTACAGGCTTCTGCTTTTCCTCTCATGCTGAACCCCACTAAGCAGCAGGAGAACATTTCCATGTGTCACACTGACCAGGAGAGCTACTCAGCAGCTTCCCTGTGCCTGCTGCAGAGCTCAGTGCTGCCGTGGCACAATGACCTTCACGTGAGGAAAGCATTTTTTAAATTGCAGGCAGGAGAGCCCAGAGCTCTGCAGGTATGAGGTGTAAGCTCTCTGAAGCCAATTTGCAACCTGCAGAGGTATTGGGCAGGTAACTACAGTTCACGTGAACTTTGCAGGCTGCTGGAAAGGGTTTGGAGTAATCTCCCACTAAAAGGGTGATGAAACCTATTTCGCAATACATGGATCAACCAAGGGATGTCACTAGTGCATAAAATTAGCAGTTTTAAAGAGCCGGCCTGGGCTTTGTTACCAAACTGTCTCTGTCAAAGGAGGTCACTGGCTGGTTACCCACCGGGCAGGACACGCCTCCCATCATGCCCAGTTGCAATTAACCGAGTGAGAAATTCCCCTTCTCTGTTTCAAAATGACATAATTTTCCAGCTGAGAAGGGGAAACCGCATGACATGAAACCTGTGAACAGCCCCATGGGAGGTGAGCACAGCCCCTCTGTGCCCCGAGCTGCTGGGGACAGCCAGCACCCTGCTGGTGGCCCTGCTCTGAGCAGCAGGTACAGTCCCACCAGTCTTTGCTACTGCACCTCTTCTGCTTTTAGTACCATGTTTGAAAGTGAATTCCTTACACAAACATACAAATTAACATAATTATCTTTGAAACAATTGATGCTCCTATCTTCACTGCACAGAACGGCAACAGCACAATGTGAACACAAACATTAATGTATCAGAGGGACAACTTGGTCAACACTTCTGTGAGAGGGGAGGAACTCACATGTACTCTGCCATCTTTGACAGCTGGCCCATCTTCAGCAAGTCGAAGGATGAACAAGCCCATGTTGTACTCCTTTCCTCCTCGAAGGCTGAATCCAAACCCTCGAGGGCCCCTTTCCAATTCTACTGGGAAACAGCCAGGATTCTGTGCAGGAAGTCAGAGAAAAAAAGATGAGGACCTGTAGGCAGATTTAAACATTTGTTTTTCTGGCAAAAAGCTTCATGTACTTCTATATTTTGAGAAATACAACCCCTGATTTAAACCAAATTATCACACCTCACGTATGGCCATGTGTAACAGCCTAAACACAGAGAGTGTTCTTCCCTTTAAGTTTCAGACATGTATGAAATTTTTTTCAAGAAACTTTGCCAAGGTGTCTGTAGTAGCCTTGCCACAAGGATTTTCTGTTTCTTTTGTAATTATAATGAGTATTCAAGTATACTAAGGTGATTAAAAAATTCAGAACATTAGCAAAAACATGCATTTGTACACAACTTTTCTACCCACATCAGACAGGGAAATGTCCTGCTGTTGAATACTCTGTGGCAATGCTCCTAGTGCCCTGACACCAGTGTTTTGTGTGTCTCCCACCCCCTGGATGGTACCTGGGGGTGACGGGCACCAAGAGCTGCAGCATCAGGTTGGGGCGGGTGCTTATGCTCAGGCCAGGAAAGTCTGTAACTGCTTGAGGCATCTTTCCCTGCTTCACCTTCTGTAGCTCCCCTGCACAGAAGTGGAAGGACATGGATGTCACCTTTGCCTTACCAATCCTCCTGCCCTCAGCCCCTGTTTTCCAAAGCCCAGAGCACTGTACCTGTCTGTGCTGGGGGAATTGGTCTGTGCTGGTCCCAGTGGCCGGTGCTGTGGGGCTGGGCTCTGCCTGGCAGAGTTTGTTCCTGAGGGAGGACCACGGTGTTCTAACAAGCCAAAGCAAAACTGACAGTCAGTGACTGCATTTGGCAGTTAAGAATAACAAGTAAAAAACCCAAAGTGCTCAAGCATCTTAAGGAAAACTTAATGCATATTGTTAGACTGAATTTCTCAGATACATGAGACCTCCCCAGCCCTTCACAGGACTGCTTGCTGCTGTTACCAGGATGTGCCTTAAATAGGTTTTTCTCTAGAGACAAAATGTCAACTTTTACTCCTGGTTTATACTCAGAATTTTAATTTAGAAGCACAGGCAAGAAAAATGCCATCTGTTTGTTCAAATTCTCCAGTCCTCTTTTCAGCCTGCTCTCTTGTGTTTCCAGCTAATACATGACAAAAGCTGACAGACTCCTGCTTTTGTGAAAAACGTTAAAGAACATCTTCTGGTGCATAAAGTGGAATTCATTTATTCATCTGAAAAGCAAAGATCACACATTGGTGAATGCCAGGAGGGAGAGGGGAGAGGTACAAGGCAGTATTTTCCTTCTTAGTCTCAGAGGACAGCACTGGGGAACAGCAAGCTCTTCAGGGTTTATGCTTTGTGATGCTGAACAGCTTCTGGAGGGGTGTTTTTCTCTCTGGAGCTGCCTCTTCCCCAGTGTTAACCACTGCCTTGTGAACCATCTCTGTCCCTTCAACCCAGCAGGGAAAACGTCTGAAGACCTGGCTAATTCACACCCACTCTGGCTTCCTACAAAGGCTTATGCTGAGAGATAAACTGCATTTACTCAGCTAAATCAAGGAGAATTATGAAGTGGTGATATATTTCCATTTCAGTGGAACATGTTCCACTTCTCTCTCCTTCATAGTCACAAAATTCTCTACATCTGAAACATACCAACTCCAGCTCTTCTAAGCCACACTCTTTCCTGACTGGCCTCTTCAGTCTAGTTTCATCACCTGCTAATGACTTCTTTTTATTTTCTTTTTTCTTTTTTCTTTTTTTTTTCTCCTCTCTTTGTTGATTCTCCTCAGGTTCTTATTTTATCTCTAAATTTTGGCTCAAAATCTGTAATTGAAAAATTGAGTAAGTGGGAAAAGTACCCACACAGAGTCCAGGTAAGATCATGCATAAATAAGGGACAAAAACGTTATCTTCCAAAAGCTTATTGTAAAAATAAAGCTGAATAAGAGTCTCAGAGATACAGACTTAATGCAACCAATTTAGACTGCAGTTGCATTATAAACATTTCCCTGTGCAACTGCTTTGAGGTGTGTCCCTTCAAACTGGAATAAATTAGATTTGATAAAAATGGAAATACTTCTAGAAAAATATCAATTTATAGAAGACTCTAAGTCTTTGAAAATCTGTATTACAGGCTGAGATAGCACATCAAATACTTGCAATGAATGTCAAATTAGAGAACCATCTGTTGACTTTACTGAACATGCTGGCTCTAGGTATTTATTATTTGAAGGTGATAAAGCCAAATTTCTGGTAAACTCATGGTAGCAAGTTTAATTAAACGCACCAGCAGCAATCCAGAAAAATGCAGTGATAGGCAGGGTTGGAAAAAATTTTTCTCTTGACATGACTGAAGCTTACATATTTATAAAGAACTGTTTGGGTAGACAGCACCGTGCTGACCACAGTGCTGCACAGGAGCTTTCACTGAAAGCATGGACTGAAGGTGGGACTCTGCAGCCACAGACACTCTGCTGTTCAGATGACATGGCAGCTGCATGTGAAGAATTTGCTATCAGCCTGGGAGGCTCTGCAGGAAGGTTGTCATGGTGGGGTGTGACCATTTTTCAGCGGTTGGTTTTGGCAGACAGCACTACAGGAAGTTTCTGCTGTACCCCAGGGGTGCAGCACTGGGCAATCTGAACGTGGCAGGAAGGAAAAAAAAAAAAACCCAGGCTTTGGCAGTGTGGTAGGACCCCACCCAGCCTCTGGGGCCATGCTCTGCCCTCACCTTCCTCAGCCACAACAGTCAGAGTCACCACATTGCCCGCGTCCTTGATGAGCTGCACGATGCTGTCATGGGAGAGCTCGATGATGGACTGGCCGTTCACCGCCGAGATGCGGTCACCCACCTTCAGCCTCCCACACTGGTCAGCTGGGCTGCCCTCTATAACTCGCCCAATCTTGTGAGGAATCACTAGGAAATAAAGAAGAAGCACAGCAACAGGATGATCCTGGTGTCAGATGTGCATCATGCTGAGCCAGAATGGCCACAGGCGCCGCAGGGAGCACTCCTGCTCTAAAGGGCAAGACTGCTAGGACAAGAAAAACCTGTGACAATGCAGAATGCTTCACCCCATAAAGGGAACAGAAATGCCAAGCCCTGACAGCAGGGCCTGGTCACATACAAGGTGTTGTGCCTAAAGGAAAATATGGGGGGAAAATGGGTCACATCTTAAAAGGGATGAGCAAGACCACATGTCCCAGGAGTGCTCTGCAGCGATCTGTTTGGCCACTCAAAATGTACACACAGACCTTGGAGCACTGTGTGGACTCAGAGACAGTTATGGACATCCACTTGAACACAGCAATTAGAAATCTGGGTGCAGAGGTAAACTCGTCCTCCTTGAAGCCAAGAATTAAGCCTTAAACACACTTCAAAAGGAAATCAAAGTGCTCCTGGCAGTAACCTGTGAGCACCTCAGCAGATCCAGCCAGCACGGCAGGGGGGGCTCCATCAGCTCTACAAAGAAACTATAAATCAACACTGTGTGAAAATCCACATCACCACCCTGGCCTGACAGCTCTCCAGACTGCCCATAACCAGTGCATGCCCCATGAAGGGGCTGGTGGCCTGTGATGAAGCTTCCTCCCCCTCCCCACTCCTGTCACCATTGGGTGAAAGAGCATCAGCATGAAGCAAGACAGACCGTGGTGTCCTGGGGTGGGCTGTGAAATACTGTGAGTGAGAGATGAGAGCATCTGGGCAGTGTGATGTTTAACACCAGCACAGGGAGCAACTCCTGAGGATCCCCCAGCCCTGCTCCTCCAGCAGCAGCTCTGCTGCAAGCACCACGCAGCGAGGAGAACACAGCACTTACCACCAGGAGGAGGTTTGTTCTTAGAGGTGAGGATGACAAAGCCAAATCCTTCATTCTCCTTCCGCTGCAGACGGACATCATAGACCTCTGGGGGCTGCTGGTTTGCAAACTCAACCCGGTTGAGACGGGGAGAACCATTTTGTGACAACACAGGCTGAGACTCCTCCTCCTCCCCTTGCTTTTCCCCTTGCAGGTGACAGACAAACAACAAATAAGGAAAAACCAATATTGCTGTTTTACCAAGTGACTACAGCAAAACTGTACACATCAGTATCAGTGCCAGCATGAGGAAACACTGTCTGTCTGGGAAAGTAAGGGTGAGTTCAGTAACAGTACATTGTGGATCAAACAGAGATCAGATGATGATAAAGCACTGAAAGGCCCAGAGTACTGCATGGGTATGCAGCCATGCAAGGAGAGCTGCCTGCACACTGCTGAACAGACTGGGCACAGCCTCTGTCACAGCCATCTGATGCCTTTTTACAGTAAAAAAAAAAAAAACCAAAAACCAAACATGGCTTTTCTGCATGCTGCAAGATCTATGGCAGAGATCCAGCTACAAACTACAAGTATTGCTATCTTAAGTGAGGACCAACTGTTTACTTGGAACAACGGAAACACTTTTAAAAAGGCAGCTTGAGGACTGAAGCCAAGCTTTCTTTTAGGAAACCTAAACAATTTTGGTTCTGAACCAGTCTGTCTATCAGAACGCATCTTAAAAGAAACTGAGAACTGATTTTGAAGGTGCTTTTTCCTTTTACTCGAATAATGCAATGGGAAAGTTGATCTGATTGTAAAAGGACAGGCAGACACATACCACCAAAGAAGATTTTCCTCCGGACCGTGAGCAGCACCTGACCATTCCGTGCAGCACTGGTCATCAAATCCAAGACTTGCTTGTGTGACTTCCCTTTGACAGGAACCCCATCAATGCACATCAGCTCGTCCGCAGCTCGAAGCCGTCCGTCTTTTTCTGCTGCTCCCAAGGGGATGATGGCTCCAATGTAAATCTGTCAGCAGAGCAGAGTCAGGGGATTTGAACGGCAGAACATGAACCCATCAGAACGTGTAATGGGCTGGAATCCAGGTGAATCCAGGCAGATGAGGGCTTTTGGGATTATCTGACCATCCTATGCCAGCAGAAGCACAGCCAGCAATAGTACTTTGCACAAGCCCAGTGGGTACAACTTGGGGCTCAAAGTATTCAGTAAGAACACAAAGTTTAGGGGGATTTTTAATTCCTACTTCCATGAATTCCATTAGCATCACTATCTCCCAAGTGTATTTGTTGGTGAAAAAGCCCAACTTTTGACATATGTTTACACTGTGTGCTTATCACATATCTAGGATATCCCAGACACTATGATATCCCAGGAGACAAAAGCCTCTGTTATTTGCTCCACTTCTGATGCAGATTAAAATCAGCCACAAGGAGAAAATTAAATAGATGCAATCTGAATCAATTCTTAACCTTTAAAATGCAGTTACTGAACTGATCAATTTTGCCACCACTGAGCTGTTTAGAATGAGAGGGAAATGGGATGATAGAGTAAGAATGTTTCTAAGAGGAATACTGTAAGATAATATGTAGGCAACAGTGAACTGTTCCACTTACAGGCTGGTCTGGTCCATCCCCTCCAAGCACCCGGAAACCAAAGCCTGACTCTTGTTTTCGTAGGAAAACATCCAAATCTCTTGTGTTTGGAGCTAAGACAAAGTAATATTTCAAAACATGTAAGGAGCTATCTTTGATTACTGAAAAATTATGCTTTTGCAACACAAAATTGACTATTTCCAAGTTGAAATACTCACGTTTGTCCTCATACATAGTCTTAGACTTCAGGTAGACTTCAGAAGGATCCAGTTTAGGAGAGCCTGGTCGTACAGCAGTGGGTGGAAATGGCATTGGCTGTGGCATGGCATCACCAACAGCTTCCAAACCACCCCAGCTGTCCTGCTTGTCCTTCTGAAACAGACCCCACATTAAATCAAAAGCACGGGACACCTTGTGGCTTGCTTCCCACCCTAATTTCCAATCAATTCTGCAGTAAAGTAACTCTAAATACTTATGCTGGATAAAATCCAACCTGGAAAACTGGAGCATGGCAGTCTGCATGTGTCTGTGCATGTTAAGGAAAAGCACAGGCAGAATAGACTTAGATATGCCCTTTTATAAAGAATGAAAAGAAAAAAACCCCAAGCAATTTAGCAGTCTGACAGTTCTCGCATGTTTACAAACACAAGAATTTGCCCTTTTTAACTGAATTATTTTGCCATGCTGCTTAATGCCACTGAACATCGAGTGCTCCATGAGAAGTTGCTGCTGCATATCTGCTAGAATGCCAGTCCCCAAGTCAACAGTATTTTTAGAGTGGCTGCAGAGAGTGCACAGACAGAGCCACACTGACAAGGTTTGCCTCCTCTAACTGCAGAGATTTATGCACCTATTTATTTAGTGTGGGCAGCTGTACAACTGGAAGAAACTGAGTGCAGCCTGTTTCAAGCACACTGAACTTGTGAGTACACATTATCCCACTGTTGGGATAAAGCTTTGATACTCAAGTGGCAAGACAAAGTTAGAAGAAGCAGCTACAACTACATTCTCCATCAGAAACAAATCTAAATGCATCACTAATACTCACCCCTTTGGCAGTTTTAGTAGGGGAGGGAGGACCTGAAGAAAATACAATGTAGAAAGCAACTGGTCACTAAAAGTTTGAACAGCATGAGGCAATATAACCAGCTTCTCCCAAGTTGAAATTAGTAATTGCTCATTCATTCTTCATTAATGGAAATGTGAATATTCAGTTGACAAAAAAAATCACTTCAGAGAAGTCTGGAATTAGAACTGCCACTTGTACAACAATGAAAAACACCTATTTCTCTTTTTGCAAACACTGGTCAACCAAATCACACATCAGCTCACTGGACATGGAGAGTCTGTGAATTTGTCCAGGGGAATTTCACTTGCTAACAAATAAACCTCATTATTTCTTTGGTTGATTAAGGAACAGTAGCATTTATATAATAGAAGACTTGGAGATTTTTGCAAATGTTGATGACTGTTTGAAGTGACACTCTCAGAGTTACAAAGAAAGCTTAAAGGGACACGAGGCAGCCATGTGTCACTCCATAATTCATTAAGCTCCTTCTGGCAAACACACACTATCTACTAGTCAGCTTTTGGGAAGAAGACACATTTGGTCTGTGAGTGACAGTCAATGTAGAGGTATAAATACACAGATGTGAAAATGAGAATTTTTCTTGTATCTCCAGTGCTCAGCTCCATCTCACTGCTGGTGCTTCTCCCTGTCTTGTGTAATCACCTCTCCATTACAGCTCCTGTCACTGGAATACACATGGGGAGCCTGAGAACACTCCATACACCATACCCTCATACCCTTTGTGTTATAATAGAAACTGTGTTTTTGCTTTAGCACTTCCCAGACACTTGGAAGAGACAGTGCATAAACATATCATAATACAATTTTGAAAAAAACACAAGCCCAAGCAACGTGCTCTTACCCCAGACACTCAGGGGTATAAATTAAACTTAGAACATAATGGCTCAGAGACATAATAAGCTGCTATTTAACTGTAAAGAGCAGACATGATTTAGATACCACACTAAACAGAGTCTTTTAAAAAGGATATAACCATATACAACAACTAAAAATTACATATGTACCTCCTCTTAAGATAAGCAGTGGCACCTCTGCTCCTACTGGAAACTGCTTCAGTACTTCCACCACCTGCAGATGTGTCAAGCTCTGCACATTCTGATGGCAAATCTCCTTGATTACATCCCCTTTCTGAAGGCCTTGGCACCACTGGCTGTCTAAAATCATTTTCACCTTTTGTCCTGTAGGACTGTCTGCAATGGCAAACCCAAAGCCTTTAGGACCTTTGACTAGAGGGATGGTGACCAGCTCTGGCTGTGAGCCTCCTGATGATGCAAGAGAGATCCTCTGCTCGGCTGTATCCAGGGAAGGGCCATTCAGACGACCATTGACCAACATTGGGGTCATTTTTCCATTTTGGTCCAACACAACTGTTCCTGCAATTAAATCTTGGCTGGTCACACAGACATCTCCTTTAGTCACAGGTGGTCCATTGATAATAGGTGTGGCTGTCACTATATCTACCACGGGGTCTTCATTGTCGTCAGGAAGAGGATAACCACGACACAGAGTCATGCTCACATACTGATTGACAGGAACTAGCTGGAACATCTGGACAACATCTGCATGGGTATGGCCAAGGACACAGCTTCCGTTTATGTCTACAATTACATCACCTGTTAGAAAAGAAAGTTCAAGAGTGTCAAAAATAGAAGTGAAACCACCCACACCTATCCTGTGGTGTGAGGCTCAGAAAAAATTATATCTGGAGGAAATCACTGTGCAGACTCTAAAATTAATAATGAATGGTGGCTGGGCTATTACTTCTTGGCTATCTGTTGCCAAAAAGCATAAAGGATTTACTCTGCATTTGTTCTATTTCATCTCAAAATAGTGTGCTAAATATATGAAGTTTAATCTGCAGCAGATTTTAAAAATTACACTGTACATCCACAGGAGATGAAGCAGTGCACGCATACTACTGCAAGCAGATGTCTTCTACTTTAATTCATATCATACAGCATTCTAAACTCAATCCGGAATAAATCGGATTTTTTGGGGGAGTCCCATGTGTATTTTAGGACTGGCTGAACTTAAGCTGGGATTGTACCCACATACTACATGCTCTTAGGCTGTTTTCACACATGGCTAAGTATGTATTTTCAAAATGAAGCAGAATTAGACTTCAGACCCAAAAGCTTGTTTCATAATTTGCATCATTTTGAGCATGAAACTTTGCAGAAGATCCTTCACAAATCTGAAAACTCTTTCATTTAGTGAGGTGTTCATATACAGTCAGCCCTCCAAATTCCTGCCCCTCAGAAGCTGCATTCTCTGAAAGCACTGCAGGAAATGGAAGTTCGGAGACATAATACTTGACCTGGTGCAATTCTCCCATCTTGAGCAGCAGGTCCATCTTTTAACACATTCTTCACCTGGAGGAACTCATCAGGTCTGTCCCCTCCAATGATTGTAAAGCCAAATCCCATCGTGCTTTTTTTCAGTGATGTCCGTATGAGCGCTCCCGTCAGCTGGGATGGATCTCTGGTGAAGACAGACTTCTCTGACCCTTTTGAATTTTGGAAGAAAGACACGAAGGCAGGAGAGCAGGGTTACTTTGGTAGCTTTTTTGCTTCGTTTGTTTTTTAAGGTGTCAGAAAAGGTTAATGATTTGTTTGGTTGACATTGGTGACCTCCGCCACAGGGATGTGGAGTAAAGCAAACAAAATCCTGTTACACTCATTTCACAGCAGAGTTCAGTGAATAGGAAAGTGAACAGTTTTTTCAAGATTGCTGTACAGATTACAAGAGAACTGCAGCTAAAGCTCTCACCTATGGTTCCCAGTCTTGCACTCTGACCTTAGAATACTAAGTTTAAAGTAGATCAAAAGCATAAAAATTCAAGGTGTAGTTTTATCTGAATCTTCTAGTTGCACTGCTAACCTTCCATTTATTCAAAAGCTGTTCATGACAACCAGCTTCAGAACAGTAAAAATTATTTTAAAGCAGTCAATTTTAGTATTTAAAAAATCAATTAAAAAGCTGTACAGATTTGGGGAGGCAACACCACAATGGCCAGCAAGAAGAGAAGGTTAATGCCTTGGTGAATCCCAAAACTGGTTACTTATGATGCATCGTGGCAGATAAAGATAACAGTGACAACAAACACAATACCTGATTTTGAAGGGCCAAGATCTGTCTGTCCTAGCTGTTTTTTTCGTTTGGCTTCCAATACTGGGTTTTCAAACTGAGTTTTCTGGTTAATATGACTGTGGGCATACAAAAGGTAGATCAGGATTTGAGCAGAAAGCATTCTGCCTGTGTCACAAAACAGACAACCACAAAAGATACATCTACAAATACTATATTTTTGTATCTCAGACTAATCTTCTGGAGGAATGAACAATAACTATTTTAACCAAAATGGGTAGCATTTTTGTTCTTTCAACAACCTGATTTACTTTAAGAGCCAATGCAATTTTTCTTCCTGTAATTGTTAGGTAGAATATACCTTCATTCTGCTCCACAAATTTTCAAAAGGTTGTAACAGATCAGAACTGAGAAAATGTGGGTTTTTTCCTTGACATTATGTGTTGCTCTCATCTACCCATAATGTTAACAAACTCAGGCATCACCTTTTCACTAGCAGATGCTGAAGTAGCACAAACAGTAAGTTAGAGCAGAATTTAAATATCTGCATTGGCTTTGCAAAGTCAAAAAATGTTATCTTCTTCTCTGAAGCAAACATTTCCAGCTGTACTAATTTTCCTCTCCATGGTTAAGGAGAGATTGCATTTACTCTGACCTGAAGAAGATTCAGAAGAGCTCTTGCAGCAATTTAGTAGTTATTTCCTTGGCTCTTTGGAGACAGCAATGAGATACAAGTTACTCTTGCTCTTTTTCAGTTACCAGGTGCCACTTTTAAATTAAGTGACCCCATTTTTATTAAAGCTAAGGAAAAAGACATCAGGTCATTCCCATTAGTAAATTACTTGGGTTGTTACTTGCTTTCCTACCCTGAAAGTCATGCCCTCCAGTTCATCAGTACGGTCACACCATGGATCTTCTGTTCACTGCCTCTACAGCTGCTTCATGTTTGACACCCACACTGCATTACAACCCATACACACTGCCAGTCAAGAGCTTTGTTATTTTCTGCTCAGTGTATGACAATGTCAAATGAATAATTAGCACTTACTCAACATAATATGTTCCGTATTGAGGGTCTTCTATTTTTTCCCACCCGTAAGGAAGTTCTGCAGGCAGAAAGAACAAAATTCTCCATTACAGTGGAAAACTGTTGGCAAATATGAGTTCTTACGAAGGAACGAGAGGACAGATTACAGACTCATGAAAAATACAAGGAAAATACAGGTCCTTTTTTCTCTCCTTCATTTGTTTGAGGCTGGTCCTTCTGATGAAAGGATATCAGCCTTTTCCTGGGAGTGTGAAGGCCTAGAACTCGCACTCTGTTCCACTAGATGAGGAGACTTGTATTCAACAAAATCACACCACTTCAAACATATAATAAACTTAAGGACAAGATACAAACTAACCTATTTAGAGAGGAAGAACCTATAAAGGGGAAGAAAAATACATTATTTAAAATTAATTAAATATAAATGATGAATGTGATTTGATAGCTGTTGACTCTTTAAACTATACAACATGGATATGGTTGCACTGTGCCTGCCCCCAGTACAACTGTACTCTGACAATGGTTTAGTTTCTAGCCAACCCAAGAAACCTTCAGTCCCAACAGTAACAGCCACACGTGATGAGCAAGAATAGAACCCCCACTGTGGCTGGCTATATCACCTTGATGTTTACAAGGTAGTGAGACATTCTAAAACCAGCTGGCAGGTGTTGAGGTCTGGCCATGTCACATTCAGCACAGACTGCTGGGATGAAATCTGCCAAGAGGATGAAACAGCTCTATGCTGCTGCAGCCACAGCAAGCTAGACAGGGGCTTGAGTTTGGACACCCCTATGTTAGGGGTCTAAAATAAAAACAATACCTGTTTGATATAGTATTGAAAGTTACATATGAAAAACTCCTTTTTATGGCAAATTCAGAACCTGGTAAGATGTTGCCCAGCAGCAGATCACTACTGACTGAAGACAATAAGCAGTTAACACAGAGGTCCAATTGATCCAACTTTACTGTTCTGGTTATCTTGGCCATGGAAATGTAAATATTAGAGTAATGGATACATTCAGGTAGCTAGGCATTTGAATGACAACATTGGTATGTAATCTTGTTTGAGGCTGCCCTAAGCTTGATGCAACAGGAATTTTCCTAGCAAAGGACAGCATGTTACCAATTATTAATACCAGCATTACTCCACAGGGTTTGACAAAAAACCCAGTGGGTCTATTCATTTAAATGTCGTTCATTTGGATATCCTGCATCTTTGTTTAAAGTGCCCTTTTTTATCCTGTGGTGAGCTGCACGTATGTTTAATAAGCAGCAGTTAGCATCCACTGGCCAGCTGGCTTCATTAGGAATTCAGGATTGTGAGGCTGTGCAATTTAGGAAGATGACAGGCTATTTGAGTCTGCCTCAGCTTTTGTAACAAGTCAAGCATTTGCAGAAGACAGAGCTATTTGGTACTCTTCTCTAGCTGACTAAATTGCATGACTATGTAGGTAGTGGTTTCAGGAATTACCTGTAGGCCAGTCACAAACCTGATCTGTAAGTCTTGAAGAAACAGAGTGAAGAGTTGGAGTCAGATTGTTCCCTCTGCTTATGCATTCTAATATTATATTCTGTCACATGCAATAGGTATCCCTGGCAATGGGTACTATGCTGTATCTTCTTCATTCTCGCCATATTCTGTCTGTGCAACCATTTCCAGTGAGACCACCACTGACATATGCAGCTTTCTCCCAGGCAATGACAGTTACTGGAGCAAAATATCTCATTCTCATCTCAGGAATGCAGATAAACCCATGATTTGGTCAGAATCTACTACTCCAGTGAAAACACTGTGAACTCTCCCAAACTTCCATGAACTCCTACTGCCACCAAACTGGGGATACTCAACCCTACATTGCCTGCTCCAGTCTCGTGTATCAGGAGGAAGCTTCTACCACAGCAGTCATGGATCACATCCAGCTGTGATGAACTCAGGTATTTATTGGTTACAGGTGGCAAATGAATTCTGAATATCTCACCTCCATCTTCACAGTCTTCAGGAGCTTTGGCTTTCTTACAGAGCCGTGGATCAAGCCATGTGGTTGTCTTGGTGTTATGACTGTGGAGCAGAACACACCCCATTAGGAGAGAACGCCCTCAGATCCAAGAAACTTTGCTTTACATTAACTTTTAAATATTTGCTACCATGCAGAAACTGTAGCCTTTAGATAATGTAACAAACATCAAAGAAAGAATAAACAAGCTCTTGAATTCCAGAGAAATTTGACATAGGGAAGATTTATGTGTTCTTATACCTCATCTAGCAATACCCACCCAGCTTTTTATTTTGTGAGATATAAAACTCTAATTACAGACTTTATACATGGAACCATAGGGCTTGCACAACTGCAATTGTATTAAGCGTGCAGCACAGACCATCAGCAAGGAACAAAACAGGGGAATGTATTAAATTTCATACAGAGATAGAAGCAGCAAGATCAGAAGAATGTGCAAGAGCATCAGGCAGCTTCCTAGACTGCAGCTCATCAGCACCCCTCTCCCCCCTGGGGGCACAGCAGCCCCTCCATGGTGTTTCTCTACTCACTCGATGAAGTAGATCATGCCAGTGTCAGTGTAGGCCATCTCCCAGTTCTTGGGCAGTGGTTCCAGGGTTTCATCCCTTGACAAGTAATTTCTGAAGTCCATGGAGCTGCTTGTCTGGTTGTAGCTGGGAACAGGTTTCGTCCAGTCAGGAGAATCTGAATGTCTGTCTTTGTTTTCTGCAGTTGTTCAGGGAAAGTGTTACTATTTGTCAGATGTTTATGTTGTTTCTCACCAAGAACCACCCTCTTATTCTGGCTGAATCCTCAAGCATGTCCCTGTATGTGATGTGCATTTTTCCACTTTTTTTTTTTTTTCAGCTGTGAACTTTGAAAAGCTGACATGAAAACACTGAACTCTGCTCTTCCCTTGCCAAACAGAATTAACCTTGTATTTTGTGTCTGAGACTATGCTGAAAAATCAACATGGCAGAAATCCAAGCTGACTACATGGAGAACAGTGTTTGTAACGCATCAAACCACCCCCAAATCCTACTAATATTCCTCAAAGCATCAGAATGAAAAGTAGAAAAGACCCAAACTGCCAGTAAAACAAAAACCACCCTCCTGCAAGCTACAACAAGAAATGGCTCCCCAAAATTCCAACAGAAAACTTCAACACAAGCCAATGCCCCTCCAGCCCCTTCAGGTTAGGGTCAGTATCCTCCAGGTCAGGGCACTGTCCATCACCTTCACCCAACCACCAACCTGGCCACCAGCTGCTCTGAGCTGTGGTGTTGCCACCCTGAAGCTTGCAGGATTACATCAGGTCTGGCCTTAAACACTCAGACAAAAATCATCTGCAAATGCAATGTGATGGTTTCTCTCCACCATCAGTTCTTCCCCCTCGAGAGGAGTAACCATGACAGCAAAAGGAAAAGGGCATCCTGCCCATCTTTGAAACACCCGACTGGATGGACACTTGTCCACTCTCAATATCCTCTGCTTTATTTCTCCCCACAAAGTCCCCTCTAGACAGTTTCAGGTTCTGCAATAGTTCTCTTAACCAGAAATAATCTGAAAATTTTACAGCTAGTGTCTCCCCTTAAACCAGTTGTTTCACTAAAATCTCCTGCACACAAAATCAGCTCCTCAAAATCAAACAATAACATTTACAGGGCATAGATTATATTCTGCAAGGGATTCTGTTATTTCAAGAGTGGATAAATTTTTCCTTCCTACTCATGCAACTGGCCAATACCCAGCACTACATGTTCTCTACTGAGCAGTGCATTTTTATGATGCAATTGTACATCTGGCTGGGAGAACAGCTGTTTCTTTTTAAAAGATAATTTCAAAATCAAGTAAAAACAGCAATCTGAATAGAAAACTGCCTTTGAACTTCACCAAAAATAAAGAAGCAGCTCAAGCAAGCATGAATGTTATTTGTACATTTCTTATCCATTCATACAATACTTCAGGGAATTTCTCCCCTTATCAACCAACCTATCCCTCCACTGCCATTAACTGCTTCCTTTTCCTCCTCTTCCTCCTCTTCAGGGAGAGAACTGTCCATCCTTTGCATTTTGCTGACAGATGTGGTTCTTTTCCTCTGTGACTCAGTGTCAAAGTCATTGTCAAAAAGAACTTGATCCACGGGATCAGGCTGAAAGGGGCTGGGCTCTGCTGGAGGCTTCGGAGTTCCATAAAAATTACCTGACGAGACAAAAATCAAGATGACAAAAGCACTGACACCTGCTGAAAGTACTGGCTGTGAAAGTTCTTGCCCATATAATGTGTTTTTGATGAAAGATCAAAACAGTAACTTAACTTATTCAAGAAGACAGCAGCACTATAAAAAACAATCAACAATCAAATCCCATTTATGTCCACATTGTCTTTTTGTCGATGATGCTACAGGACATCAGAAAACAATATCTGTAATTCAAATTTCTATTTGAATTAGATGCCACATGTTTTCATAGTAAAGGGTGAATTTGTTACTTTGCCTTGAATTCACAAATGCTCCATAAAGAGACTTGGGAAACAGTCAAAGAGAAGCAAAGAGAAGCAAAAATGTGAAAATCAATTGTTCTTACTCTGTATACTGTTAAACTGATTAACAGTATTATGCAGCACCAGAAAAACACAGAAGGGCAAAAAGCAAATTAATTTTGTGCACAAAGATAAAATTCCTATTTACATAAAAACTGTTAAAACCAATTGATTTTAAAACTACAGTCCAACAATTTTCTAGTCACTACCACTTGGCTAAACACAAGCTATTAATATAGGTTCATCTAAAAATTATTTGTACTTGAGAAAAATGAACACATTTTCACTTGAATGTTCAATTTACAACACAAAGACTAGGAATCATCTGTTGTTTTCTGGAAAAGCATTTCACCAACTGACCTCTCTCCTGACTGCTCATATGATTTTTATTAGAGAATTGAGCACAGAGTAAGAGAGCTTTCCAGAATTTCTGCTGGGGTAACATTTAGTGGCTGGATATGATCTTGACCATGTAAAAAAAATAAATAAGAAACTCTTCTGAAAATACCAGTGAGGGTGAGGCTCAGTGTGGTGACAGCCAGATAACGAGGAGGTAAGGGGAAAAACAAAAGTGAGTT
Source organism: Florisuga fusca (assembly GCA_038090715.1). Classification (NCBI taxonomy): domain Eukaryota; kingdom Metazoa; phylum Chordata; class Aves; order Apodiformes; family Trochilidae; genus Florisuga; species Florisuga fusca. Next base: position 3,523,069 of record JAAWXA010000047.1, on the reverse strand, counting down.
TAGTCTAATGTTGCTTAGGATGTTTCCACAGACAGGATGATTTTAATAGGCAGCATGAGACATGTAAAACAAGGAGGTACAGTGCCTTTCACAGAATTTTCTTCTGTTTTTTATTTGTTTGTTTGATTTGTTTTTGTTTTGGTTTTTTGAGTGGGACGAAATCAATCAAATTCATTCAAGTGCCAGTAAAACCACCACCTACTAAATAAGTCCTCTGGGTGAATGTTTTTTGTTGTTTGAATCAACTATATGCTAAACGTAAGTAAAAATGAGGCAGTTCAATAATCTGGTAAATTCTGCTGAGCATCAATGAAAGCTGCACATGCTCAGCATTTCTGAAAACTTGGCTGTAATTTAGTTGACTTGAAGTACAAATATTTATTTGAAAAAAAAATCACATGGTGGGAGCTCCATGACTCAATAACCAGCTCTTGAAGGTTCACTACCCTCATTACAATGTTTTTCCTCATCATATTTTACAAAAACAGTGTTGCAAAGACTTGGACAATCTTGTTCAATTTTTCATTGCAAAACATGTTTTTTTTCCTGCTGTATCAGAATTTCCCAAGCCTTCTGTCTTTGTGATGTGCACCTTTAAGAAGAACATGGCTCCATTCTCAGCACTTTAAACAAAATTCACTATGAATGCCAATAAAACAAAATTTCACCAAGCACAAACATTTTCAGAATGTTTCCTCAAAAACACAATAAGGAAAATAATCAGATTGCATTGAGACTGGTTGAAAGGACAATCTGTGATTTCCTAGAGTGGTTCCACACAAGACAACTACTCTTCTTCACAGGTACTCCAAGCACAGGTTTAACATTGCTGCTCTATTAATGACCATTAATGGGCAGGAAAAGTGGCACTTCCTGGGTGCTGGGAGCTGCCCTTAGACCAAGATCCTGGACACAAGTGCTCTGTCCTTATTCCCACCCCATTACACAGGATCAACATACCATCATATGTTCCACTTTCTAGCAAGGCTCCACTTTCTTCCAGTGCTTTAAATTGATCAACAGGAATGAAATTATAGTCTACCCCAGGGACCTCCCCATCTCTGGGAGCCCTTGTAGTGCCTGAAAAGACAGAAAAACACTCCTGTAAGATACTTAAGTGCTTCCTGTTTACCAAACACTGTCTACTGTACAATTCAGTAAAAACAATCCCTTTTTTTAAATCTTCACACAATGGTGTCACCCCAGAAACATCAGAGTCAGAAGACTGGTGAGCAAGTGAACAGTAATGTATAAAAACTAGGCAAATAAATTACATAGGAATGACAGTTATGGTATTCAGGAAGGGGGACAAAAAAAAGCTGGGTGAGGCAGTAATTAGAGAGAATTCTTTCTTATGCTCAGTGAACTGAAAATTTATTCTGTGGCAGCTGACGGCGCCTGAGCCAGGCAACAGCAGTCTGGGATTCTGGGAGCTGTTTAAGAGCTGTGGTATTTTACCACAGCTGTAATGGTGCTTCTCTCCACTGTTCTCACCATTACTAACTCGCTAATCTGTAATGAGGTCAGTGTCCACATTTGATTTTTGGGCCCCCAAATCCATAACTGGGCACAAAACCTATTTTTTGATCTTATAACTCAGAATGCCATTCATCTAAACACCAAGCCCGAGCTTTTTCAAAGTAATCAGCACATTGCTGTGTCAGTGCAGAGGTTCTCAAAGTGTTATGTCTATAAATATGGCCTCCCATAGTTATAATAGCTTAATTAAAGTGCTCCTGAAAAGGACTGCACTGATTTATCAGTAGATATAACCCAGGAGTATTTTGAAGGCATAAGTCAGGTTTTTTTCAGGCAGCAGAGCTGCTAGTAAACAAACTGTCTTTCACTATTATTCTTAAAAGGTCACAAACCCTTGGACATGATCACTGTGATAATGATGCTAAATGAGAATGGAATTCATATAGTTACAAAAATGTAATCTGACACATTTTCAAGTTTTCAGTGCAATAAATATTTACACATAACCAGTGAACCTTTGAGACAAGGTACAGGATGAATCTGTGATAATTAAGAAATGAATAGGCACAGAAGGGTAAGAAGCAGCAGCAGACTATTTGACAGCTGTCAGTGTGTCCTGGACCTTGAACAGTGCTTTCTATAAATGTCCACTGACGAAGCAGTCACCTTTAGGCCCCTTGCTGGGGGCAAGTCAACACCTGTGCTGGTTGGACTGGGAGATGCCAGCAGATGCTCAGAGCAGAAGGGTTGGCATAACTGATGAGACAGGTCCATCCAGATTCTCTGACTAATTAATTCTTGCTGTGACACTGAAGTTTGTCTATGGGCTATTTTTTCCTCTGCCTCCTGGGCCACAGATTCACCCTCCCTCTTGCCACCACCATCTTGTGCTGTCTTCTCAGGATGAGCCAACAACAGCTGCCCTGTGTCCTCAGCCACTGCAATGCCTCCTGCACCTAATCCCTTCCTGCAGCTCTCCTTCCAACTTTGCTGCTCTGCCTAATGCATGTGACCTTCTGAGGTCTCTTTGTTGTCTTTGTGCAAAAAACAATACACTGACAAAAATCAGGGCGTGTTTGTAGTGTTTGACCATGCTGAGGAAGCTTTATTTCCCATGGTGGCTGTGGTTATTCTAACAGCAGCCAACAAATTTGTGATGAGTTAAACAGATATTCCTGAAATACCCTGAGCTCTAATGCTGAAATTTTTGCTGTTTTATCAGTCTGTATCAGCTGTACCTTTTCATTGCAGTTCAAGATATGAAACTAGCAAAGCCATCTGCAGAAGTTCCTGCTGCAAGGTTAACTATAAACCAGATTAGGCAAGAAGGCATTTAAAGCTCTTAAATTATGTGACAGTTAGCAGGAATGGATCAAATGATCAACATACTTACAAGGGATGGTTCTCAAGTAGAGATTGTCTCTGATCACTTGCTGGAGTTTATGGTCTATGGAGCCCTTCTGGAACTGAAGACTCAAGTAGTGGCGCAAGTCTTTGTTGATGACTTTTCCTTAAAAGCAACAAAGAAGAATAACTTGTAAAAATTAACTAGGATCTCACAACAAGAATGGCATTTCACTGCCATAAACGTTTCAAAAAAAGAAAGCAGTAGAAAGAGTTGTTGCTTTAAATGCAATGACCTGAAGAGAAAAGCCATTCTATGCTACCACAGCCTAACGTGGTGATTTGTAGGGATAGCTGAGCAGCAACCATCCAACCTCACCATGTCCCCCAGGCAGGATAGTGACAATATTCTGCAACTGTTTGGAAATCAAGAAAAAGTATCAAAATACAAAATGTATTAAAAGTGTCTACAAACAGGAATCTACTTCAAAATACAGTGATAATACTTTTTATCCAGTTTACACCTACAGATGAAGCACCTGAACTCACTGTTTTGTCACATGGGAATCCACACTCTTCACATTACAAAAAGAAAATGTTTTTTTTTAAAAAACATAGCATGACAGAAGACTTTTTTTACAATTATTCCTTTGCAATACTTCTGTCAGGTATCATTAGCACATCTGTCATATCACTAGATAACCATGGCCCCTTCAGCAGACAAATAACTGAGCTCTTGTATTACTGCTTCATCCTTCTGACAGAAGGGTACAAAACAATCTTTTGTACCCCATCATCTTCCCAGAGAGCACATTAAATAGGGTTCAGTGACCTTGATAAATTTAAGTTACATACTCCAGCAGAACACTCGGGGCTTTAGGGAAAAAGACTCTTAGTCTTTGTCTTCAAAACCCAACCCAGAGGACAGCCAGTTGCAGGCGTATGCTGGCACATCACCACTGGGGAACAGAAGCTGGAAAGACAACTTCTGTTGAGTGACATCAGCAACAGGTTATGGACAAAGTCCATTTATCACCCTCCTTTAACACTGTCATATTTTTTTTACAAATTACACCCAGAAACACAAAGAACACTGTGGAGTGCTGAGGGAACACCATGGCACAGAGCTGACAGCTCTGCCGAAGCTGCGTGGGTGACACAGTGATCCCACAGCACGTCTGGGCTGAGCTGCAGCCCCCAGCCCCCCAGTGCTCTAGGGTCATGACAGTGAGCCCCCAGCCCAATTCCCTGTGTTGCCATCATGAGCTGTTCTTTATAAAACTTTGGATTCGTTTCCTGCAGAATAATGAGCAAAACATGTCATGGAAAATGAAAACAAATGGTGTAATCTCCTGGAAGAAAATTATTTTCCATTTGTTATTGCAAATCACTTTATTGTTTGTAGACAAGATGGCTTCTCAACATTAAAAATGTTTCACCACTAAAATGCTCCATCCATCTCCCTGTCAAAGCCAGATCTATAGCACTGCAGTTTAACAATACAAACATATTTCACTTAGGCAGATCAATATACACACACACTTCACTTGGGCAGATGAATCTGGTTGCTAGCTACGAGCCTTGCACTTTGGAGAAACTTGGAAGGAGGTGAAAATCTGTGCTGGATGTAGAATTACAGAGACTATATTCACTGATCTCACCCTCTTCATATTTTACAGTTTAAAAGCCTATAAACCTTTTTCAATAAATACCAACTCAGTCCAAAGAAAAGTAAAAGCAACGGTGCTACTAAGGGTATGGTGGCACCAAAGGGTTAATATTAACATTAAAAGCTTAAAGACTGGACTATACTCTGAGACCAAGATGACTAAATTGAAGATTGAAAGGACTGCCTGGGGAAAACAGAAGAAAGTCAAACCAAATAGTAAGCAGAGAGAAAATGACAAAGTCACATTGAGAATAGTGTACATTAAAAGTGGAAAAATAAAGTAGTAGTAAGGATGCTCCAGGCAGCCTCCAGAGCTTGTTCTTACGCAAAAGCCACATATTTCCCCCTCCAGGAGCTGAACATGCTCCTTTACATTGTTTCACGCAGGCTTTTAGGAGAACCTCGTGTATCAGACTCTCTGAAATGACCTAATAAATGTCGGGTTGGTGTTTGCTGTGCTGTTGAGCTGTCTCTGAAGGATGACACATGCAACACAGGGACCAGTCAAGAGGAATAATGTACTTTATGCAATTCAGGTTCTGCAAGATGAGCAGGCACAAGCCTCTTGTTTTCAGTTTCAATTTAAATTAAACACAAAAGAACTGTTTAAGTGAGGATTTACACACTGCAGTTTGGGAAGAACTAAGCGACCGAAGAAGAGAAAAGGTTTGAGCACCACTGCAGCAAAACATAGCACTGTGAAGGACAGAACAAAGTATGAGTGATAGAGACACTGCAAAAAAACAGGGGGAGTGTCTTTTATTTCTTATCACACCACAAACTGCAGTGAAGAAGTTGCCTTTGCTGTGCACCTAAGCAGGACAAAGAGAGCTATTTATACATCCAACCTGTCATGGAAATGCTATAGCATATATACTGCAGTTGTAAAGAGGTGAGCACTGCCATGGTGCTACTAGACCTCAGCACCAAGTAGTCCATTCTGAAGTAGTTATGTTGGTAAAACAGCAAAGTTTAAATATGCAAATAAATTCTACGAATTCAATCTGTGAAGATTTTATGCTGCTGCCCAATAAGAAGTCACAGCAAAATAATGTCACAAGTACATCTGGCTAATGCTGCCAAGTGTGTGGAATACCTGCAATATCCCACAGAAATCACTCTGAACACCACGTGGAAATTCTCTGTTTTGTTTTGATGCATGTTCTATGCCCACAGCCATAGGTGACAACTTTCTAGAGGCATGGCATGTCACACGCTATGCAGGGAGCTGTAGGCTGAAGTTTCCATGCCAACACCTCCTAGAGAAAGTGGCATCTATATGCTAGTGAGGAGCTGCAAAGCTGAAGGGTGAAGGGATGAAAACAAGGCTTATTTCTGGCAAACTTTTGGAAAAATGCAAACGCTGTGACTGCAAGCATGAAACACACACTACGGGCTAATAAAACAGCTAGATGGCTTTGCTCTAAAGTGGGTAACCAGAATGGGAATTATCAGGGTTAATCAAGTGGAAAACAGTTAATGTTTAATTAAAACTGGGCTACTGACGCATTAAGTAAGGTCAAGGGATCTTTGGTGTGACCAAGCAAAAGCCATATAAAAACACTTTCAGCTACACAAAGTGGATGTTAGGAAACCAAAGCTATAGTTAGCATGCAGCTAATTAACTCTGTGATATTCCTCACCAGCTGCTCACATGCAATCATTTCACACAAGTTACTGATCTGCACATGCAACAGAACCTCCAATTCACAGACTATGGAAAAACAAGAAAGCTCAGCAGGAACATGGCACCACGATGCTGCCCACCCAGCAAAAACACACCTACACTGCCAGTACAAGAAACTTGTGGGAGGTTCAAACTATTTCAATTAAATTAGAAAGAGACAGCAACGTTTTGAGAGAAGCAGAGAGGAGCTCCCTAGGAATATTCAGGCCTATATGGAATTTGAGATGATCAGGTCTGGGCCAATGACGCATCTGGGAGCAGAGGTCCTGGTGCCATCATGGGCTGACCTCCACTCAAGGGAACCTCTGCTCACTCACTGGGTACACTGCTGATTCTTCAAAGAGCAGCCAAACTCCCTGACATGTGAAGCATTACTTTCTAGGAGAAAGCAAATGGCAGTGTTCAGTCCACAGGGCTCAATAAGCAGCTCTTCACCATGGGTGACTACCAGCTGCTTTGGAGTTCAGTTGCTTGAGGATGTTCAAAAGGCTGCAAGCAGATAATCATCTCAGGAATGTGACATGCATGCTCCTGCTCCTTTGCTTTTTAATGAGACTCAAACAGCAGCAGGTCCACACCGCTCTGCTCCCAGTCTAAATTAATCATGTCTTCTGATTGCTGGATCAGACATCAGAGAAGGCCAACCCTTGACTAATTCAACAGAGATTCTGCAAAGAGCCACAGTGGGCAGGTCTCTGGCTCGGATATTGTGAGGGCATCTTGATTTGCTGTATCACTGGTAGGGAGTGACATTTGTCTGAAAACAGAAATCTGTCACAAGACACAGATTTTTCGCCTGACAATGAACAGAGCAGACAAGGTCTCAACTCCATTTCCCACAACAAATGTGGGAGAAGAGCCAAATACACCAGCAGCTTGGTTTTTCAAGTGAAATGCAAACAATCTATTTCATAAAGACAAAATTTGAAAAAAAAAATGGTCTGGCCATATTGACTGACTTCTCACCTTCTCCCTCAGCCCAGCCTCATTTGCAGTGTTTTGGGTTTGAGAGCAGACTAACAGACATCAAGAACAGAACTCTTCTGGAATTACCAACACTGTTAGCAGCAGAGGAAGGAATTTAATTCCTCCAATTAAAACAACTAATCCATAAACTTTTAACTACAATAGCAAATCTTTTTTCTTTGTACTGAAGAGAAATCATGCTGCAGAGCATTTCCTGATTACCATGCTGTGAAATACAGGCTATTAAGTGGCTAGATGTTACTAGTGTCAATCTTCTTTAAAGAAAATTGAATTAAGGATCTTTCATGTAGCTGAACTATGGCTGTGTCATTAAAGCTATTCTGCAAATTCAGAAAAAGTAAAGGGCGAGTATGTCAGATTCATCTAATTACATTAACAGGATAGACACAGAACAATTCATAGAGGAATTTACATCGGGTCTACTGTACAGAAAAAATCTCAAGGCACTCCACGGCCACAATAATCCATTTAACCAGACTGATGTACTAGCTGAAAGCTAAAATATATTAGAAAGGCTTACTTTGAAAGGCTTGTTTAATCGTAGTTTGCTACATGCTGCCCAATATATTCTTGGTAATATATTCTTATTTACACAAACTATGGTAGAGGTACACCTCACGGTATTAGTAATTTATTACAGCATTCAAAATATTGGAAGTGTGTTTTACAGTACTTCTGAAATAAATGAAAAACTGTTTTCCAAATTTAAGAAATAAGGTTGCCACAAATCTCATTACAGTATGAACATCCCTCTTCACTTTGGGGATCTTATTTTTGTTAATAATATAAAATACAGTTAGAAAACATCAGTAACAATGAGTTTTGGCTTTTTAAGCCTACAGATTTAGTACACTGATCATTACCAACAATGATCAAGGGGGGCAATCAACACAACCCTTTACAGGATAATGCCTTAAGATCTTCACTCAAGGTGGTGACTGATTCAGGGAGACAAGGCTTTTCAGTCCTTATTCTTGAACATCACAGCATCCTGTGTTGTGATGTTCCCTTGAAATCATACAGGGTTGGAAAAGTCCCACCAACAAACCAGCCCATTGTTGGTAAATGTATGCAAATATGATTTGGCTTTGTGTTTGCTTATGAACTTCATCATACTAAAGCATGCTTTGGAAGGGGTACCTCCAAACAATCTTTAAATACAAAAAGCACTGGCAAATAACGTATTGTTTATTCTGAAAAACACTTGGAGCTGAGAAGGACAAGAGATTAAATGCAAACAGTGGAAGCCTGTGTGCAACCCCCCTGGTTTTTATTTTTGGCAGTACAGGAACAGCATAGTCAACTGTAAAGACTCTAGATCATGAATATCCATAGCTGGGTTCTTCATCTACTGTGAAAAAAAAAATCTATTGTTTAGTGAAGAAGGAAGAAGAAAATAACGGCAGAACATAGATGGCATTTAGATGGAGTCTCTGAATGCCATTTGGTTGGTATCTGAAAATAACACTTGTTATCCAACTAACAATTGCCTCTGTTTGCAAATAGATGCATCATAGTTGGCTGAATCCCGAAAAGAATAAGGATCCAGCAATGTGAAATCAAGCGTTTTTTCAGGAAAGAAGCATCTTCTACCACCTACCCCAAGCTCATCACTCCCAGCTCCAGAGCATAGAACACCCAGAAGCAGACAGACACTCCCCTGCATCCACTGGGGGCAGCTCCCACCCAGCCTCAAGCAACAGCAAACACAGTTTTCCTTCAAACCAGCAAAAGCACCTACAACACAGACCGAGCAGGGACTGAGCAGGGGCAGCACCAGCAAAGCCCAAGTGCTCATCCTGGGAGCAGAGCTCCTGGCTGCCCCATCCCTCCCACGGGACACTGTCACCTCTGCAGGCTGTGGCCAGGCAGCATGGGGCAGGAGGTGACACACACCACCTGGGGACTGCAGAAGAAGTTGTAGACAAAGACCAGATGTGTTCAGAAACCTCTGTGTAGGCCAATAACAGATAAAGGCTCTACTGGCCTCAAGAACCAGCAGCATTTTGCAGCAATACTGTTTCAGTTACAGGACTCTGGGAAGAGGTACGTGTCTTCATGAAAATACATTATATACATTTAGTGGGTTACCATGAAACCAAACACACATGTAAACCAAAAAGGATCAGCACACAGAAATGATGAGAAATGTTGGCAATAACTGGTGACCACACAGTTCATTATTTTTCACTGAATGCTACTTTTTCTTTTCTGTATCTCATTGCATCTACAGACGTGCTCAGCTTGTGCATGATTGCCATGGAATTACAGAAGTAATTTTAACTTGTTTTTTTGCAATGCATTGGTAGCAAAAAAGCTTGCATAGCCCCATGCAGTTTCTGCCTACAACCTTAAGGATATTTAAAATCAAAATCCTGGAGTAAAGAAGTTAAAACTTGCAGATGCCAGCTTCAAGCATCTGATATGATTACAGCAATATGTTGCACACACAAAAAATCCATTAACCATGGGAGCAGTCAGGAGAATTACAAATGCACAGGGTTTTCTCTGATAATGCGAAGTATTTAATGTATCATTATTAAATAGGAGAATGGCAAGGCATAAAGAACTCTACAGCTGTTTCTGATACAGATCAGACACTGAAGGAGATATGAGTAGAACTCAAATAATTTAAAATAATGAATGGGTTTCAAATAAAATGCAAACATAACCATATCCTTCAACTTAACTGCGGGGAGGAAAAATGCAGAAGAACTTTCCACAAGAGAACAGTTTGACCTTTTTTATTATATATGGGGACTTTCCTCTCCTCTCTTTGATTTTGTATTTTCTTGAGATGTGTAAAAAGCACTGAACAGATCAACAATCTTTGGCCTATTTATAAAGATCTGCTATGAGAGCTTCCCCACACTTCACTGGGAGGCAGCATGTGTCCTGCTTAATTCATGGGAAAAGATGGAGTGTTTTACAACTATCTGAAACCACTAAGACTCACTGCAGAGAATTTGGGTTTTTATTACCATGGGGTAGCACTTAAAAGCAGAGATATACTTTGAGTTCACAGACAGCATTTTGTATTTGATACTATCATGGTGGCTGGGAAAAGAGTCAGTGAAGAGTGTCTGTGTGGAGAGCCACCCCTGAAACATCCCTGTTGATACAGCAGATGAAGCTGTCCTTGCAGGTCAGCAGGCAGAGGCATCCTTCCCTCCAGCTGCTTCTCCTCACCTCCACCACTGCTCTGCTTGTCCCTCTCCTTGTTTGCTGGAGGTCCCCACGTTACCTGCTGAAATGGCACATGATTTCCATAGCAAATATGATGCATTTGCACTGATGATAAATAACAAAGCTCCAGGTAAACTACACCCTGGAAGCCTCTGCCACTGCCAGGTTTAAGGTGAAGGATTTACAGGGATATCTGAAAGGTCACAGAGCACAGCCTGGCAGCTCGGAGCACCTCACAGAACAAAGTGTAGATTTGCAAGATATAACTATGCCTCCCAAAGGAGAAGTGTAAAGCATGAGAGGCAATGTGTTTTTGACACCACAACAGTAAATTAATACAAACACATCAAGCAGGACAGAATATGATCTCATCAAACCACCATGGCAATGGAGCCAGCAGGGCGACACACAAACGGGCTCAAACACGTTAGAATTTGCAATATGCAAACTGCATCTCAAAAAAATGAAAATAAAAAGTAAAAACACAGGGTTAATAACATCACTTTTTCCAGGCTTCATAATTACACACTCAATCCCTTGCTGAATTTTAATCACTGTGCAGCTCACTACACCTGCAGAGGCTGCCTGGCATGAGCAGCAGCTGTCGCTGCAGCACTCGGGCTCTCAAGTCAAATACAGACATTGGACATGAGAAATCAGTCTTCAGGAGCTGTCATAGGTTGTAGTAACACATCAATCATTTAGTCTGCTCTTCCTGGAGCAGACACAGAAGCGGAACACTCCAAAACAAAGATAAGTAACCTGAACAATAGAAGTGACTTTCCTTGGGGTAACTATGGCTCGTTTTTCCCAATATATAAACAATCACCCATTCATTCCCTGAAATTTACAGAGTGAGGTTTTAGTTTATTCATGCTAGAGGAAAGGATTTTTTGAAACAGGAAATAAACCAATTTGGTCTAGAAAGCACCATTAACATACACAACTGAACAAAATGTTACTCGAGTCCCAAAGCTGTTCTAATATTAATGCTTCCCTCTGATAAGCTGCAGCTGACGTTCCAATTCCAACCTCCTCACATTTAATAAGTATTGTTTCAACGTCCCACCCCAACAAGGGATTTCACACAGGGCACTTTGGCAGGTTAACCTATTGCAGTGCTTGGCAGAAACTCTTTGTCCTAACATAGCATCACATTTCAGCCACTGACATATGTATAACATACCACATCTCATTGCTTAAGTAGCGTGCAGTTCTGCAGAATGACACATTTCAGTCACATCCCCAAAGAAAAATGTCCTTGCAGCTGCTCTGTGTTACACAAGTGATTTAATCTGCTAGGGACTTGGCAATGTTTTCCTAGCATAAGGGTACATGTCCAGATGCCAAGACCTTTTTTTTTTTTCTTTCTTTCTTTTTAATTTTTTTTTTTAGTGTTCTGATTAGAATAGCACTTATGCAAATCATAGGCAGGTTTATTTTTAGCCTGCTTTCCATAGGAAGCAAGACATGAAATGACACTCTGTGTAACTTCTAGGCCCACTAACCTATTTCAGTCTGGAGCTGGGCAGAGCAGGACCTATACAGAGTAGATGCTGAATGCCTGTCGTGGAACAGAACAAACCTCTTGGCTGACCAACCACCACAAGCAAGAGGAAACATTCACAGGGAAGGAAGGCATCCTTCAGCTGTGTCTGCCAGCAGCAGTGCGAGGTCCATTGCAGCTGGATGCAAGAGCAAGCTTGAATCAGAGCAAAGTGGGCTCCCAAATAATGGACCCACCCCAAATGCCCCTAGGAAACAACAGTTTTTCCCAACAGTGTGGCTCATTCCCACGTGGGAGGGTCATTGAGAGAGTTTTGGGCACACAGCTCTGTCCTGCAGGGACCCCCGAGCTCCAGGCAGGGCAGAGACCCCACTGAGAGCTGCACACACTGGTAACTGAGCAGCTCCTGCTCCGAGGAACAGACCCTGCAGAGTTCCTGTGAGGAATCCCAACAGTCCCTGGGCTGGCTGGTTCCCCAGGGACAGCTCGTGCCTGGCCCAGCAGCTCCCAGTGACCCACGCTGCGGATCAGCTGCGTCTCAGCCAGGTCAGCACTCACCCCCTCACCAGATGTGTGCCACAGCTGGGTTGATCAGAGACATCTCAAAGCTGCATTAGAAAACAACACATCCCCCCTGCAGCATGGCTTCAGCACAATCCCTGCAGTGCCAGATGTGCCCTGGCTCACCCGAGCTCACACAGCAGCTCTGCATCAGGGATGATTCTCGGCAAAAACAAATTGTGACAGAAAATACCAACACTGACGTTTGGCATCACTTGGTATAAACAGCACTGAAGCTTTTGGCTTGCCTACGTCACCCCATGTTCATGAAAATAAAATGTGAAAAATGCTTTCTCTCAAAACACAAGCTACAAAACAGTGTTTAGTATCAATACTGGTTAATTATACTTGTAAGGATGTAAGATTTAGAATTTTCCCCAGAATACCTCTGAGAACATAATGAACATCCATGATGCAGTTTTACAATAACCTTACCCAACCCATGGTGTTACTACAAAGTAGGAAAAAAAATTTAAGACCTACCAGCATTGTTCAAAATATTTTAAAAAATTTTTAATTCAGAAGATGAGGTAATTCTCTTTCACCTATACAAAGATGTCTCCAAGCACCTTTTCCATCATTTATTTGGTACCAGGAGACATGAGCACACTCCAAACTCCTTCACACAGGCTGAGCACACATTTATCTGTCACACCCATGAATATCTCTGTTTTGCTCCATGAAGTACAATTTTGTTATAATTTAATTTTGCAGGGAAGCATGTGTTTATGATCCTAATGGCATGTTGCTGTTGAAGTAATCACCTAAGGAAAGAACATTTCCCTATGCCTTAAGTTAATCATTGTGCAACACTAAAATTGAAAGGAATTTATCTTTTCCCTTGCACAGCATATCCTGTTATTTCATCACTATTCATTTAATAAGATTTATTTTCAGTTATGGCACCCAGGATTTTCAGTTAAATACAAAGCAGTGTTTCCTCTGTGGAGAGCAAGCGCGAAGAGCTCGATGCCAGCACAGAGGAAACACTCAGCCTGCTTCCTGCTTCCCAGGAAAGTGCAAGAACTGAAACTGCCCGGGCAGTCCTAGTGCATCCCAGGTGCCAGTTCAGGAGCTGCAGAGTGAGTTGTGATGGTGTAAACCATCCCTGCTGGCAGCTGCACAAGGGCTGTGGGGAGCAGCACTGTGCTCACCTCCATAGTTTGTGTGTTAATTTAAATTTCTAGGCTCCAGTCAGCTTCACTCCTCCAGCTCCACTGCCTGGAGCACTGGACAGACCCTGCTGGCAGCACGGGTGGCGGGGGCACAACCAGGCTTGGGCACCTTATCCAAGCAGGTTCCCAAGGTGGAGACAGGATCCCCGACCTTCCCGCACGGCCGGCGTGCAGTGACCGAGGCAGATTGCCTGTAATGAGGTGGCACTGAGAGACAAGAGTGTTATCAACCTAACCTGAAATGCAATTATGAAACCACCCATTTGCAGCAGAGATTCAGCTAAGGTGGCACTGTAGCAGATGAGCTTGCTCTGAAGTATAAGCTTCATTAGGCTTTAACTGATTACACCTCCTGTCCTACCAATTGTTCATAATTTATTTTTATGGTCATGCAGGCAAAGAATTTGGAGCATGAACCAGGAACCACTGTGTTGATGCAAAACAATGCAGTAGCTTTAAATTTTCAGGAGATTTGAAGACTTCCAATTTACTAAAAAAAAATCGTGTCGTTATTGTTCCCACTCTCAAATGTTCCACAAATAAAAGTGTTCGGACCCTGGCGGACCCAGAAAAGAATGTGGATGAACTAAAAGTGAGTCCATAAATCCAAAATCTTACAGATTAAGTACATACAAAATCACAAAAACAGACCAAGTCCATTCTATGAACAAAGTTTGCCTATTAGATTCCTACGAAATGTCCTATTTATCCCCAAGAGTACAATTATTATAACCTAGTTAGATGTTATTTTCTCTCTAGGGCAACACCAGTACCAGCAAAAAGTTAAGCTAAAAAGATTCAGTTTCACTGCACACACTTGAATCCAAATTTCAACACCCGCTTTTTTCCATAAAAAGTATCTCCTGAACTGAGAATTATTTTAATATTTACTGCACTGATTTAGTTTAACAGCAAAACGGGCAGGTTATCCAACAGTTACTTTGAAGAACCTTAGAAAACTAATATAGTTACGTTTTGTTGTTTCCATATGCTGGGTAATGTGCACATGTTTCTGACATCTGACAAGAAACAGCATTTCACAGGGAATGACTGGGTTTTTCGTAATAATTAGTTTACTTCCTTGGGCAGAAACATACCATCTGCACAAATGCCAGTCTTCTGGATTACAGCTCACCAACAAATTTACTGCCAGGATTATAGAAAAAAAAATGTTTTTTTCTTGAAATGTACTATTAACTCAATTATTTGGCAACCTAGTATTTCTTGAAGTATAGGAAAAAAGTCCAGGAGCACAGTATCTGTAAGCAGTGATAAAAATTAACAAGACAGATATATACTAAGGTTTTAAGTTTTATTATTTGCATGTGTTCTAACATGATGAAGTTATTCAGGGAAGTTTAAAGCCTACTTAAGTCCTTAACAATACTGTAAATTATCCAAGCCAATGTGCCACGTGGACACGATACGTTCAGAGCAGCACTGCAGAAGAAAGCTGTGGTACTCAGTACTTTCAGTCCTCATACATGAAAACCCCCTGTGCCAGAGTGGTTTATGATAGCTGGTTGCCAAAGCCTCCAAATCACAGAATAACATTCCTGAGCTCAACCTGAACCAGCCTTCCACACATAGGTTGTTTTCAACACTGAACTTGGAAATCCTTGCACCTTCCCATCACTGGGCTGCATGAAAATGTGTCTAAAACCAGCTGGAACACCAGAGCACTACTGGGGAAATTCTGCTAATTCTGTATTCTGTAAATACATATTTGATTTAGTAAATCCCCTGCACCCACATGCTAAAAAGCAGTGTTCACAACTTTGACACTTACTCCAAATTTACTCTTCAAACTGTTGCTATCTGTGATGGGTAACTGAAAAATGTCTGTGCTATTTTGTTGGGCAGCAGGGGCAAGAAGGGCATTGAAAGGGTAAAACGGGAAGGACAAGAGCTTCCACAGACTAGCACACTGATCTATTTCTCTAATGATTAAAAAAAAAAAAAAAGGCATCAGAGAAGAGAATTATTACAGGGGGCAGACTGCTGTAACTGCAGCCACAGCTCTATGCTACATACCCAGAAGGTCATTAACGATCTTTATCATCCTCCTTACAGGCACTCACCCATAGATACAACCAGAGCTGCTCCATTCCAGTAACAGTTAACCTTAAGCTTTCAAAGTTAACTTTAAAGGGCTTCCTGTCTTTTTTTTTTTTTTTTTTTTTTCCCCAGTTCCTCTTCTTTTGCTGCTGTGGGCTAAGAATCTTCACATAACAGCAGGGAAAAAACTCGACCACACCAGTGATAATTTTCCCTTCAGACATCCCTGTGGCTCTCATGTCCTTCCCATTACAATGCACCCCATACTCAGAAAACAGGAATGTGCTTTACCAATAAAGAGTTAAGGGCTTTTGAGTCAGTTCGACTGACCTTGGTATGACTTACCCACAACACAGTCAGCTCTTCAGCAACACAGATGGTTGAACTGATGTGGCCAATGTTTTAAGCTCAGAAAATGCTGCTTTTTTTTTTTTTTTTTAATTATTATTATTATTTCCCCATGCTGTGTTTACTGTTTTACATATGCCTCTGACTGCCAAGGAACTGTTAACTAATCACCATGAGATTCATTTTGTTAGTGCACAGCTGGTTACTTGGTCATGCAACATCTGCTTCTCAGCATTTCTATCTATCATTAGTTTGTAAGAAAGGAGTCTCAATGGAGAATGTCAGTCAGCATGTGGAAAAAGAAGCTGGTAAATGAGTTTATTAACTAAGAGCTATTAATACATAAACCCTCACATTACTAATGAACCCATGTCTCATACAGAGTGGAATACTCACCTAAAGCAGACAGAGAACAGACAGGAGACATCCTCATTTCCTCAGTGCAGGGTATTTATTAAAGGTTGTTCCAACTTAGGAGAACAACAGGAATAACACACTCAGGCCCCAATGCCTGACACAAAGTGCTCTCAGCAACTTTGCAAAGGGTCATTTGCTGCCTCTCCTCTGTGCTTTTACCTGCTCAGTATTATCAAGAGAAGTTAAAAAACAAAACAAACCACCAAACCATAAAATTTCCCAAGAGTTTCTACAAGATAATCTTCTTTTAAGAAATGCTTTTGCTAGAAAGTTTTCAGAACATCTGCATTTGAGAGACTGGCAGATTAAAAAAGGGCAAATAATCTATTCATTAAAACAAAAGATCTGGTTTTCAGAACTTGCTGAACATTAAGCAAAACTCACTCTTTTGTTGCCACCTATGTGAACTTCTAAGCAGAGACGACAGGTCTGTTCTGCAGCAGATTAAGTTCTAGCTGGCATGCACTGGCATTTGCTCACCTGTGCAGAGGTCATTCTGCACGGGCAACACAATAGCTGTATTTCCAATTATTTTTACCTTCAGAACAAACTTCTTCTGCTACTTCAAAACATGCTATAAACTAGAACTAGTTGAAGCAGAGAGGAAAAGCAAGGACAGGAACTTCACAACAAGATAACCACTGCTTTCATTTTTACTTTGTGCTTTCCATCATATAAACAAGTTTATGTAACTCATATATAACCATCCTTAAAAACCTAAATAATCTGATTTCAGAAGGTCCATGGGCCACGGCTGCACTCAGATACAATGGCATGTATCACTTCACTTGTGGTGAGCTCCCAAGCCAGCTACACTCCCTACTCTATGCAATATAAATGGCCACAAAATAGACATACTGGCAGTGAATGAGAATCAAAGTCTAAACAATAGAGCAGAAAATAGAGGCTTTCTGCCAGATGTCTACAGCTGTGTGGATGACAATCTATTGGATTCAGAGATTAACTTTCACCAGTTGTTTCAGTTCAATTCTTGCCCCTGAAAGTTCGGCACAAGGTAGATGTCATAAGCAAAACAATCATGTTTCTAGAGAATATGAGACAGAAAGGGTTGTCCAGTTACAGTAATACGAGTTTCACACTGGGAGCCCTGAGCTGCAGTGCATTCAGCTCGGGAAGCTTGCCAGTCATCATCTTTATGCAGCTGTCTCCAAAGGCTGGACTCATTTATATCTGCTTAAAGAGCTCACTAAATTCAAGACTGACACAGAAATGGAATTCTCATAAGAAAGCACTTCAAATAAAAAGACAGCTTTGAAGGCGAAGCCAAATCTAATTTCTGTTCTCCATTCACAATCAATCAGAAAGCAGCTATGGATGAACACCCCAACAGGAAAACCCAAACTGACAGCATGGTAGTTTCTTCCTGTATTTATTGCATCATTCCCTTTTCTGTCATCCTTGTCTGACTGTATAGGTTCTGCAGTAATCTCTGAAATGCCTGACTATTGCCAGAGCACAGTGTTTCCCAGAGCAGATATTTCTGCTACCCACAGTAGATACTTCTTATGAAAATGCCTTTCTCCTTGCTTCCACAACCCACACATGAACCTGAAGGTAAGAGCTTTAAAAGGTCACCTTTTTTGCTTGAATACAAGTATCTGATTTATAATATCATATACACAGCCAGCCTCAGTGATTTGTTTAAAGAGAGCTTCAACATAAGTTGATCATATATATATATATATCAGCTTACCAATATAATAGAACATAGATGATTAAATACTACCCTTCACCTATGATCAAGCAATTCTGACAGCAGGTACCTGTTCTAACAATCATCATCTCCCCAAACTGTGGGTGGATAGCAGTGAAGGCCCTTTCTAATTTTAACCCTGAGGATCAGGCAGCAGTTACACAGCTAGCACTTGGTTGTTACTAAACAAAACCACTTAAATCCCAAAATTCACCCTTCAGTCCCCCTTGGCAGCTCTACAGAAACAGCAAAGAAACCAGACATCTTGCTGCTCAAACAAGTAAGATGAGGAAAAGGAGATCAGCTTCTCTTTAACTGCCAGGTTAAATTCTTATTAGGAGACTAACAGGGCTTTCCTGGAGGCACTGTCAGAGCAATCAGGTGAAACCCACACTGCACATCAGGATCTGCTGGGAAAGATCAGCCCTGTGTGCTGGGCAGGGGTGGCTGTGCCAGGGGCAGCAGTGCTGGAAACAGGAGACTGCAGCATCTCTTACTGTGAAAAAACAAGACATGTCCAGAACTATGAAGAGCAAAATTTTAGATTTCCTCTACTTCTAAATTTTTGTGCTGTGTGCAGCAGCACCAAGGTCCAGCCAAGGCTGCAGGCAGCACTTGAATTTCTTGCTTTTGAATCAGGCACACACTGATACTTCAAACAGCAGGTTTTATTCTTGTCTCTGCAAATTTGTTAAATATAGGAGGAGCCTCACACCTTGTATTTAAACCTCATACTTCCAGGTAACAGAGAATACTAAATCTTTCCAGATGACTGCAAGCAGCCTGAAGAAAGGGCCCAGTTTGCATGTCCTGATTGTCAGTTCCTTAGATAAGTTTTGTCAAAGAGCATTTTCTTAACAAAAACAACAACAAAAAAACCCTCACAAAAACCCACACACACAAAAAAATCAAAACAAAAATAACAACAAAACCCAAAACAAAACATACCCCTAAACAAAAAGCCACAACAGGAGAAGTGTTTTTCTTTGCCATTTCATTAATATCCAATGTCTCTGCTACCACACAGACCAGGAAGAGCAATGGACCTCTTAAGAACACAGTTCAATTAGGGGAAAAAAAAAACCCCAAAACAGATGCATTTGCCAAGAGGCAATAAGCAAGGATTTCAGAACAGTAAATTTTATGCCCCCTGAGGGTGATTGAAAAAAGCAGAAATTGATTTAAGTCCTTTTTCTCTTTGCTGCGTTTCAGCTGGTATAAGAAAAAACAGCCCAGAGAAAGAACTTCCTCAGGTAAAAACCCTTCCACTGCTCTGCAGCATGACACTTCACATTACATGTCAGAGCCGGATGGCTGAATGAAGAATATCCTATTTTTAGTAGACTTTTGGCTGAGAGAAAAAGCAGAAAACTGTTGTTTGTTTCTGAATACTTTGAACCTTCCCAGTGGAAACCCTACCTGCACCTGCGGTACATCCCCACGTCCCTCAGGGCTGAGCAGACAAATGGACCTTTCCCCCTGGTGTTCCTCAGCCCCACAGGGACAAAGCAGCAGGAGATGGAGATGCTCTAAACCCAACCTCATTTTGAACCTCTAAACTTTACACAGGGGTTAGAAAAAACATCCCTGGCTAGGAAGATCCATATATCCTGAAATGTTTTGCAGAACAAAAAGATGTAACAGGCAGTAGTGTAAACAACATTAGTTCCACTGCAATTATTTGCTATTTTGATGAATATTAAGAGCCCTGCCTTAATGAATTCGTTTGAGTACTAGAAGTATCTCCTAATGGGCATTAATTAAACTTTTCCAGCATCTCTACCTTCACCAGAGAAAAGTAATTACTCACTGCTGTCCTACAGAGAGGGAAATAAAATCCACAGGATTAGGTTTTTTTCATACTGAGTAAGTAGGGCAGACAGGAAAGCTGGCAATTTAGAGGCAAGTTGCTGTAGCTGGTAATTCCATGACATGAGCAACACTTCAGGCCTTGCACAGAGAAGAATTGTCTTCCTGCTGCCTGTGTGTAAGCAACAAAATAGGGTTTAATTATATTAGATAGGTCTGTCAACAATATAACTATTTGTCTTTTTCAAAACTCCTAAGAGGACACAGCATAAGCCAGTTAGCTGTCACCTCAGCTATTCTGTGTACTTTAACCACCATCTGCACACACCCATTCACATTTCATACCTTATCTATCAGCAAATACATTTAAAAATTATTCTTATAAGTATGGCATATTAATGCTTCTATAATAGACCATTTTAAAAGAACATGTATGAGTGGCACCTGAAGATGTCAGAGATCTAGAATAGCAGACAACAATTTTTATTTATTTGTACAAAACTTTTTTAGAGTATGGGGTCCAAATCTCAATGTGAAATAATAACACAGCAATTTTGTCTTCCAACTCACATCATCAGCATTTGTTGTCATAAACCAAGCACAATGCATCGAAGTTCACATCACAAACACCATCTTCCAAGGGAACACTGTCAACTTGAAGCAAAGCCACAGCAATAAGTATTTCAAAACACTTCTCAGCAATGGAACATGCACCTGATTGCTCACTGCTGTGTCCACTCCTGGTGCACACAGGACTAAGCACTTTTCACAAACAAATTCTCCCTGCACCAAAGCATCTACAATCTAATCTCACTGCAAAGAAGATTAGTGAAATTACTAAGCAACAACAGTTTCAGCAAAAGAGGTGAAATACTTCCCTGGCACTTCTGGTCAGCTGATTTCTGAGGAATTATTTAGACCAATAAAGGAAAAAAGCCATTAAACATCAGTTCCTGAGATTAATATAGGGCTCTGTCTCTCTCTTACATAACAGGATTCTGAAATTCCTCCCCTCCTCCCGCCCCCCCAAGTAAATGCATTAAGAGGAAATAATTTCTACAAATCTAAAACTTTAGGGCTTAGTTATTTCCTGATAGTTCTGTGGTTTTAGAGGAAAACGACTGGATGTTAATCCTCTTGCATTTAATGAGTAGTACCAGCAAACTCGGCTCTTCCCATGGCAAGAAAATCACAGTAAACTTGGCATGTCACCAAACCAAAGTTGCACGTAACAGCAATGAAGCCTCAAAAAGAGGGGGAAGGCTCAAGCACTCGGGGTGAGTGCTCCTGTTGCTGAGCAAAAACTGTGTCAGAATGATTTAATAACCCACCCATGTCCATAGCTTTTTCATAGAAATATGTAATCAGCACATTGACAGAGTTCAAATTATCTGTCAATGATTTTATGGTTTTGTTTTTTTTTTTTAATAATGTCAGGAAAAGAAGGAATAACTCAGGCATGCCTCTCCACACTCAGCTGCAGGCTGAAGCTGGTTGGCCACCAGCTGTGCAAACATAAGAATTGTGCCAAAAAGAATAACACAGCCCTCATTCCTACTTCAGTTGTACTTTTGCTGTGATCTTTCACAATCTTACAATGAAAAGGAAACCTTGTATCAAGACAGGCGCTTCAGTTTGTTTTTAAAAGTGATTTTCCTACCCAGACCCACTAATTCTGAGCTGGACCTGCTGGTTCCACATGCACCTCACTTTTTCCTGAACACTGGCTACAACTACAGCACCTGTTTAGGAGATACAATACCTTTTAAAGGGGCTCTCTTTACTAAATTAGACAGTAAAACACCTGTCATCTAAGATTATGTTTGCTTCGTTTTGTTATCTTTAGCTTTGCTAAGAACATCAGGCAAAATCAAGTTACTTATCAGGTCCCTTGTCTATTTGCTTGTAACATTAGTACCAGTCTTAACCACCCCAGGAGATTTATTTTTAGTGACTTACAACAATAATTTCTCTATGCTTAACACCAAACCAGGTAATTTTTTTTTCCTTAGGATATTAAGAATTAAAACCAGTTTAATGATTGGGACTCCCCCAGTTAATGAGTTAAACAGAGATATTAGCAGATACTCTAAGACCTACTCAATTTCAGATCTAGAAAAGCTTAGGCCATATTTAGGCTTAAGGACATTGCAGACAGAGGCCCTGTGGGACTCCCAGTGTCCATGAAACATTTAAGATGGATTAAAAATGGTCTTAACTTCGACACACAAGACATGGTGACACCGGAACAAACACACTGAAAGTTACTGCTCTGCAGTACAAAACACTTTCCACCCTAACATCACTTCCACTAACAACTTAATTTGATAAACTACATCACTGTATCAAACTGCAATTAAGCAGCCACTTCAGATGGAATTTTCTCTCTCATCTGTTCTTTCATCAACATGAAAGCAGAATTTTTTTAACCATGTTTCTTCTAGCTAAGCAGAGGACTGGTGCCTCTGCTGCTGTGCATCCCTCCCACCCTGCCCAGGGGATCTTCTGATGAAAAAATCCCCACCAGCACCCACCAGGCAGACAGACCCCAGCCTCACATCCCACACATCACCAGGCAAACAGATGAGTCCTGGCAAAAGGGTCCCCAAACGTCATGATCTGAACCCACTTGCATGCTGGAACAGTCCCCGATGGAAGAGACACAATTTGAATCCCAAACATAAAAGCAAACATCAAGCTCCTCTCAAAATGCAAGAGTGAAACAATCCTAGTCCAATGGACATTAATTTCTCTCTAAACGTTTTATCAAAAAAAAAAAACCAAACCAAAAACCAAAAAACCAAACAAAAATTTTAAAAAAACTCTGGCAAAGGCAACGGGCATTTCAGTAGGAATTCAGCACTAAATACATTCCTTTTTATCATCTATGTTCAAAGCTTGATAGACAGGCTAAACCACAAAGTATCTATGGTTGTTTTTCAGAGAAGTTTCTGGCAGAAGACTGCACAGATCTCCCAACTTGCATTTTCAAAATTCAAAATGGCCTTTGGTGTTCTTCATAGCTCAGAGAAACTGGCCTGATGACTGCATTTGATTGCCAGGAGGTAAACACCACTGGAACGTACCAACCATTCATTTTTCTTCCTAAGGCATGAGATCTTTATTAATATTTGCACTACAAAGAAGCAAAGTGTCTAATGGCCAGGTCTAGAAATGCATGTGGGTTTTTAGTGGGGTGGGTGGAAAAGGGAGCTTGTTTTTTCTTTTAAATGACTATGATGGTTAGTCTGTGACGCATCATGAGCTGAAAACTTCTGAAAGTGTTTTTGTGTAAACTTGAAGTGGTTGGTGAACAACTACTGAATGTTGTAAATCTGCAAGCCAAGAGCCAAATATGGAGTAAACATCTTGTTACTTTTAGCCTGATTCACATCTTCCAGGTGTTTGAATGATTGTTTTCAAGAAAAGTGGCTTCTTTGAGAAAAGGAAAAAAAAAAAAAGTATTTTGAATTTCCAAACCTTTATTTCCTACTGTTATTAAGCTTCATAAATCAAATCAGCTCCCACCCGGCCAACAAAAAGATAATGTTCCAAACAACACAAAGCTTGTGAAGGAAGCCTTCCCATATCTTCAGTTTGAAGGTATACTGGGCACAAATCAGAAAAACCCCAACTACCTGAGCTTCCCACAGTTATTAATCAGCATGTACCAGTCCCTGGAACAGCAAGTGTTAGAAGGCAAAGTTCAACTACAGAACCTTGTTGAACCTGACTGCAGGGACTGCCCCTCAAGACACGTTTCCTGCTACCAGGGACTGTTTGCTCCCTCGAGGTTACAGCCTCTCACTTGTGCTGAGAGAAGGAGCAACAAAACCCTTATCGTGCTCTTCTGTACTGCCACTGGATATTCCCATTCCTTGCACTTGTTTCCTTCGTGTTGTCATTCCACACCTCTCTGTCTCATTACACAAGAGTTTTTCCAGTCTGCTGATTTCTTTCTTTTCATCTCTGCTACTTTTTCTACTTTGCATCTACTCTATAAGATGAGCATTCCCTAAGATTGTTGGCAGAAAAACTGAACTCCAGTTGATGATCTGCAGCTCCCACATCCCCCTGGATCTGACCCATCCTGCATGTGTCAGCTCAAGCACCTTCCCACAACAGGGACAAGGTGATGCCACCAGCTGCTTCAGATTTTGGGTTAGCTTCTTATGTCGAGGCAATCCTAAGGGACAATACTACTGGACCTGAAAGAATGTATGTTCTCTATTTCCAAATGCAGTGTGTTCAAGAAGAGACAACTTTAGTAACAGAAAATCCACACAATCACATTAACCCTGCTGATTTCCTTTACCAACTTTTTGAAAGAATACTGCATTATCAAATAATGCACTTGTAGACACCAAAAGCCAGAACACTTCTGATGTTTATACAGCTTCCAAAATCCATATTCATAATACACCAGCTGGTAGTCAGACTGTATTTATTACCAAAAATCAGTAACAGATTCAAAATTCAGATTATCAGATTATCAAAAATCAGAAATGGCACAGAAGTAGAACACAGCAAGAATCAATATTCAAGTGTACCATGATCTGACAGAGCTAGAATACAAGCTTACTTTTTTTTTGTTTTTAATATATATATATATATACAGGTAACTGAAGAGATACGGCAATCCAGTGTTTAAAGGAATTAACCTTTTACTTGTATTTCAGGAAACCAGTTTACAATTGCTCAAGCTACACAAGCTAGCCTACCATTCAGTAAGTGAAGAGTGACACAGGATGGACAGCAAACACACTGGTGGTTTTCAATTGGAAGAAGCTACATTCAACTGAGAGCAACTGACAATTTGTGAAAAATTACAGACTTGTGAAACATACATATTGAAAAGCAGCTTTAAGCAAGAACTTTTAAAGGTAGCTATGAAAACACACTTTAGAAACTGTCAGAGGAAGACCAGAGTCATGTCTAACAACTTTGGTGTGCTCTGCAAGTGGAATTACATTTCCATGAAAGATCATTACCTTAACACCTTGCATTTGCATATGATAAAAAAGCACAGTAACATAAGCTTGACAAGAGATGGCTGATTGTACTTGATACTGAAAACTACACCTCAGCTAACTCCAGAACATGGCTCCATGCAACCACCTCTGTCTGCAGCTTAAACAGCAGCACGGAGGCACAGCTGGTGCAGGGGTTTGAACATCCAGTGTGGAAAACAAACTCCAGCATCCTTTGACTTGCTGCACCCACAGTGGGGATGCCCTCACTTCCATCAGTGCCTTTACAGCCTCTTGACAGCACACTTCCCAATGCCCTCCCCAGGATACTTCCCAAAAGTATACACTTTTAAAATGCATTTGCTTGGGAGCCAGCCCATTGTATCCAACCAGTGCTGATGGGTCACTCAGGAGCAGCTCCTGTTCCCACTGTGATCCATACATTGAACAGACTCAAATACCAATGAGCAACTGAAAGGATGAATTACTTAAAATTCTGTTTTCGATGATGGTGTAACAGATCAATACAAATTTGTAACCTTCCTACTGCATTTTCCCCTTCTGTTCAGCAGAACTAAATAAGAAACTTACTCTCAAATACAGAGAGTACATATTTTTCTTAATCCAAATGTAGTACTCTCAGGAATACCATTGCTTTGAAGAAGAAAATTGTTCCCATGCAGGGAACAAGATGTGATTTAACTAGCAGCACATGAACACAACAAGATTTCTTAAAAGGAAGCATCAAGAATTAAAAACAAAAATGAGAAGAATGAATTCAAAGACCTTAAAACAGAGCAACAATCTACCACTAGAGTAATTTTTTCAGCTGTCAATTTGAATGCATAATTATTATTTTATTCTAGGATTTTTTTAAAGAATCATCAGCTGAAAATATCTTGAAGCAGATGTTCCAATAATAAAGAAATATGGTGCATGGCAAGTTATACCAGGACAATTGTTTACTTCAGGAATTTTCTAAAAAGACAGTTTAGTTTTAAAGGGTGCTTGTTTTACAATAGCAAACTGAAAATTCTTTTAAAATATTAAGGAAATTATAACTCTTCAGAGCAATAAAGCCCAGCCATGTTCTACAACTGACTAGCATTCATTAGGGCAGCCAGGAATTCAAGGGCAATAGGCAAGAATTATGAAGATGAAATCTGCTGTTGCAGTCATGGTTCAAATAAAGGTTCAAGTTTACTTTGTTCTTGGCTCCATTCACATAGAAGAGAAAGCCTCTTGGCACTGCAGAGTAGTGGCAAAAATCACAGTTTCAAGGGTTTTAAACAAGATCAATGCTGGCATGTAAACCTAAGGTTTGTTGTTTGGTTTTGGCTTTGTTTTTTTTTTAATAGAAAAGCACTGTAAACATATGTGCAAGAATTTAAACTGTCTGAATGAGAAAATTTCCTTCCAGGAATAACTGGAATACAAGTCCTTGATTATTCAATCCTACTGAAGATCTCACACCCCTAACACAGAGGAGACAGAGACAGAGGAGGTGGGTTTGGAGAACACCGGCTGCACCTCCCGCTCTGCCATCAGCTCCAGGTAAACACTGGCTTTACTCTGTGCTATTCAGTCTCTCCTGAGAGGTATCAGCAAACAGTACAGGGAAAAGAATGGCTCTCCTGAAGGGAACAAAAATGTACAAATTAAAACCATGGTGTTAACAGCACGGTAGCAAAAGCCACACGAGGCCTCGTTATCATTTGAAACTAACAGGCCAAGAAAGAATAGAGCAATTAGAGTGCATTTATGGTGAAATCATTAGGACAGCATTCATCACAGTAAAATTTAAACCAAGGTGTATGTGAAAGGGAAAGGCAGTATGTTCTATGCCAAGAATAACACGTTTACAGAAAGATGAATTACATGCACATACTGATACCCATCCCTCGGCAAGCACTTGATAGTCCTCTGCATCCACACATCTGAGACACAACAGCTTTTCTGTAAGGTGGCTCTCAAACTGCTGCAGGACACATCACTGCTGCTGCCAGTGCTTTAGAGAAATGACAGCTTCCAGCACAAAGTGTTTGCTATTCCGTTTTCTTTTTCCAAGACTGCACATCTGTCTTTGGCCTAGTTTCATGACACTGGGATAGTCTACACATTCATTACAGCAACACCCTGTATGTTTTGGACTTTTCTTGGTGTGGTAAAATGAACAACCTTTCCTTTTTTTTTTTTTTAAATAAAAATGGATCAGCTCTCAATGCACTCTCAGGCAGGAGGGGCAGCTTCCCACACCAGCATCCAGCAGCCCCCACTGAACGTGCCTCCAGGACTGCAGGACCCAAGCTGGCTGCCTCAGCTCCTCAGACTGGCAGAGTAACACATTAGTTTAATCACTGAGCTGGCCTACTGCCAGCTTCCAGAGAAACACAGAATTAGGGTAATGCCTTCCTCCGAGAGGCAAAATTATCCTAGTGTGTACTCTGATCTCTGTTTTAACACGGCACATTTAGAATTCATCTGATTTTGTGAAAACAGCCTCAGAGTGCAGCGTGCCCTCCTCTCTGCCTTAATTGCCAAACATGCAAATGTTTACCCCCACACGGAGGCTTTGTACCTACTTCAAGCACAAGAGAAAATGCAAATTAATCTTGTATGCTCAGCTTCAAGTAACATGTCTCAAGTGCTGGATCCTGATCTGAGTCACTGCATTTGTCATCACTCCTTTCATTCATTCTGCTTCAGAGAAGGGACCCCCGTGCACAGCCCGACTCCTAAACATTTCCATTAACTCCCATCAGCAACTGAGGTGTCAGGGATCGATCACTGTGCAATTCTGCAGTCATATGAGAAAATGCACCCAGCAATAACTTGCTGTCTTGTAAGCTTCTGCTAGATTTTGATCAGGAGAACATTTAGGTAAGATAAGGCCTTGCTGGCATCAAGATCCTCAAGTCCCAAGAGCATCACGTGAGTTAGTGAAAGGTATTGACTTGAAAAGAATGCTTGCAACTGAGAATTTCAGAGTACTACATCCACCTGTCAGTCACCTCCCTCTCTGTACTAATGCATTGTAACTCAAATAAAACAATAGATCTGAGGTAGTTAGAGATGTCACATCCAACAGCTGCAGACTCTGGCTGAGCACACACAAAGTACAACACGCCTCAGCTGAGGACTGGGGCAGAGTGTATGTATTGGAAATGGAATGGAGGACTGAAAAGATAAAGATCATATGAGCGTTGTGGGAGCTGGGAAGTCCTCCACACACTGCATATGGGGGTGAAGAAATAAAATCAAAGCATGAAACACCACCTTACTGCAGGGCTGGCAATCCAGGCTGGAGAAAATGAATAAATGCCTCAGTCAGAGGGAAAGCTCCAACCATGACTGTGAAAGTCAGCTGTGAAACAAATATGTGGGGAAACAAGGTTTAATAGTTTCATTTAGACTACTAAGAAATTAGCCAGAAAGGTACTTTTAATAATTTTAAATCTTGCAGCCTTTTTTTTTTTTTTTAATTGAAGACCAGTTTTGACACAATGAGCCAACATACATTTTCTCAATAACCAAGGGACAAAACTATGTGCTCTGGAAGCATTTTTCAAGTGGGAGAATGGCATGACTGCCCTTTCTTCCCAAATGCTAGTTATAGTGGCCATGAAACCATAATAAGTGCCGCAGAGTAGCTGTACTCATCAAAGCTTCTTAGTTTGGAAGGAACACACATTCCTTCCTACATAGTATCTGGCAACTCAGGCTGCAGAAAGAGGAGCTTGCAGATAATCAGTAATTCTTGTTACTTTAAGACTGCTGTGATGTATTTTGACTATCATGCCACTATGAAGAAGGAAGGCACTCAAAATTACACTGAGGAGTATTCCTGCAAGCAGACTCTCCTGCACACTCACCCTTCTTTCTCACTACGTCTGAATGCCATCTGGAACTAGTAGGTATCCCTAGAGGATGAACCTAGTACTCAAAGCCAATTGCTTTAACTACAGCAAAATCATTTTCTTTGTCCTTAAGGTAAATGAAAGAACTTAAAGCAGTGCCAGCTAGTTCCAAGGCTCACATTCTAATCCAAGGAACACTGGACTGGAAGGTCCTGGAGCTGCTTGGCAGCCATCACTTAGGCACATGCCAGCAGGTGATCAGCTTGTGACCAGCTGCCCAGGTGTGTCTGGGACACAAGGGCACCCATCAGGACAAGGAGGCTGACCCCTGCCTGTGTGCACATCCATGCAAACACCACACTGCACAAAAAGCCTCATTTCTCTGCACTGCTGTATCCCATCTAGATGATGATGAATTGTACAAAAATCGTTGTGTCATTGGGATCTTAAACATCAGATGAAATTAAGGGATTTCTAACTTTTATTTAGATAATTCAGACCCCAGCATCATCCCAGGCATGCTGCCAGGCAGCCACAGACTGGCCTTCTGCAGACTTGGCTAAGCCATTCCCAGAATACCAGCACTGAAGCACGAGCTAACCTGCACCTGAGCCAGCCCTCACCCAGGGCAGGGCTGTGGCACCAGTGACACCCGTCCCCAGCAGGGCACAGCAGCCTCCCCCTTCCTCCTCCCTCCTCAGCAAGTAAGGACAGAACAAGGAAGGGAAGGACAAATTTCTTCATCAACAAAATGGTCCATCATTTGTGATGTGCAGTTAACAGATGGTGTTCAAATTAACACTCATATCTTTCAAGTGTCTTATCAAACAAGACTAAACAGCATCTTGAAATTTCCATTTTAAATTTTCTCTGAGGTTGCTGTAAGCATCAGAGACAGATTTTACTGTTGACAACTAAAGCTGTTGCTGCCTTTAATGAAGGGCTACATCACTACTTGAAATCAAGCAGTCCATTCCCCCAACGTGCTCTTCAAGACCATGGGGACACCTTCACAGGCTTTACCTGGAAGCTGAAGCCAGCTCTTTAAAATTGTCCTAAAATTCAGAGGCAAGGCAACAAATTCCTCACTGTCATTGTAAAGACCCCTCAAGTTGGATTCCTCCAGATTTCTGTCCCAACAGCTATCAAATATGACAAGCTCTCGGGCACAGAATGGAGCTGGCCAAACCCCCCCCAAGGAAAAGAAGTATGCTTTAAAATACTGTATTTAGGGACATTGGGTCTAACACAGAAAATTACTGCAAAAATCATCTGATGTGGTAAATAAGGCTTGCAATATGTTCCAGTATGGGAAAAACTGCTGGATCTGAAGCTTTAATTTTATTTGTTCCAGAAGTTACATAAAAATCAGCATAAAAATGCTAGCTCTCCTTTTACAACTCAACCCAGTGTTCAGCTTACAAGCTCTGAATGACTATGCTAAACAGCACAGGTCTTTGCACGACTCCAGCAGTAGTCTCCTTCTGTTGAGAAAACCATTCTCATATTTTAACCTGTTACTAACCCACAGCACTGATGATTTAAGGAACGAGCAACACAATGCTGTTTAGTACTTTGTATCTGTAACTCCCAAAGAACATCACCTGGCTCTAGTAATGTTCTGCTACTCGTTCCATAAATTTTTTCTAAAATCTTTTCTGCCAGTTTTAACCTGACAGTTGGAGCTGAATCTGTTATGGAAAGCCCCAGTACAGGAATAACCCTATCTCCCTCTGTAGTAAACAGTAGAAATTCCTTTGATTTTCTAATTCTAGTTTCATGGTCCATAGGCTTTTGCTTTTTAAAAGAGATTTATTGTTGTTTACTATATTAAAAAAAAAATTGTTCATGCTTTTAATCCTCTTATTCTACATTTAACTTGCAGCAGTTTGTTCTTTTGTATTTTCTTAAGATAGGATTTCCAATGAAGGTATCTTTCAAAGAGTGCCAGGCTTCTGTAGGTGCTTTAAGGTATGGATTTGTTTGACAGGTGACATGCATCAGGACTCAGTCTCTATATAGAAGATGGCTTTTCATCAGTGGTCAAACGAGAGAAATCCAATTTAAAAGATATATTGCCTCAAGTCAAACTGCAACCCAGCAGTCAGGAAAGACACACAAGGCAGGTGTTAAATAAAATAAAAAAAAACAACTGTATAAGAAATACTGTAGCCTTCAGTCATGGAACTACTGGCATCAGCTGTGATTCAGAGAAAAATGCTTTAGTAAAGACAATTTTTGTTAAGGTTCCATGCTCACAGCTGGATTGCCTGACCAGGAAAGCGGCAAATCTGAAGCTCGTTCTGCTGTGAGTGCTGAGCTCAGGTTCCACTACTCAGCATTAACCTGACGTGTGACAGGCGCGTTGACAAAGACGACTTTACCACAGCGATCTGATATCGTTAGTTAATTAAAGGCTACTCAAAATTAATCCAAATTTACGGGGAAAAGAACACCCAGAGTCTGCTGTCTGTCTCTGGCGGATCAGGAACCCACCGGGCGGGGCGGTGGCATTCCGGCATTCCAGCTCCCCGGTGGCCACTGGCGCACCTGCCCCTCGCCCGGCTCCCAGCAGCTCCTACAAACACCGCGGAACGCTGCTCAGTCACCCCGGGGACCCGAACCCACCGGAGAGCCGGTGGCGGCTGCCACACAGAGACACTGCGGGCAGGGACCCCCGGGAACCCCGGACCCCCCCGCCCCACACGGCACCGCACACCGAGCAGCC